>WEKX01009282.1:574036-589769 GCA_013390025.1 Pitta sordida | reverse complement strand
GTTCAAGTGTCAGAATCTAGAGTAATTTACTAAGCTGTTTTGTTAGCTCAGACACAGGTGAAGGACAGGTAAAGGAACTTCAGATGCAAAATCATTCATGTAGATCGGCCCCAGGGGATTTGGAGGAATGCGGTTCTTGGTGAAGGCGTACAAAGGGTCGTGTTAGTGACCTTTTCTTGTGGCTTGTTTTGCATTATAAGTGAAACATCTGAAATGAGACACTCTGTAGAAAATGATCTAAGACGGTGCTCAGGCACATATTACAATGTATTTAGTGTTGTTATCCACAAGGAAGTTGGATGGTGAGTGGGAATACACTGCAGAGTTCAGTTCCATAGCTGTTGCAGCTTGTTTTCTCTGCCCGGGTCTGGTGGATGTCCAGGGTGTCAGGTTTCATCACTTGGTTTGTAACTTTACAAATCATCAATTGCAAAATCAGAATGATTTCCATCGTGAAGCAGAAGCTGCATCTCTTTATCTCACAGAATGGTTTAGACTTAAAATTCTGTTGCTTCCTTTCTGTGAAGTGAAAGCTGCCTTGTGTAGTTGTTGAAAATGTAACTGCAAGGGAGGGAAATAATCAAAAGAAAACCAAACTATACCAAGTTTGTCTTTGACAGCAGCAGTGTAACACAAGGAATTGTATTTATGTCCCATTTGAAGGACATTAAGGCAGTTTAAATAGACGTCTTGAGGTAAGTTGTCCTTGTGAGGTGGATACGTTAATGAGTCATGAAGTTGAATCTCATTTAAATGTGAAAATTCTTATGCATCCATATTATTGTGTTTCCTTTCCTCGTCCTATGTTTTTTCCAAACTTTTGGTGATAATCCGTTATTATTTTTTCCTTAATTGCTGAATAATGTTTCGGACAACAGGATGAAATATTTTCCTGTAGTGAATTTGGGGTAATAGTTGAAGTATGTATTACTGTCTTCTTTGAGTAGAGCACAGAAGAGATGAAGTGAATTGCTTTTTCTTGTGTTTATGGCCCATGCCTTCCACTTGGGATCAGCTGCTGCTCTGTAAGACGCTTCCTAAATATTTCAGGTAAACCCCAAACCTCATAAACACCCTTCTTGCTCCCTGTTTAACAAGAAATGCTGCTGTTTTCCTAATCCTATTATGTTCTTTGCAAAGTACGCTTACTTTCCTTACCACTCATGCAGCTCCTTTTATTTTCTGTTTGTAATTTACTAAAAGCTAAAGAAATACATCTGAAATAGCAAGGAAAGAAAAAATTGGCATGTTTCATGATGTTGAGCTCAAGTAGAGTGAGGCCTTACAGATATTTGGAAGAATGTATTTTTTTATGGGATTCTTCCGTGTGGTATTTGGTTATTGCCAAATTTCTCCTTGAAACAGGCACAACATCACAGCTGATAATTTTACTGTTCAAATTACGTATTAGAAACAAAGGCTGAAACAAAATCATCTCAAAAATCTGAAAAGCAGGTGATACTTTATTTTCTGAACCTTTGGAGTATGTTTGGGTCAGTTTTTTGCTTCTAACTTGCAGAAACGGTAGCTAGAAATTTCTTGTCAGTGACAACTGACATACTCATGGGATGATTTAAACTTGACACCCAAGATTTTTGGGAGAAAAACATCCTCTTCCTATGGGTTTACTGTAGTTGTGTCTGAAAGAGTCCTTTTCGCCCAATCCTGTGTAAATTCAGAAAATCCATGATTTGAAAAGATGTGACAAGTGTAAGGGAGCAGGAAAGGAGAATGTGTGGCTGAGGGACCAAGATGACGAATGGAGTGGGCATGTTAATTTTATGACTTCTGGAATTTGTGGTGGAAATTTATTTAGAAGAGGCTCACATAAGCAAGAAGGCAAGGATGCCCCTTGCTAAGGGAACAGGTGACTGACTGTAATGGGTGAGGGAAGTGAGTGAGAAGCAAAGTTTATATCAATATCCTTATACGGGTGTAGAGTGAGATTTGGGATACGTCTACAGATTAGGGCACAGAAAATCCACCTTAAGTTTAAACCATCTGAGCCTGTCTTTATGGCCCTTCTTTAATGGATTTTGCTGGCAGGATATTTGAAACGTTTCTTCCACACAGGGATGTAATTTCTTTCAGGGGAAAAAACTATAAACCCCTGAATGTTGTAAAGTAACATCAGACCTGGACATGACTGATGCAAATCATTTGGTCTTTTACATGGAAAGGCTTTTAAAAGGAACTGGATCCTTTTAGTCTGTGATCTGTCCATATGCTTACTCTGACTCCTTAGTACTGAAGGTGGCAGCTCTAGGTGACTTCAAGAATGACTGTAACTGATGGATATATTTCTCATGCTTCCATTTAAAAGACAAAAGTGTAGAATAACAAAAGCTTTCTTTCTCCTAAGTGTTTCCTAGACAAGATTTATTTAATGTTACACAAATACCTAGTGAGTCACTAAAAATCTAATTTCTTCTCACTCATACACTTTCCAAAGAAGACTAAAATATTCTTTTTATAGTCCTTCACTTGCTACAGAGTCTGCCAGAAATTTTTTATTAGGCCACTGATTATAAAAAGCAGTGTTTTCATCTGGTTTCTATATCCCATTGAAGAAGTATGTAGGGAAATTGGTTATTCTTTCCCCTTAGAGTTTAGGGTTGTTGGGAATTCTTTATGAACTTATGTCAGACTAAAATTAATAACTATATTTTCTTCATCCTATCTCTCTAAATTGCTGTGAAAGCTTTATATTCTCTTCTGTTCCTGTACATGGACACAGTTTTTTAAAGGGATAAATGTGTTTGATTAGAAATACTTAATTTTAATGAAACTAACTCAATGACATTGAAAGTTGTTTTCAGCTATTGCCATTAAGACTTAGTAGCAAAAAGTCATGACCATATGGAGGTTTCCTAATGAGTAGAACTAGAGCCCTGCACCGTGCAGAGGGTTACCAGAGTGAAAGTGTTTTATCATTATATATGTCAACAGTCAAGAAACTGCATTTGGAGGATACTGTCATTTAATGGAATTAAAATAATACTTTGAAGAATATTTAGTTTTCCGTCATTGTTCCTTTAATCAGTTTCTGCAATAGAAATTGATTTAAAATTAAATATAAGAGGAAATTCTTAAACCAAATATGTCGTAGAGAGTTTCCAAACTTCCTTGTTTGCATGACTGATTCAGTTTGGTTGATGGTGACTCAGATGTAAATCTTGGTGTTTTTTAATGTTCCTGGTTTCATGTGGATACTCCTATTGACCTGATTCTTCTGGTAAAGAATTGTCGTACAGTGACTAAGGTGCAATGCAAGCAATGTGATAATTACAGGAAAACATCTGTTTGTATCAGGGAAGTTGGTATTTATATTTTGTTTATTCCTTCCTTCAGCTGAAAAATCTGTAAGATTTGCCAGATGTTAAGCCTTGCAAGACTTAAAGCTTCCTGTCTCCTGGGAAATAGTCACACTACATTTAATGGAGCACATTCTTAAATGAGGAGTGCTCTGGGCTGAGGAACAGATCATGAAAGCAAATGCTCACACTGGGCAGCAGTCAGTGCTGCACCTGAAGGCAGTTTTACACTTGCAGTGTTCCTCTTCCTTCTGCCTGCTTTGTCTAGAATGCACTGGCCATGGACATTGCAGATGTGTCCTTGCACCTGAAAAAAAGCTGTGATTCAAAATCCTTAGGTCTCTGTGGGAGACTTCTTTTTGCCTGTGCTTCCCTTTCAAAATACACTAAAATGTCTTTTGCTGTCTGGCCGATTCAAGGTGCTGGTGACACCTCAAGCTGGACTGCATTGACTCTGCACCAGTGCCATCCTCCACATGAGATTAAAAGTCTTATTTAATATTTCATCAAGGAATTCCTGACCAGATCTGTTGTGTCCCTTGTTTTCTGTCCAAATCTATTTGGTTTTGCTGAAGTCTTACATGAAATAAATTGCACTGCTTAAAACGACGTCAGGAAAACCCTGCGGCAGAACCAGAGTTGTGGTCCTGTGCTGCATGTTCTTGTCATTTGCATCAGCCTCAGTAAAACTGTATTCCCATGAATTGTCCTGGACTTGTTCTAGTGAAAGGCAGCAGGACATTTTTCTTCAGTTCTGTTGTTTCCTGCAGTCAAGTTCACCAACAACCTGGATGTCTTTAAGGTAATGTAGTAAAGGAGGACAAGGTTGGTTTCTATTCAGGTGGCTGAAAACATCCCTTCTCTTACTTGAGGGCCCCTTTAAGCAATTGGCTTCCAAATTGATCTTACTGTAAGCAGACTGTTAACACATCACTGATGAACAAGGAGCCAAGGAAATCAGGGTCTTTTTTTGCCTTGTCTGGTTCTAACTCATCTATTTCTTTATTACTGAGGAGCCAGGCACCAAATGGAGTCCCCATTTCTGCACTAAATTAATTCCTTTTCGTTTATTTAAAGACTTTATTTTCCCTTGTACACCAAACATACAAAACTTCACCTCTCCAGATTACATTTCTCTGCATTTCTCTCTGAATCCTTGTTGGAGAGAAGTGGCAAACTGTGTCCTGGCAGAGGATGGTGCCTGTGCCGTCAGGCAGGACAGGGCAGCCTGTGTGACATCTCTGTCCTGGAGCCGTGTCAAACAGCTACGGGTACTTTGTAATTTGGATGCTAAAACTGAGATCTGCCCAAGCCTTTGCAAGCAGGAGCCAAGAGGTAGAAACTCGGAAAACAAAACCAGACCAGCCCTTTAAGCCGCATCAAGAGGTTTCTGTAAAATCTGCCACAGGCAAAATCTGACTTGTTCATTTTACAAAATGTGTTCCGTGAAGTCATGCATTGGAGCTCTGTGTCTTTGATTTTTTTTTTTTAAATGATCAGGGAGACATAATATATGATGTCTTCAGAAGGTTAAGAAGCGAGCCCTTGACTGTGCTGCATAAACCTGGCATTGGAAATATGTTTTTACAGCTGTCACCTTTGTCCCTTAAGCTATTCTCTTCTGTGGTCACTGGGTGTTGTTCATGCGTCTGTCAGATGACAGCCCGGGAAGGGACACACCTTGTGGGAGAAGATTCTTTAAGTCTGTGCCCTTTTGACACTCTTCTGAGTGGAGCAATGCCCAGAAAACCTTTCTGGACATTGTGAGTTCTAAGAAAGTTCTCTACTGAATAAAAATTCATTTTTATCAGACAGCATCTAAAATTTATACGTGTAGAGCAAAATTAAGTATCAGGAAGAGGTGGTTAAAAAAAGGAAACAATTTTTGTGAAACGCATATTCTGTGTAGGCCAGAAGAAGATTCAAAATTAGATCATGTCTTTATCTTTGGGCATGTTTATATATTCAATGCGACAACATTCCAGTTAAATCATTTATGAAAATAAATACCTAAAAGTGGATTCCCAAGCTTTCCTTGTAAGTGACCGTGCAGACATCTGTCAGCAGTAAAAAATACAAATTTATAGAGTTAAGCAGTTATGCCATTAAGAAATAAAATCAGAACTAATGCCCAGAATGGAACAGGCTTTGCCATTTATATTCTTACTCTGTTTTTCTCTTCATTTGAGATAAGTTGTCAGAAAAATGTGTTTAGGATACTAATTATGTACATTTTTATTCTTGTATCTTCTTATTCTACTTCTTGTACAAGAGAAGTTAAACACAGACCTCTCGGGGACTTCTGCAAAGAAACCCTTGAAGGAAGCAGTGCCTAGGAATATAATAAAGATGCTTTGGGACAATCCTTTTTATATTGTCTACTTTTGCATTCTGGTGTCATGGTTTACACCTGTTCTGCAGTACCACAGTGAGGAAGTAGTGGGTTGGTAAAGAGAGGTGCTGAGAAATAAGTATTTTTTTCACTATGCTACTGCTGCTTCCTCTAGTTCTACTTCCATATTTTTCTATAGCATGAGAAGCAAAGGAAAATATGAATATTCCAGGGAAATAGGTGATGAGTCTGTTTTCTTGTTTGGGTTTTGCTTTGTTGCTTTCCCCTTATCCTGCTCTTCAATGCGCTGTATCCATTGGCACATACACAGATGTAGACAAGGCAATCATAACAGGATGTGGAGCACTAATCCTCAGCATAATTTCGGGCAGTGGAAATCACAGTTAATTGCAGCTAAGCAGTGGAGCTTTTGATACCATCAGTTTTAAGCATGGTGCATAAATTTGTACAAAAGCTGAGATCGGTGGATTTCACTAACACAAGGACATCGATACCACGCAGAGGATTAAAGGGAATCTTTCTCTTTGTATATTTTGGCTGTTCATTTGCAAACACACCAGCTGTGATTTCTTGGAAATCTCATCTTGTTGTAACCTTTCAAAGAACAGAGGAAAGCTCAGGTTAATGTAGTCTGTGCTCTCAACAATCTGAGAAGTCCCATGTGAGTTTTATGAAAAAGCTGAAAAAGCGGTTGAGGGGTTCTGCCAGGTGGGCCTTTTGGTTGGTGGTGATTTTATTTTTTTAAAGTGTTTTTGATTCTGCTATAACCTGGTGTAGTAAATGACTCCATGTAAAACTCAGAATTAATTACTATTTTAAATTTAATTTTGGGATATTTTGCCAAGTACGTCATTTGCTGCTGTTTATTTGAAGCAAAGGTCAAGTTTCACTTTCTTTTGGAAGAAAGCAAAGACATTTTCTGCTGTTATGGCTGATGAATGTATATTCACTTGGAATTAAGTGATACAAAGAGCTCAGACGAGTTTGCTACCGCCTTCTAATTATTTGTTCTGCATGAGTTGCTGTGTGTTGAAGGGGCTGGGAAAGCACTTTTGTCAAGTGCTCTTGCAAGAGTTGTTTCTAGTCAAGGTTTACACAGATTAATCATGTAATCATTAGCTATGGTGGAGGTAAGTAGTTAAGGAGGACTCAGATACCACTCGATAAATAACTGCAGGGAAACCTTGAGGTAATAAAATGTCTCTGCTGATGGAGAGTGGGTACTACATCACTCACCAGATCTGGTTCGGGAGTCCTTGACAGTGTTCCATTTCTAGCCCTTGAGGGGTGTGTCTTTGGTCACACACTGATGACTAAAGGTTTTGGAGTGTTTGGTGAGGCTATAAATACCGAGTGTGCTATTTTGGCTGCAGTACCTGTGAAATGCAGTGGAGAGAGAAGGTCTCTGCCATAGGAGCAGTATCCATGTGCGACACCTGTTCTGAGGTGGCCAGCACATCATGTGCACTGTGCTGCTGGAGCACGTCCATGCACAGGTCAATGCTGCAGAGGCAGCCAAGGCTACTTTGATTTTTAAGTTGTTACTTCTAAGGCAAATTTGAGCCAGTGAGAGTTTCTAAAGGGCTTCAGCACAGTCAGAGGCTGAGTGCTTCCTGCATTCTTTAGTTTCAAATAGAACAGATGCGCAATGAAGAACATGATTGTTCTTTGCATTGTTATTGTGTGTGGTTTAAATTGCTGCAAAATACCAATTACTTTTTACAAACTTATATACAGTTTATAAACACACGTCTTTATTAGATGTCAGAGTGTAGGTACGGATATAAACGTGCTGCCAAGCATTACAGACTACCCCTTGGTAACTTCACGTGTGGGGGCAGCACTCCATAGGAATTGAGGGTATTTTTTTATAACACATTTAATTTTTTAAAATTCAATAGGAGTAGCTACAAGGGGCAAAAACTGAAGTAGAGATGTGTCTTAGTTCATCTTGTAATATTGTTACTCCCCCTCTTAAATTTTTGCCTATTGTATTCATATTCTTAATCTTTTACTACATTCATTGCTGGCAGAGTCAAGGTAAGGGGGAAGTAACTCACCCAGGAGTCCGTTTGGTCATATTGTTCTTTTCAATGAGGTACAACCTTCTGGGGTGAATACTGCCAGGCCATGCTCTGAGCACTGACAGGATACATGTGTTCATGTTGCCAAGGAGAACAAAGGAAAAGGTTCTCTGTGCCGGTGTTGAGCCTTGTTCTGATGTTCACAGCTCTGTGGAGGAGTTCCTAAAAGCCCCCAGCTTAGAGCCAGGTAAGCAATTGCTATATTTAAGGTATCTGTGCCCAGCTGCTTCTTTGAACAGATTGTGTGTGCCTTTGACACCTTCTGGGTCCTGAAATAGAAAAAGAAGCAGGAAGAAGTTCATGTTTTTGCCTTGGTCACTGGGCTGTGTTGGGTTCTTTTTGGCAGTGTTACATAGCAGGAGCTGTATCAACTGCAAGCTGGGAAAATCATTTGAAGCCTTTTTAAGACAGGGATTATGTCTCTGTGTCCTGGGGACTAATATGAGGATTTGAGAGTTACCCTTAAAGGAAACTGAACTATGGGACATTTGAGGAAATAGCCAAGGGACTGGTGGGAACAGTATTCTGGCAAGTGCAGCTGAAAAAACATGAAGCTGTTTGTCCCTAAAGATTTGGAAGAAAATATCGGTGTTTGCTTTCACAGCAAATCTTGGGATGTGTAAATGGACGAGAGGAAGACAAGGGAGCCTTTACCCAGCCTAAGAGTATTTCTGAAGGGAGTTTTTTAAAGCTTCTGAGTCACATGATGTCATCACGGATTATTTTTTCTTTGATTTCTTCTCTCTGTTTCCATTCTGACAGTTTAAATCTGGGTGGGAGAATTTCTCTCTCTGGCTCCTACCTTTTATCGTGTTCTGCAGTAGATGAAACAAAACATTTGGAACTCTTCATGTTCTTATAAGGGGAAAGGAAGATTTTCTCTGTCATCTCTGCTGATGGCTTATACTTCAGGATTCCAAGAAGGGTTATTTCTGTTCTATCATTATCTTTAGGATTCTTGGTACACTGTTCTCTGTGTCTCTCTGTAGAGATACCTTTTGTAATAATGCAGCAGTTTGCCATCAAAATATGAGCAGAGCAAGACTTTTTAAATGGGTATATCCATTAAAAAAGGGATAGAAATTAGCCCCACCTGAGGGACACACACATGGAACAAACCCCAAACTTTTAGAGCAATGGTTGTCTTTACTCAAGTGCCATAAGCGCTCCTTTGATCTTATTACTTCTGAGTAACACAATGAAAGCAGTTTTTAGTTCTGCTCTCCACAAAAATCCATCCCTAGAGGAGGTAAGAAAGTGAAAAACACAACTGTGCTTTTAAATCACGGTTTTCTGAGAGAAAGTGACATTGTCACTAACCACATTCAACAGCAATATTAGCTGGAGCAACAGAGGTAAAAGGGGAAAGCATGTTATCTTTCGACCCTCAGACCACACAATTAGTGAAATGGTTAATTGGGGCATTTTACAGCTAGGAATTAAGGAATTATTGGAGTGTTGGTTATTTTCCAAAATACAAAAGCCACATGGGCTGGTTTGTCAGTAAGATGGAGCCTGTTATTTTCAGAGGTCTAGTCAGAACATGGGAACAAACTGGTGGCTTATACCCCATTCTCTGCCGAGAATATTGTCTTTCACAAAATCATGATATTGTTTCATTTTTCACACAAGATTCTCACTGTACCTTCATTCAATCACTAGAAAACTCTCTCCAGAACTGGTAGAAAACACCTGGAAATAATGGTAACTTTGTCCATTGCAGCATCTTGCTAAACTGGACTGAATTCAAAGAGTCTTTGCATTTAAAAGCAGATATTTGATCTCTACTTTTGGAAGAGGGATATTGTGTCTGAAGGAATAATACAGATTACAGTGTATCATTGGATGTGTTGCAGCTGTTTTCTATTACCAGACAGGGTCAGCTTCTGTTGGGGAAGGTGGTTTATTACAACAGAGAGAGAGCTAATTGATAGAGGCCAGATTAACCCCTGTTCTGAAGCATCTTGGAAATGCTAACAAAGGCTGAAGTCCTTATTCTCTGTAGAATAAAAACTGTTCTATAGGAAAGGAAGTTGTTTGGGGATTTCAGATTAACTCAATTCTTGGATGTCAATGTTTATTTCACCAGGTGTTTTTCATACACAGATATTTTTCACTGGTTGTGCTTCCCAGCTAATCTGTCCCTGCAGGCCTGACCGTGCTGATCCACAAAACGAGAGATGTATTAGTAGAAGTTCCAATATGAAAATGTGGATTAAGTTGTACTCCTCCAAAAAAAATGAACTAGGAGTACATGGGCTGAAGCTGTTGCAATGTTAAGTCAAACCCACTGAGTGCAGAACTTGGGCTGCAGTTTCTGCTAAATATTAAATTTTGGTTTCCTGTTGAGCTGGAATGATGAATACCCCCATCACTGTGATCCTATTGTTACCAAAGCATTTGTGTAGGCTGTCTTTGTGAGAAGCTGATAGGGAGGTAGAATACCAAAAAGCCCTAGATGCACAAGCAAAAAATACCTTTTGTTTTCAGAGTATCTAAAAGCCAGGGCATCTCTTCTTAGTGAGGGGATTTTCTATTTCAAGAGTGCTGTGAAGAGGCTTAATGTCTTTCTGCATGTTGTCTTCTGTACAGTCATGTAGTTCTTCCCTTCCTGTCTTTCCCCTGGCATTAGAGAACCGGTTCTTGCTGTTTGCGGGGGCACTAATCAGTGGGTTACATTAGCACAGCATTTCTTATATAAAGTGAGAACGTGTCACGATGTGTATTGTGTTTCACCACGGAGAGCACATCAGAGTGTCTGCTTAAAATGCAGTTAAGGATTACAAAGCCTGGTAGATCAACTGCCTGGGGAGACAAAGTTTACTTCGAAACAGAGCAAAGAGAACACTGAGTGGTGTGTTCAAAGTGAGGATTTCTTCTTTACCTATTTCTTCTTTGAAGCAAAGACAAACTGGTTACAGCTGAACACTTGCAGAAGTTGAACAGTAGAACTGTTTTCAGTTACTTATTTGGAACCTTTACAGCCACTGTTGATGTATTGTCTTAGATCTCCAGTACTCTGAGTGTTTAGTTTCTGATTTAGCCCATAAACATAATGCAAATTGATACTGGTACTTTACAAACTATAGTGTCACCTTTTAAAGGACCATTGTTCCCTGCGTACCAGAATTACTTACCCTTCGCTTGGTCTATGTTTACATCTTCACTGGAATAAGCTTTACCATTCTCATTGACTCTTTCCCTCTCTCCCTCCCTTTCTTGCCCTGAAAGAAACTTCTTGCTGCACTTTGATACTGCCACCCTTTTCTTTCCCCAAGAACTTCTTCTGTAACAGACTTATATACTTAACAATGATTAACAGACTTATATATTTAACAATGATAAGAAATAAGGTAGCACAAATACTTGTCTTGTGACTGAGACGAGATGTTATGGAAGTTATAGGAATGGAGAATTATTAATATGAAATAAATTATTTCATAATATTAATTTATTTATTTCATTAATATGAAAGTAATAGGAATGGAAAATCTGGTTCTGTTTTTTTGATTCTGCCTTGTGTTAGTGCTGACAATGCCTGGATTGTAACGTGATGGGAAGCAGTTATGAGACACGTACTGAACTTAGTAGAAATTAAATATTCTCTCATCAGCTCTGGGAACTTTTTGTCACTTTATAGCTGTGTTTAATAGGGGTGATAGCTAGGACAAAGCTTGTAACTTAATTTTCTGACTGAAGTCTTCCTCACTGATCTCTGTACACACACAATGAAGTTTGTGAAACTCTTTGTTGCCTTTTCACAAGCTGATTTTTTTCCAGCAGATAATTTTTGATGCCTTTTAAATCCCTTTAAATTGTCCTTCTGCTTGATTAATTTCCTTAGTTAAGATAGCTGTGTATTTGGTGGGTATTACTGTATTTACTTGTCGAGTCATACACCTAACTATGCTAACTTTGCTTAGGGCCAACACACAATAAAGATGAACAATGCTAAAAATGAAAGAATTCTGGACAGATTTTACCTTTGGCTTAACTGCATTCATTTATGTTTGTTTATCCTATATATTTGATGGCCTAGTGTGGATCTTTTATGCAATCTGTGTTTACTTTCATTTGCCAACACCTGCAACTGATTTTTCAAGGTCGGAAGAAATAGAATAGCAAAGAAGGAAGAAAATAGAAAGTTTATAATGGATGAATAATTTGTTATTTGAAACAGGAATCATCTCTAGGTTCATTGAAATTGCTCTTCATTACTTCTGTAGCTTTGTTGCTTGTCTTGTTAACTTTATTACTTTTTTCTATTACTTTGGAAAGAATATTGAGTTAGTTATGAAACCTGTTCTTTAAGAGACATTTTTATTTTTAGCTTTTAGTTCTCTATAAGTACATATTTCTAGGAACTGTGCTAATGGTTTGACTGAATTAGAATTTCACTTCCCTTAGAGCCTCTGTCCTGTTGAACAGTCCCTGGTACTACAGGACGTAGCAGGACATGGACAAGGCCGTAGTTAAATGCACAATAACTGTGGATAAAGCATGTCTTTAGTGCAGAGTTGAGAGCATATGATTAATGAGCTGGAAGATTTGCCAGAGCTGAGCTCTGCCAGCTGCCCTTCTCATTCCTGCTGCAGATTAATGTTATCCTTCATTTCATTGGCACACACAAAACACCTAAACATGGGGCCATCACACCCCTCCTACTATACTAGGATTGTTTCTACCACAAATTACAGGCTCCTGACTGACCAAGAAGGGCAGGGCTTGGTCTCTTGTACCTTTTTATGGCATGGCAAATAGCTATGCAATCATCCTGGAGTAACAGTGCAAGAATACAAATTACAGGCCAACCCAGTCTGCTGGTGTCTCAATGCCATGGGTTGTTTATGTCCGCTTCACTCAACTTCACTTGTTTCACAAAAGGCATCTGGACATAAAGGGAATGTTGAAGGGGCAAAGAGGTCTTGTGTAGGTGTAAGGTGCCTTTAGCAGGTATTGGTGAAATTACTGGTGAAATTAACCACCTGAGAATAAACCCTTGGTTTATTGTACAGTAGTTCAAATATTTGAGGAAGCTCCTTCTCCAATTTGAGGCTACAGGTGAGTATGGAAAAGCAGAGAGTAATTAATGGAAGTGAAATTGAGTTGGAGAAACCATCCATTTCCATAAAATGCCAACAAAGCTGTGTCTTTGCTTTCTGGCTCAGGGCAGATGCTGAAGCATCACTCATGTTATGGTGCTTTACCTGTTACTCCAGAGCTGGGAAGGAGACGATCCCAGATCCATGGGTGAAAATGCTGAAATCTGCTTGGTAAAGAGTTAAACAAGTCTGACTCAAAAAACCTCCCCAATATACAATACCGGTCTTAAAGGTAACTGCTTCTGTAAATGGTATTAGTAGTCATGGTCTTTCAGTATATGGTGTAACAACAATTGTACATCTCTAGGCGATCATTAATAGCACACATTGTGTAGGAAGGACAAATTTCCTTCTCTTGCCCTGAGGTTACCTGGAATGAGAAGGTGCTCTTCTCTGTCACCCAAGGTGAAAATAGGCCTCATTTTAATTCCAGCCCTTGGGAAAATCAGAAGGCTGGGTATGAAGGTGAGGTGGAGTAATTTGCAGCACTCTGATCCCACTGCATATGGGAGAAGACTCCAACCCAAAGATACTGTGGGTGATGCTGACAAGGGATGACACTAATTTTGGTGTCTGAAGAATCACAACCCAAACAGGCACTTGAAAAGGAAAACTGTTGGTTTGGAACAAAACAAAAGTATTTCAAATGACTCTGCTTTGAATCTCCTGGTGAGCTCTATCTCCTGTCATGAGACTAGAAGCTGTTACAATATGTACTATTTATTTTTAGGATTACCACAGCACAAAACTTTAAAGCATTAAAACTTTCTTACATGAGTTTAAGTTCTGTGGCGAAAAACAAAATCTCTCCTCCACTTTATGACTAAAACTTATATTTCAAGAACAGATGAGCAAATAGCCGTGTTTGAGAGTGGGCATGGAGTGTGGGGTTATTTCTAGCTTCATTTAGCTATATATCCCACATGCACATTAGCTTTTTGCTTTCGTATTCAGGTGTGATTGTACTGTAATGGACTTGAACACAAAAAACAATGGAATTCTGGCTATTTCTCATGTAGACTGAAGCGCCTTGGAAGTCAGAAAGCACAACTCTTACACTGTGCAGTGTCACTGCATGAAACACTATGGAAACCAATTGTAATTAAAAGCTACTGACTCAACCTTATATGTAGAATCTCTAAGAACTGGAGAAATTAAAAATGGTTGATAATGGAAACATGACTGGAAAAAGCTAAAGCCATTTACTAGTAGCATTTTGTAAAAATGTTTGAATCTTCCATCTGTCATCTTGTCAAAGACATAAAAATAGATCTATTANTAATATTAACAGGAACTTTTATCAATTTTTTGTTTATTTTGTGAAGACTGTATTCTGCTAATAGTGGATTTCTGCTACTTCTGTATGCATTTTTTTAGCCAAAATATCCATGAAATATGTCACTTCAAAGAAGTGCACAAAGCAGTTGAGAAAATGAAGCAAACTNAGATGTGCACACAGTAGTTATTTAGATCAGAATCTTTCCTGAAGCTTTTGTCGTCTCATGTCTGTGTAGAACTTCATTGTCTTTTGTCTCTGTCTCCCTCTGGCAGGCACTGGGTGTGTGGAGAAAGCTGTTGGAGCTGCTTGGAAGCACTCTTAATTCTGCTGTGCTCTATGCCATTCCTTCCTGCTGTGTCAACTTTAAAAAACCCTCATTTTAATCATTTCTTTCTTTTTTTTTTTTTTTTAAGGAGCCAGCATCAGCTTGGAAAAAACTTGAGTGGATCTGTGTTCTACTTTGAGCTTCCAACTTTGTTACATTCATATCTAATTCTGAGATGGCTTCTGCTTCAGTGAGTATTCCAGTTTCTGGAAATTACCCAAATTCATGATTCTGATGACTCCAACAGTAAATTTTTCATTTGTTTTATTGGGAAGATAGGTAGCAAAAATTCTCTATTGAAATGCGGCAAAGCAGAGAGAAACTCGAGATAGAATGATTTATCGCCTTATTAGAATGATATTATGTGTGGCTACATGGCCTTCAATATTAACAGGAACTTTTATCAATTTTTTGTTTATTTTGTGAAGACTGTATTCTGCTAATAGTGGATTTCTGCTACTTCTGTATGCATTTTTTTAGCCAAAATATCCATGAAATATGTCACTTCAAAGAAGTGCACAAAGCAGTTGAGAAAATGAAGCAAACTGGTAGTGCTGAGGGAATTGATCTTTACAGTTTCAGTTCTGTGAGGTGACATCTGCAATCCAGAGATGGACTGAATGACTAAATAGGCTCAAATGAGTGAGGTTAAATGAGTGATTGCAGTCAGAATCATGATAGTTACTATGTTAGCCCTGTTTCTTTTGGAAAAAGAGGAAGCAAAACCTCTGGTATTACATTGCGTGACTGACCTTCGTTCTCAAACTCCCCAAGTGGAATATGGTTGGAAATGCAAATTTGAACGTTGTCAATGAGCCCAGTCCCCAGAGAGAAACAGGAAGGGTTTGTGGCTCATTTATTCTCCATCCATCACTGGTGCCATTGCTGTCTCTTCTTATTTCTTTGATAAAGAAATCTGCTCAAGGGGGTATATTGGAAAAGGAATTTGAGGCAGTCCTTGGCAGCATGGGGACAAACTTTTATAGAAGGAGATCCACTTGTTCCTCTTTGAGTTCTTACCTCAAAACGAAGGAGCTTTGTGCTACTTTAAGGGGACTAAATACACAATGTAGCCTGTGCTGAGCTTACTATGATAGACAGGGTATTTATAGTATTGTTATTCTTGCAAGAGACGTGCTTGAAGAAACCTCAGAAAGACATGTTTCCTTATCTATCATAAAATCCAACCATTTATAATAGCTATCAATACTCTTACTTCTTCCATAAAGCTGTTAGACAAGAACTGTGGTTTCCATTTAAAGGGAAAAAAAAAAAA
>WEKX01009282.1:528741-572695 GCA_013390025.1 Pitta sordida | reverse complement strand
ACTGGTAGTGCTGAGGGAATTGATCTTTACAGTTTCAGTTCTGTGAGGTGACATCTGCAATCCAGAGATGGACTGAATGACTAAATAGGCTCAAATGAGTGAGGTTAAATGAGTGATTGCAGTCAGAATCATGATAGTTACTATGTTNCAAGTTTGGTTTTGTTTTTTTTTTAAAGCAAATGTTTCACCATCTTTTAAAGTCAGAAAAAATAAAGCAATACCAACTTTACTTGGCATATTTGTATTTTTTATGTAAGTCAGATTTTTTGCTTTCCTAGCTTGAAGGCTATGGGATTGTTTCCAAACAGTCTGATGCTTTTAAGGGTCAGGAGCCTTATAAAGAACAAACAAGAGACTAAATTTTGCTTTTGCTTATGCTGGGTTCGTGCCAGAATAACACAACTGATTTTACTGGAGTCACCCCTGTGCAAATCCAAAGAAATAGAATAAACTGAACTCTCTCCCCTCTTGCTGTGAGGAGGAAAAAAGATAAGAAATACATTTCTGTTAGATGACTTTTCTTTTGTCAAGCCAGGCAACAATGAAACTTCTCTTACCTGCTGGCTTTGCTCTATCTTTAACTGTAGTTGTCGGGAATACGTTACTGCTCCTTTTGAATACCAAGACCTCAGAGTTTAAGGAAACACCCTGTAAAATGAGGTTGACATGGCTAGGACTCTTCTACACTGTAGGAAAACATCCTTAATGGACAAATTGGATAAACTCACTTCATCACAACCTCTGGTAGTCACTTGCTCATTGTTTGCTCTCATCCATTTCTTTGACGATGTGATCCTGGACAGAGGGGGCTATTTCTCAGCAAGTGTATCTTCTTTCTGACACTTGGGCTAGGAATTGAAGCAGCATTTTATCTCGTGGTACAAGTACTTCTAGCTTGTGACTAATTTGTAGTCTGATACTCCCTATTTCACGAGCCCTGGAAGCAGGATCCCAGTTGACTGCCCACTACAATTGCTATGCCACGATATGTGAATGTGGCTTCTGCTGTCACCCCATTTCTACAACAGAGCCTGACTGTGAACAAATGCAGTTGTAGAGTCATGAAACAAATAAACTTCTTACTGTAGGAAAGATGCTCTGGTCATGTGAATCCTCTTTTATACAGTTTCCAGCCATTTTGAGGAACATTGCAAAAGGGGATTAGAATCAGAATAATTAGGTTGATGGGGAGATTAAATCCAACCTCCCAGCTGATGTAGCATCTCCCTCAAGTATCTAGGATGTGGGGAAAAATCCATTGCTTTTTCCATTCCTGAGTTTGTGTGGGAAGCACATATAAACATGGATGTTTTGTTAGAACGATGACATCAGCTTTTATCCAGTTTTGTCCCTTTCATCTCTTGTTCAAACTCTGTTACTTTTCTTGACAAAGAACATCAAAGAAGATATTTAATTACAACTGTCCAGATTGCTGTAACTTTTTCATTTCAGCAGTAATAGAAACTATTAGTAAGAGTTAACTGGAGTTAACTTTCTAATAATCGTACCACTGCCTGGGCAACTGGAAAATTTGACTAGTATGTTTAGACTCAGTGGAATATGTCTAAGAAACAGAGACACAGAAACAGAAATCTGTCATTTCAAAGTTTTAGTTGGATCATGGACAGATTTAGAAGTTCAGACCTGTTTAATGTCAGACTTACCCTAGGACATCAACCATCCAGCCCTCCCAAAGACATCAAACAGCATCAGTAAGAACCAGTAACCCAATACACTAATTATTTTGCTGAAGGTGCTGCCTGGTCTTGGAAGACTCACTAAAGCTCACGTGACTGTTCTCTTCTGCAGTAGTGAACTTGTCTACTATCACAGTCTGAGCTTGGTTATTTGTTAAAACTGGATGTGAGTGCACATGCAAAGAGATCTTACCATGACACAAAGTTCCTTTACTCTGTCCATATTCAACCTGAATACTACCAAAGCTGTATTAACCTTGCTGGTCCTCTTTTCTGAAATGGTTTCTATCTAAAGCTCAAACACATCAGTAGGCAGCAATATCAAGGCAGGAGCAAGTCTGTGGGTGTTGGAAAACAGATGCAGCCTGCAAAAATATTTTAATAATGTTTTGAATATTGCATGGGAGCTGGCTGTGTATCTGGGCTGTGTCTTAGGAGCAAAGAGGAGAGCCCCAGGCTCCCACCCACACTTGTTTATTACAAAGCCCTTTGACGTTCTCCCCATAACACAGGGGTGGAAAAAATAGAGAATATTTTCTATGGGGCTCAGGCAGAACTTAAGCAGCATCTCAAAGCAGTGGTGTAGGTGAGGGGCCTGCCAGATCTCCATTGTTGCTGTGTCTGTACAGATAATCAAACAGTAAAGGCAGAGAGAAAGGGAAGGCTCTTTTCAGAATCTTCAAGAACTTTTTGAAACAGTCAGTGTAAGATTTCAATGCATTTTTGTGGACACCAAGACAACTCCAAAAGGAGCTGAGGAGAAGGCAGTCAAGAGTCTGAAGGGATTTCTTATGGCTCAGACCTCAGGTCAACCGCAGGTGCCAGCAGCATCCTTAGGGCCAGGCAAGCAGAGATGTAGTTCTTGGTATCATTTTCTTACCTTCACAGCTCCTAATGGTTTATGGATATGCAACAGAGTTTTTAATCTTAGTGACACTGTCAAGTGTATATAAACACCAACGATTTCATTTGGAATAGATTCCAATGCACAGTTCTTGCCATCACAGTCTTTTGGTTTCTGTTATGCTAATTTAATGTGATACTGTTTTTTTATAGGCTGCCATGAAATAAGAGACATCAAAAAGACACTTTAAAATACATAGTGCTCAGACAAGCTGTTTCATAGCACTTAAGAGATTTTTCTACCCTGCCCTGAATTAGTATAAATTTCATTTCTATCTCAACACTGTCAAATGTGTATCTCCTGTCTTGGATTTGTTGCTTGGTGTTTTTTGTTTTAATTAAAAAATCTAAACAGAAAGTAACATGGGTTTTTTTCCCCCAGAAGCTGTCTTGTAAAAATTAATTTAAAATGTGCCTTTACCTGCAAGCAGAAGCTTCATGGGGTAGAATGGGTAACTCTAGAACAGTGTGATACAATCTGCTGTGCTGAGCATTTAGATTTCCTCCATGAGGATTGGATGTATCCTTACGCTGTTTAGTTTAGGGGCCTGTGCATAGCATGCCAATCAAAAAAAGATGTGATGCATTTGTTCCTAAACAGGATTGAAATTAAGCTCCCAGGCTTGATGGGTGATGTATGTTACTAGGAAAACACTTTAATAGAGAGTACTCCACAAATGGTACCATTACTGGCACCTGACAAGTGAGAGTGTTATTTTGGTTATGAAAATTTTGGATGAAAAAGGAGCTTTATGGGTCACAATATTGAGTTGAAAGATTAAAGATGTTTAAAGGCCTCCATCCAGGGTCTCTAAGATCTAAACGGAAATGTTTTGAAGACTTAATGAATTATAAATGAGAAACTTAGCTCATTCATTAAATCTAAGTGCTCATGGGTGCTGATACTCAAGCTAATGCTACAAAATGAATGTTGTAATTGTGTGGTAAAACGTTGAATATCACTCATATGCTGCTTCTGCTGGAGGAAAAGGTGTAGCCAGACTATGGAAGATAGGAAGGCTAAATTTTCATAATGTTGATGTGAATTGAAAAGTTGGGAAACTGTGAACAAGTTAACAAAAACAAATAGCTGCTCTGGTGTTGAGCTCAGTTCTCACAGCCTCCTTCAGCAGTGTTCTGGGAGTTCAGAGACTGGCAGGGAGTCAAATATTTCTTCCTTCTCCAGCCCCAGTAGTCCGAACATGCCTCTTTGGAGAAGTGTTTTTTCACTTTGAACATATGGCATTATCTTGAGCTAACTGACTTCTTTATGAATATTTCCAAAAAGGACAAGTCATACTAAAGAAGGCCAAGAATGCAACTTCATTTCCTCATCCAAAGTTTAATCTAAAAAGTTATTGGCTTTTTTGTGGTACAAATTTAATCTGGAGCACATATGTATGACATATGTAACATGATCAAATAGTTACTTACTTCCCAACAAAACAGTGGGAACAAAATAAACCAAAACAGTAACTCAATGTACATGTGAGTCACTGCACTGACTGGTCTAAATTTGCATCCAAAGCTGGTTGGGTTCAGTTTTGTAATGGTAGTATCTCCTAAGAGAAAACAGCCAAGTAGGGGCTTTAAGATGGAGGCCTGATTTTTAGGAATATTCACATCAGCTATATGGATACCATATAATATAAACATTTGAAACCTTAAAAGAGTCTCTTGTGTATTTTAAATACTTTTCAAAATCAATATGTTTACCTGTGTCACTGGGTGGGCACCAGTGTCCCGCATCCTATTCCCAATAGGAATAGAGCACAGAACAGTCTCTGAGAACAAACCATTGCTGTTTTCCCAACTGGTAAGTGATAACCACAGACTCCCGGTGAAGGGATCTTTGTGCTGTTGTGGGGATGCCATGAAAATGTCACTTGCTGAAAAAAACAGTGGCACCTCAAGTGCCTTGGCATTTGTGTCTTATAAATTACATATGGTAAGTAGGTGGATGTGCAAATTCAGCATTTAATGTAGAAAGTTTTGTGTAAACAGTAAGTTGTCAGAGTGCTCCATAATGTTACTGAAGAAAGAATTGCAATAGTATGGCTCTGCTGCAAGTAAGATCTCTATCTCCAAATATGCACCACTTTCAGATCACTTATTGATCTGTTTATCTCATAAAGTGCTCAATTGTGCACATTAAGTCAACTTCAAGTAGCTTGAGACTGATTTCACTTGAAAACAAGGAGTAATTTTATTGATATCTATGGAGTTAACAGTGTCAGCAAAATAGTTTCTGGTCCTGTGGTTTAGGTAGTTGGTTTGTTTTCTGGTTTTGTTGTTTCAGGTTTTTTTATGGTAGTTAAATGCAATTTAAAGTGCAGATTACACAGATTATGACACTAAGGCTAAAATTAGGTTGTTATGACCCTGCTGCTTGTTACCTAAGTGCTCAGTTTAGACCAAGGGCTCAGAGAGAAGAGCTCTAGTAGATGTTTAAAGTTTTGTAGCTGAGCTCTGATCCTCCCCATATATTGACCAACCCATTGAGAGCTTTAGGAGGAAACAAACCCATTTCTGTTTGTTTCTCTATTTACTTAGTGTCTTTAATTTTATTTGAAATCACATGAAATGAAAACTATATTTTTTTTCCTTCGTACATCTTTTTAGAACCAGACATTTGCATAATTTTTTTCAGTCTTCTAAGTGTTTTGTTTTATTTTTCATGTAATGATAAGTCAAAGTGAGACTTGCAGAATCACAGGTCCAGATATCTGAAATACAATCATCCATCAAAAAACCTCAGTGGGACAATTACAGCCCCCACATCCTCCTACAGTAAATCTCGATTATAGGAGCTGAGATTAAACAACTTTTGCTTCAGCCCTCATGAAATCACCTGCTATGAGTCTTACTGATGAGATTAATAGATTCTGTTCCCTATGTTAGTACCAGGTTTACATGTTTGCAATTTTTTTCAGCATCTATCTTAATGACTTCTGTTTAAATTAGATGTGAATCTATCTCTTAAGTGGCTTTCATGTTCTTTACAGAGCAAATAGAGCTTTAAATACCCCTTCAATATAAAATGCCGTGCATATCCAATACCTTCTCTTCACCACTCAGTGCCCCCAGCATTGCTTTTCTACCCAACTCATGTTTTCGTTCCTTTCCAGTATCATCCTTGCTTCTTGAAAGCTGAGAAGACCTTATTGCCTTCATTCCTTCCTAATGGTTTTCAGTGTTCTTCCTTCTATTTCAACAACTCACTCTAGAATCTGATTTTCAGGTGAGAGACATTTTATTGTCCTTTAGATGCACGTAAAGCAGCGGTCAATGAGGTCTAAGGTGTTACTCGCTTAAACAAGGAGTGTTGTGGTTTGCTCATGCTCTGCACAGACTGCAGAGCCCTGAGGTACCGGAAAAGATCCTCAGCAATAAGAGATCAAGTCCAGAATCTTGCTGTGCCTTGTGCAGACCAGTCACACTAGTGATGCTTCCCTGAGTTTCCCTCAGCTCCATGGGGAGCCTGAGCTCCAAGTCAGGTTTTTTGTTCTTAGTTTAAAAATTCACTTGCAAAGGTGTACAAAAGAAGGTAACACTTACTTGTTGGGGACAACAATATTACTAATAATGACAGAATCCATCAGTGAGAAAGTGCATGTATTTATTCCTGTGTGTCCTCAAGTACATCAGATGAATATTTGAGCTATAGATGTATCACATGGAAAACCATATGGCAATGTCCATGCTTGGAAAGGCATTTGACTTGACTAAATTAATCTCTCAGCAAGCTTGTCCTTGCTGACTGTAGGATTTTGGGGATTGTAACAGAAATGTGGACAAGGCTGTCATGTCCTTCAGCATTTTTAGCACGATGTAAGCATGAGCACAGGTGGGCAATGAGACATTCTGTGCTTCATTTCCCACCGGGTGTCAGTTGTCATTTCACTCCCACGACTGGAAATAAATATCAGTGATGATGGAGCACCTCCTCTACAGTCCATTGTCGAATGGAGGCACAGCAGCATCTGACAACGTGGCTCTTTTTGTTTGTGTAAGGGATGCTTGGCACTTTTTTCCGAGCCAAAGGGTAAAGTATGTCTTGCTGGCTGACATGGGTTTTCCTTAGAACTGCACTGCCACATGATGATTTGGACAATGTTTTTTGTTGTTGCTGCCGTTCTTTTGGAGAAACGGAGGGGTAGAGAATAACATGTCCTCTAGTGGAAGTGGCTGCTTGAATGAATAGAGAAGTCTCTGCAGAGAGTAGTGATAGGTAGCAAATGGTGCTGAGTCTTTTTTTTTTTAAGAGAATATGGATGCTGGTTTAGGTTTTCACTTGTTTTAATATAAAGAACTCTTTGTAGTAGAAACACTTAGACCTTGTGTGTTCTGAATCAAAGTTTTAATTTACAAACCGTGCTTGTATAAACTGAGAGACTAATTTAACCTGTACAGCACAGATAGTTTCAGTGTTGTGCTAGAAACCAGAAAGTCCCATTTTGTTTGTGACTCAGTGCAGTCTCCAAGGTGACTTTTGAGCATCCTTCAATTTGTCCCCAAGAGGAGGAATTTATTTTTCAATCTATCATCCTCTCATTTTCCTAAAGGCACCTTGTTACATGGTTCTGGGAAGTAAGAGTAAAGATGTTTTCCCTGTAAAGATCCATTTTCCAAGACTGCTATTAACCAATACTACTTAGCTCATGTCTGGCAAGGTTCAGGAGGTGGAGGAAGGGAATAGGTCTTATTTTAAGATCATAAAAGGAGCTGAATTTTTTTATTAGCTTCACAGTTTATTTGTTTTTATTCCTGTCCAATAAAAAGCTACTTTTCCATGGGAGCCTGAGGAGAGCTCACTCAGGATGAAAGGAAGTTAAATGCTCTGAAAGAGCAGCCAGATTTTGATGTCTTTTTCTTGCTGATGGTATGAGCAGTTAAATCTTTTTTAAGAGGGGGTGTTGCTTTCCTCTTATCTCTATCACTTGTACGACTTTCTTCCATCCTTTGTGAATGTATCATACTTGATCATCTGCCAAAATCTTTTTGTTTAGTTAACCTCTTTTAAGGACAAGCCACTCTTCTATGAATTTTGAACAATCATGTGAAGCTTTGGGTTTCCCCTGGTATTTTCAGGTTGGGTGTGATCATCACCTTAGCACATTGAATTAAAGTCCCTTTATGTGCTGCTGGGTGACAGGAAGGGGAGCACTGTGTTCATGCTTCATTACCTGCTACAGACATTGGTGAGTAACTTGGTGGACTCATGGTGGTGTGTTTCCCATTGAAACAGTCACTTGGTTCCATGTGCTTGAGGTGCATAGTATCTAAGGTTTGGTTTAGTGTTCTGAAATAGAAAACATGGGGGGCATAGTGTTTCACATTTGGTTTAGTGATCTAAAATATGAAACACAAGACCAGGCATCAGCCAAATCCAGCTCATGCTGAAGGGAATTACAAAACTGTAGTGTTGGGCTTCCAAAGTACATTTGTAATGAATGTCAGTGTGACAGGTGATCTGCTCATATTAGTAATGTATTTCTTGCCCATTAAAACCTGTTGGCCTGTTCTGAGTCCTGGACTGCCACAGCTGACCAGCTCTGGTGCCTGATCTCCATTGCTTGAATGAAAACCTTCTGTCAGTGACATGCTGGAATCTGTTGTCTTTGAATCCCTCCACTGGTAGCTCAGGCCGTGGACAAGAAACACACAGATCAGTGTTAACTTAAAATCAGTACCCTTCAGAGAATCTCAATGTGCCTCTAGAAGATAATTCCACATTATAAATGAAGCACATTAGTGTCCATTCCAACTCTGTAAGGTGTGAGCAGAATAACCATTCATCTTGGTAGCATTTTAATTCGAGACACTTCTTGAGTGAGGGCTGTATGGAAAGAGTATGCATTTTTTGTGGAGTTACAGTTTATTCAGTAATTTGATCACTTGAGCAATTTAGCAATGTGTTTTGAAGCACTTATTCCAGTATTTAAGCACAGAAACCTCACAGCAGCAGGGGAGATATTCATACTGCCTCATAAGTTTTCTTCCTTAAATTCATTGGCTTGCACATTTCACATAGTTGAGTCTCAATCTGTGTTTTTGAATTGTCCATTGTGACCTGAATGGGAAAGCAATGTAGCTGTAAAGAGAAGTTTATTGTTATTTATCACTAAATGAACTGATCACCTAGATCATCCACACAGTGGTTACTCTTAATGTTATCCAAATAATCCTTGTGGCATGAAACATTGGTACCTGTACCTCCTGAAGCTGTCACTGCAATGCTGTTTTGACAAACTGTCTTGGATAGAGAACTAACAGAATAAACCTCAGCGCCTGTGCTCTTGATTATGTTTATTGGCTACAGTTGCTCAGGCAAAGCTCATGATCAACTAATAGAAGCTTCTTGAAGGTATTGGCAGGAACCCACAGGCAGGTTTTTTTTGTACTTTTTGCCTTTTCTTCTTATCTTTGTTTTGACTCTTCCCCCCCTCCCCCCGCCCCGTTTTGTTTTTTAAAAATGTATTTTCTTTTGCATGTTGAAGATACCAGTTCTGGGACAGAGTTTTCCCTGCTTTATCTCCATCGACAGCACAGCCAAACAACTGAATGTGTCTTTTGTTAAAATTTTAAACTTTGTTTGTGGAGTTAAATTCTGGTAGTTAACATATAGCATTGAGTAGGAGTTTGCCTCAGTACAGTGGCCAATTATCACTTCAGAAGCTCACTCTGTTTTGCTTTATATCACCACCTACAATTTCAAAAACTACTTCATGACTTACAGTGCACAGAGCATTGAACATTCTTCTCAGAAGAGAGAAAGCTAAAGAGTTTCAACAGTGCTTGAAAACAGGTTTGATTTTTTAAACAAAAAATGTGCTACATCTACTTTAGTTTTTCTTTTTTTTCCCCAGCATCACAAATTGTTTATAATTTAGTTTTGTCAGAAAGCTCCTTGTTTTTCACATTTCAAATTCTTCAGATACTGCAGACTGACTCCAGGAACAAAACCATTCTTTCTTTTTTGTCACCCTTTGTTCCAATTCTCTTTTTTAGTAATGCTTCATTTCCTCCCAACGTCCCCCCTGCCCTGAATAAGTTTTACTGCTAGCCTATCAAAACTCTTCCTATCAGATCTATCTGCCAACCTTCAGACTGGCTAATCTGAGAGCTACCAAAGCCCACTGGAGTTACCAGCAGCCTTCTCTTGGTCAAGGGATCCCAATCGCCCTTTCAGTGGGGAGATGTGAAACGTTATTTACGCCTGATCTTGTTAGCTAACTTTCATCCTTTTTGCTTGATATTGAGGGAGTTGCTTTCCTATTGCAATTGACTTGTAGCTGTGTATTAAATTTTTCAGACTATGCTGTCAGTTCATGTGCTTACAACTATCGTTGTGTCCAAGGCTTGATTACTCTCTTTGCTTTCCTTTGTTTTAATGTTTTAAGTATGTAATTATTTATATTTTGCTTCGTATTACTTGTGAGGAATAATTAAATATCTTGTTTATATATTAACCATTCTTCGCTTTCTTTTCACTCAAATGGCTTTTAGTAACTCCCACAACCAGAACTTTTAATTACTTAAATGTCTCCTCAAAATTTAACCTGTCACACAATTTACACTTTGTATCTCTCTTTACTTTTGCAGTGGATTCAGGAAACGTATGAGCAGGTTCAGGTTTTCATCACTTTGCTCTTATGGAAGTAACAAACTGTCTCTATCAGGAGTCATCATTGTGAAGTGGTTGCAAAGGTGAAAACAGAATTAATTTCTGTTCACTTAATTACATGTACAGAGTATTTGTGTACAGTTTGAGGAGTTTATATACAGCAAAGTCTCTAACTGTTAGTAATTTTTCAGCTTTATGGTGGATTAATTTTAGTTATTTCACAGTCTTTTCCAAAGATAAATTACATTTCATTTGTATTGAAGAGAGGGTTTATTACCTTCAATGCTGTAGCTGTGATCAGCACTGGCCATTTAAATGCTAGATGGCAAAGGGATCGTAATTGGACTCCATGTAATCAAGTCAAGTTGACTCTCAGAGTGCTGAGAACTGAGGGAATTATTCTGTCCAACACTTCAATTTGTCTTTCATTACAGTTGTGTGATTCCAAGTGGCAAAGATGAGTAGTCATGCAGAAAATGTGACAATTTTTAGGCTGCTTCTAAAGCCTTGCACACTGGAGATCTATAAATGTTACTAAATTAATGAGCAAGGAGAATTTCATGGCGTATTAATGATAAGAAAATGACATTATCATTATTTTATGTTTTTATGCATGGCAGTTGCACAGAGTGAATGAGAATATGTAGTTGGAAGACTTAATTGATTAAAACCTCTGTGCAGTAAGCAGGAAATTCAGTTTGAGCTGCATGCCATTAAATACTGAACTCTTGATTGCTGTTCAACAAAATCAATACAGAACAGAAGTCTGTAGTGAATTTTGTGCCTGCAGCAGTAATTCGGTTTAACAATAAAAATCAATGCCTTGTCCCAAAACTGAGCATTTAATAGCATTCGTGGTTTATGTCTTTTATTGATTCTTATGTTCCTTACGGCCATCTGTTAATTTAGTATCTCTGTCTGGATCTGGAGGGGGGTCAGTGACTGAGAGAAAGAGGTTATTTTTTGCTTGTTGTGTATCGTGTATGGGGTACTGCCACACAAATTCATAAGTATTGCCTCTGGAATTGTTGCTCAAGGCATAAACCCAGAGACATCTCCAGAAGAAATACCACCACCTGAGGAGTGAATAGGCAGGAGTGTTCCTTTCACAAAACTGAGCACAATTTTCAATGGTTTATTCTTTAAAAATCAGTCTCCTGACAGTAATGAGGCAAATTTGGGGTTGTTTTTTAACTCTGTAATAGACTCTACTATTAAAATACAATTTTGATATAATCAGTTTAATACAGTCAATTTTTGCATACCTTGTAGAAATATCAGGAATAGAGACTGGTTACAAATAGATTCTGTGTCATACTAGGGTAAAATATCCAAAAGCAATGTACGAAATAAGTGAGAATTTAATTCATAGTTTAGTAATCAGACAGTTTAAAATTTTCCTGGAAAAAAAATCCCATCTTCATTCACCTGTAAATATTTAAGACATGTGTGCCCTGAGCTTTCACTTCAGTAGCAATTCCATCCTTTCCCAAAACAATCCTATACATGTTTATGAATGTCCTATGGAATATAACCTCAGTTCTTAGTATTTCACAGTGAGTCTCAGAATTTTTTATTATTAACTAGTTGATTTTTGTATGTATGTGGTACATTTTGTTCTGTGCTATGTTATATTTGTGTGTTTTACATAGAAATAAGGCACTTAAAATACAGATGAGTGTTTGAAGATGTCTTGAACAGTACTGTGAATTGAGCCAGGTGTCTTGACTTGCAGCCTTCTAATTAATATTTCTTCTTGAATGGTGAACTACCAAGCCCAACCTGAAATAACTGGTCATTTTCAAGAACACAGTTCATTTTCAAGTTGCATCAGAAATCTTCTGCTCATCAGGTAAGTTGCAGAGTGTGCCCCCAAAAAAATGGAGGGGAATTTTCTATGTCCATACATGGTAAAGAATTTATGAGAATTGCTTTTGGAATTACTGCTGAATCACTCTTAAAATACTTGGGAGAGACCTCTGAGAAATATGTGCAGTGATGTGAGGCAAATTAGCTGCAAATATCTGTCCCGCCAGCAAAATTATGTCTTTTTAAAAGACAGTTAATGCATCTAATTCTACCACTATAAATTTTGCAGAGTGGTTGCAATTTCTACTGAGATAGAAATGTATGCTTGGAGAATAAGTCTAGAAATTTACCTATGGTTTATTTAATTATAAAAACTACAAATGCAGTATGTGGTAGTGTGTGAAGGGGTCGGGTTGGAAGGGCCAACAGTGGCTCACGTGGTCCCACCTCCCTGCTCAAGCAGGATCACCCCAGAACATGTTGCAGGATTGCATCCAGAGGGTTCTGGAATATCACCAGTAAGGGAGACTCCACAGTAGCTCTGGGCAGTTCTCTCTGCAGTCACCTGCACAGGAAAGAATCACAGAATCACAGAAAATTATGAGTTGGAAGGGACCCACAAGGATCATCTAGTCCAACTCACCATCTAATACCCGTACAGCGACCAAGAGCACATCCCAGAGTATAATAACAACCTAGATGCCTCACAGTCTAGCAGGCCACTCTGAGCCGGAGGGGGCCCAGGGTCATCCAGCCCTCACCCCCCAGCTAGACCAGCTAGACCATGTCACTAAGCTCCTTGTCCAGTCTTCTCTTAAACACTTCCAGGGATGGCGACTCCACCACCTCCCTGGGCAGCCCATTCCAATATGCAATTACTCTCTCCGTGAAAAACCGTTTCCTAACATTGAGATTAAACCTCCCCTGGCGTAGCTTGAGAAGCTCTTCCTCATAGTCAGGTAGCACTTTCTGTGGATCAGTTTCTGCCCATTCCCTCTTCTCTTCTTGCTTGGCTCTACTGAGCAGAGCCTGGCTCCTTCAGATACTTGTGTACATTGTGGGGTCCCCTCAGTCATCTCTTGAGGCTGAACAGGTCCAACTTTCTCATCCTTTCCATAAGAGAGATGCTCCAGTCCTTTAACCATGGGATCACATCTTTTTGCTCCTTCTGTGTTAACATACTCTTAAGTAATGACAGTGGAGTTTCAGCTGGTAAAAGTGCACACATAACCCCCAAACACAAACACAGCTAATTTTGTATAGTTACAACAGGGAAAAAAATCAGTTTCCAGATGATGTGGCTTATTTTGATTGTCCCAGTGATGACAGAAGCAGAACAAAATTTTGAAAATGGGGTTTTTTTGTGTTTTTATTAAGCCAACTTATTTCTCTTTGTTAATCCAAGACAGTGTAATACCTCTGCCTTAAATTCTTGCCTTGCTTATTCACAGATCAACCTAAGCAGCAAAGGAACACTCTGTATCTTCCAAATTGTTCTGCATAGTCTGCTTCAGCAAAGCCTGTGTCACATACAGAAGCCTAAAATCACGTGGTACCTAATTCTCTCTTCATCTCTTAATCTAATCAACTGGTACAGAGTAATTCCCGAAACATAACTGGATTATTAGCAGTCAAGCTTCTATCCAGTCACAGGTTAAAATGAGCCACCTTATGAGGCTAGACTAAAGGCTCTTAATTGTTAGAGACACTTAAAACACTCTTAATTATGCAATTGGATTAATCAGGACATTTGAAATCACACTGAAATTTATCATGTGCATGTATCATTTGTGTTTTTCAGCCTCAAGGTACAGCTGTTTGCTTCATGGAAGGAGATTTTTGTTAATCTCAAGATTTGTAAGCAATAGCTGATTTTCATTGAGGGGTAGGTATGAGTCCTATTTTCCCCAGTTTTGTTTTGTGTGTGATTGGTTTAGTTTTGTTTGGGGTTTGTGGTTTTGGTTTTTTACATTGTAGAGGTCACATAGTGAGAGCCTACAAAGGCGAGGCACTACTGCCTAGTCTGTAGCCTGGATAAACCCCTGAAGTTCATTGTGTCTCATGTTCCAACAAACTCTATCATTTAGCTTTTATTTCATAGAATGTTGAAGGATTCCTATTGTTGCTGGCCACTGGCTTCTGTTTAGAAAATAATTATAAATTTTGGAATTTCCAGCAGCTTTGTGATAGCAGCCTTACAATATAAAGGCAGTTTTTGAAGAAAAGAACTATCTTTCAGATTGTAGGGTTACACTTTCACCTGGGATTCTTTCAGCTAGTGGTGAGAGATGTTTGAAGGGGAAAACGAGCTTAACTGTCGTCATCTAACACTTTCAGTCTGCTCACTTATACCAAAAGTATTTTCCAGACATTCTGCAAGTACTGAAAAATCAGCTTAATAACTGTGTAACTGAAAAGTTATGACATCTACTGATTTAACACTGTTAATGAAAGGGCTTCCTGATTCTTTTCCAGAAATTGCACCCAAGCACTGAGTGCCTTCAGCTCTTGAGTTCTGCTGTATCCCTAACAGTTAGCTCTTGCAGAGAACCAGATATTTTTGGCTTTGTCAGTGTATCAATAGTGACATTGAAACAAACTTGGAGAGTTTTTGGTGAAGACTTCAAGTAGCAGTAGTCTAATTATACTCTCAGCAAAGTCAACATAGTATGTCACTAGATTAGAACCAGTTTCAAGTTGAAGTCCAGAACTGTAGGAGGATGGATGTGATTACTTGGGTGACTGGACAAAGTCTGAGACAATATATGGGGATGTAGTTTTATAAATTTTAAGAACTTTGTATCTTTGTTAACTATATAAGTTACTAGAACATTATCTAGTCTATTTATATTACAACTTCTGTCTACTAGTTTAAAAACCCCTGAGGACATGCTAATTTTCAACTCCCATTTTAGAAGTGTCATTTTAATTGTGAACTTCTCTTTGCTAAATAGTGAGTCTTTATTAACTTGGATTCACTGCAAGTGATGATGAGATGCAGATCCTTGCAGAGTGCCTGACGAAACATTTGTGAAGGCTTGTTTTCCAGATATGGCCAAGTTTGTGTCTATACCGGCAACATCACTGGTACCAATATCTGCTCAAAAGCCCACATGAAATGACTGGCTCTTGCCAAGGGCTGAAATAACTTCTCTTCCATCATGAACACTGACAAGAGACATTCCTGCAGCTCTCAAGGCTGAGAAGGCCTCAGGGAAGGGTCCACCTGTTCTTACAACTGAGTGTAAACTCCAAAACCTGGTGGATTCCACCTCTGAAATATGTGGTGACTCATAAACATGCCTTGTGTAAGTGGAATGGATCTGAGTGTACTGATGACTGCCTCTTTGGTCTGCCCAGCTGGTGTGAACAATTTTTGGATAGAACAGCCAGCCTGCCTGGTTTGCTGTAAGGGAAACATCTGTTCCTGAGCAGCAGTGCACACCTTAATGTCACTTGGCTTGTCACGGCAGCTACTGATGCCCCATGGTTAACGAAAACACATCACTATTAACAGAGATGCGATTGAAGTGCAGGAAGAAGGGCCAGAAAACCACTGTCTGCAGGCAAAAAAATGTTAAATGAAAATAGAGGCAGAAAGCCAGTCAGATAAACATCAGCATTTCCTGGACACTCTTCATTCTGTTACAGTTGTTTGTCTTTTGCCACACATTATTATTAAGTACTTAATAATCAGTATTAAATCTAATCTTGGGATAACTTCTGAGAAATTAGTTTAGAGCATTAGCAGCTGTAAGAATGTTCTGCCTGTTAATTATTTACATTATCTGTCTCTCAGGATAACAGTTGGTAAGCTAAAAAGTCTAGAATGAAACCCAGTACACAGATAAAAGCTACATTTATGTTAGGGTAGGAACACACTGTGTAGTCTCTTAAAGCCAGTGCCTTCAGAAGGTAACAGACTCATTTGGAATAAATCATGTATTGATGTATCTTAAGTACATGGGAGGTACTTGTCTCTGTGCAGATGTAAACAAGATATGTAATATGTATGTACTTGCAGTTTTATAATGTGACAGAAAAGTTAAGGAGTCACTGCATGGGGAGTTAGTCTAAAAATCAGTTAGTGAGACAGTTGTTATTTCTGAAATGTGACTATCCTGGCTGATTTTGATGATGGTGAAATCTCTGTTGGGGTTCTGACATGTGGTTTGGTCCCCATTTCTTCAACAGTGTATGAATACAGATTGCAAAACCACAACACCCTCATTCCAAGTGGCTGGAGTGGGATTTAATAGCAGAACTGCTTTTATTTCTGGATAAGCTGTGAATTCTGTTTTGCTGAGAGGGCAAAACAGTAAACTAAACCCATATATTTTGTCCCTTCAGAGTCTAAGCCTTTTCAATCTCTTTACCAGGGTGCCAGGTTTCAGTCTGCTCCCCAGCTGATTCACTCGATTCCTTCAGTACAAATCTTCCCATGGGAGTACTGTGAGGAATTCTACATGTGCTCACTCTTTGCTTGAGGATGTAGCATTAGTGGGTCCTGTGAGGTCTTGATCCGTAATGAGTCATTTGACCCCTCTCATATTTTGTCTTGGAGAGGGGAAGCATCACACAGACATCCTTTTAAGGAGCCAGAATGCTCTGTTGGTGATGGAAAGGAAGACAGCAGACAAGCTGTGGCTCTTAAAACTTCTGTGTGATTTTTGTTTTTTAAGAAGAGGACATTTATTCTCAGGGTATCAGAATTATTTCAGACTGTAAATGCAGCTTACAGGTTCCTGTAGTTAAATATGCTTTTTCGTCTTCTCTCCTGCCAAGTTGTGATGCTTGAACAGTGGAAATACTACTGTGATTTCCCCAGAGACGAATACAAATCCTACGAAGGAGACAAAGTATCTGGGAAACATGGGGAAGTTTAGGAATTGAATGGCACAGTTTACAAATAAAAATCCTAAGATGCTTTTTCATCATCCAAAGGAATAGTCTGCTTCTTCCCCCTAACCCCATGTTCATTGACATTTGGAGGTAGTTCTGGAGATGTGTACCATATTGTAATGCTTATTGAGAATATGTCATTTAAGTTATATTATTCAGGCAGAAAATACTAGGGAAAAGCAATGATCAGGTTACAATACAACGATCTGACTGAACGCAGTGCTGTTTGTAGCATCTGCCTGTTAGATATCTATTTGCTTGTCTCGTATGAGCATTCTGACAATTAATCAATATTGAGGTTTTGTTTTGGATGTGTGAAGGATTGAATAAAGTAAGTGCCAACACAACCATATGCCTTTTGACAGAGGTGGATGGGCTCAAAGGAGGAATGTTTGGCTTTTTAAGTTGTACAAATTTTCCCTGGGTATTATCTTCTTGAGAAAAGTTAGAAACTAATAATGAAGTAATATTTCTGAGGGCTATGAGCAAGATCTATTTGCCTATTCTTGGCATACACATTCAGAAGAAAGCAGTAACAATGCATGTTCAGGACATTAATTTTTATCGATGTTGACAATACAATCACAAATTTTCTACTGTTTGCAGGAAAATTCTGGCAAACATGCTTGGCTTACTGGCTGCAAAAATCCTCCCATGCACTGCCAAGCGAAGTCTTGCTCCTCCATCTACTGTCTATTTATCTCACAAATTTCACTGGAATATGTAATAAGATTGATTTTCTTATTTATTTATTTTTTATTCATGAACCAGACAAAAATGGGCAGTAACACTGGAAACTACCCCAAAAGTGTCCAACTAATTCTTGTGCTATCAGCATAATTCAGTCTCTGTAGCAGTCCAGAGCTGCCAGTTTTGCATATTGCTGGTCAAATTTACTTTGGCACTAGTTGCAGAGATTTATGTGACACTTCCCCACCCCCCCAAGTGTTTTGGGGCAAGTCTAAAAAAACCCGGCAATTCTTGGCCCCATATGCCTTGACAATCCCATCCAGTTTTCCCTGTAATGTTTTCCACATATGGTTGTGAAATCCAATGTCTGACTTTTCTAAATATAGCATCATAATTGATTTTAAATGATTAATGCAACAAGTCTCACTTGTTTTTAAGACCTTTCTCCTTTAGCAATATGTGCAGTGAAATATTGAGCACTCTTGCATTGTCTATTCCACATAGTCACATTTGAAGACATTTTATTCCTACTTTTTTAATGTTTTATGTGTATTAGGAAATATCTCCTTTCCAGATCTGAAGCAAAAAGCACAGTAGCCAGGAGCACATTCCTTTGCCAGGGGAAAAGGAGCCAGGCATGAGTAGCCTGTGCCCACTATTGGCACATGTAGAACAAATGTAGTAGCAAAGCAAAAGCTTGTTGGTGTCTTAGATGAACTTTCAGCATTTGTCTCTTACCTTGCACCACCCAGCTGTAACCTCCTTGTGTGCTTCTGCATTCTTGAAGTGATCAAATGGATTGAGTTTCAAATGAACATCTTGGAATTCTCTCTCTTCCATGATGCAAGATTTGGTCTCAGAGTTGAAAAGTGACTGAATGTAAGTCTAGATTGTGGAAAATCAAGTCAAGTGAATGAGTTTTATTTCCTCTGCTCCCCACAAATATTCATTTGATTTTTATCTGTATAAAATGCAGGAAATAGCCTGTGATTATAGTAATGTGCTTAGAACAAAATCTGAGGTTTTGATCAGCTCTCATGGCTTTGGCAGGGCTTTCCATTGTCAAATTTACAAAAGCTTATTACAGCACTATTCAGAAGCAATTTCACCAGTGCAGATTTCAGTTTTAGTGGCCTGTAACCCCAAACCATTCCACTCCTTTTGGTCAAGAAAAGAATATATATTATATATGAGAAGAAATGGGTAAATAGCAATTGGAAGTGAACAGTTCTACTCACAAAAAGAAGAAATTGGACTGCAAGTAGCAGTCACAACTGTTGATGATCTTTTAAAAGCAGTCAGTTTTTGGATAGTGACGGTGAGATAGAAAAAATGAAGTTATTTTAAAATTACCTGTCTTTTTTGTAAGCTGGAGTCAACAGGTTCTATACTCCTAATGTAAGTGTTGTTTTGTATAACTACATGTATGTTTGAAAAATCAACATGCAAGAAAAGGAGCAGTTTTAAACATGACTAATGAAAAATTTGGAATTAGATTTAGAAAAAGATTTTTTGCTTTATATCATTACAGATCACCAAAGCACCTCGAGTTCTGGGCCTATATGGTTGCAAATTATGTATTCTGTACTTGAATAATGGAATTAATTAGAGTCATGATAAGAAGATCTCTGTTTTCTTTGTTGATAATCACATTCAATAAGTGACATAAAGAACTGGAAAACTGCCAGAATTGAAGTAACAAAATAAAGTTAATTTCTTATGTAATTTCCTGACTAACACTTTCNAGATTGAGTTTTGGGAGTATGGTGTGGGTAGAAGATATGCATTGCTGGTTTAGTCTCAGACATGTGGTCAGATCCTTTTGTTTGAACCTCCCCACATTCTTCAGGATGTGAGTGGGAGTATTCTCACATACATGAAAACCTTAAACGACTCCTGTGACTTCTCTTACAGTAAACCTCTGATATACTGGTTTCTAAGAAAAGAATTTTAAATTCGTTTAGGTAGGACAGACATGGAGTTCTAAGAACACATAGGGAAGTACACAGTGCTTTTGAAATCTGATGAAAGAAATTGTGTTGTGAACCATGGCCTGAAGGCAGCAGAAAGGTAAGTGAAATAGTTAGAAATTAAGGCTCCAGATGAATAGTAGTTTTATGCCGTATCTTTAGCTTTCTAACATAATGCTTATAAAGTTAAGAAGACAAAAGTTCTTCCATTTAGTGGTATTTCTGTTCTAATGAATGTAATGGTCATATAGATGCATTAGCAGAAAGAGTCATAGCGTGGCTTTACTTGCCAGGTGAATACAGACTTATCACCACCAAGGGTCCGTTCAACCCTCATGCAATTATCAGGGGAAGGAAACAGCCCATTGAACGTGTCTAGAGTGCATTCCTAGTCATATTAAAGCTAGATCTCCTGTATTTATGTATAAACGGCCTAATAATTTATGCCCAAATATCTTCACAGTACTACCAGCAATCTTTGCACCAGGATTTAGGCATGATCACAAATGCCTCAATGGATGACAGCCTCTTCTGTTGTAACAGACACATTTTTACCCTGTGCAGCTAAAACATGAACCTACAGAGGGAGAGAGGAAGCAAAGGAGTCCACTCCAGTTCAGGCAACTGTTTGCTGCTTTCCTTTTTAGGAGGCTTCTGCCACCTGTGAACTTAGCCTAATACACAAGTTTCTTAAAAATCCCCCTCAAATCATCACCCCTTCAATGAGATCCAAGATCCGAGTAGTGAGAGTGGTTATATTAATTTATCTTTTTTTTTTTTTTTGATGAGTTCAGACAAACTGTTGACACATTACGGTTCAGTTGTAATACAGTTACAACTTGGCTGAACAAAGGGAAGTTTTTTCCTACTTGACTGCTTAGCACACAAACTCAGAGTGATTGACAAAGCTGGGAAAAAAATGTCTCTAAGAGAAAATAAAACACAGCAGCTGATGTAGAGAAGGAAGAAGGGAGTTCTACTTTACATCTCCTTAAGGGACAAGGTTGGGGAAGTCCCCTAATGTCATAAGCAAAACACAAGATCTTGTGTTTGAAGACTTGCAGAAAGGTATCTCATGTGATGACTAATCTCACTTGTCTTTTCTATTTTTCCATCACCATAACTGTGATGTTTGAGAGCAGCTGGTGTCCTTAGAGCTAAGCCATCCTATGTTTGTTTGTTCCATATAAGTCTACAGACTGAGCCAGCTAGGATGGCAGTGAAGCTAAACTTGGAGTGTAGAGTCTTGTTCCTAATAAAGTGAGACCTGTAGGACTTTTAAGGTGAATTGTCTTAAGGCCTTGGGCCTCCTTGAGCTTGGAAAGAATAATAATGCCTTTGTCTGAAGAGAAAAATGTGCAGTGATGTCATATTTTAAATTCAAATGGAGGCAATGAAGCTCAGTAACTTGACTGGGCATCTGGATTAGAGGCAGAAATGGGTTTGGCTCTCAGTATTATTTCTCTATATTGAAAAGTTGGGTTTGGGTGAGGTAAAGGTAAATAGGCCTTTCTGGAGCTCTGCCGCTATTTTTCATGTAGAGAGCTCTTCTGGGCACAGTATAAGTTCTGCTTCACATATTGCTAGTGAGTTTTTTCCTAATATTTCAGGTTTTTGTATGGAAAGTGAAGTTTAACTGTTGAAGGATAATGTGGGAGTTTCTGAAATTGAATAAGGAAACGTACTCTGAAACTCTCTTTTTTAAGAGATTCCTTGTTTGCCACTAAGGAATAAGAGGAATCCAAAAAATGTTTTCCACTTAGCTGTAGCTGTCATAAAAGCTGGAGGAGGTCCCACAAAGAGGCTAAGGATATTTCATTCTATCAATTTGTCAGACTAATCACTAGCTTTCTGTGAGGGGTTATTTCAGTAAAGAATGAAAGTCAGCTCTCAAGTGAGATGGAAATGAATGACATGAAGAAATACCTGAACCATAATTAACTCTGATTGACAGGTGATCGTGCACAGTATTATATAATATCATACAAATGTGGTTTGAAAGTAGTGTATGGTAACTCACAAATGCTGTATTCTCAACCTTTATAAGGCATTGCATTAAGTGATTTTTCTCCTAGATGCTGAATTATATTAAGGGTAGCAAAAACACTTACTCATTTCTTGTCAGATATCCTCCTGGTTGTTAAGTAGAAATCCTGCTTGTCTCCATCTATGTCAAAAGTAAGTCTTCAGGTGACTCAAGGAAGAAAAGGATAGAGAAACTGGAATATTTTGCAGGAATATCTTGCATTCAGTGCGTTTTCAGAATCCAGACTCCTCTAATGTGTGTTTCAGAAGTCCTTGCCTGTTGAGTTGTTCCATTGTGCGTATTTTACTGAGTTCACGGAATTATTGTCACTGTTGATTTGAAAGTCTTAAGGTTATTTCATGCACAAACAAATCATGCTGAGGTCAAAGTAAGTTTAATAACGTTTCTTGTTGATTTCTGAAATACGAGAGGATTATTCTGCACGCATACTTGGCAGCTGGGAAGTGTTTTAATGAACAGAACCTTATTTCTATATGATTATTAAAGCGAATAGTGTTGGTGAGCATATGTTTGTATAGCAAGCAGACTTTCTGCACCTCTCTCTCTTTCAGGCACATTTTTTTCTCAGGGGATGTAGCCTGGAGCTCATGGAATGATTTTGTAGTGCTAAGATGAAAAGCTCTAGTTACTAAACAGTTTTCATGTGAAGTGCTCAAAGCTACAAAATCCATTTCCATAATTTTACTCTGGCTGTTATACCCATAAAACACTTTTTTCTATTCAACAGTAATGTTTTAACACCAAACCTGCAGCAGCAAGTGCTACTGTGAGGTTAATCTTGCAGAATGCATAGGAAGGAAGAAAATAAACGTACATTTTGCACCTACTCATCACTACCTTTATAAATCAAGGTTTGTAGGATAGGCTTTGGCATGTCCTACCCTCCAGAAAAAATACTGATCGTAGTGGTAGTTGAATTTGTCATTACAGACATGAACAGTAAAGGAAGGTAGTTAAGTTTTACAGGGAAACAATACACCAGAGAACTTCTTATCTACAATTGTTGCTGACAGGATAAACGCCCCAAAAAGATGTAGAGCTTTTCCGTTATAGTTTTCTTATTTTATGTATTGGTAGGCTGACAAGCACACAGCAATTAGATAAATCGTCTTGCAGTGCTCAAAGTGAGGGGCTGATAAAAAGCTTCGTAAGTAACTTAAGAGAAGGTAAGGCAAGAGACTTAGAGTCTAGCAAAAATAGCTGGAATTTCTAGACTTAGGAAGGGCAAGACAGAAATCATCTTTGCTTGAACACATATAAATACACACAAAGGAAATTACTGGTATGTAGATCATACAGGACAGTAAAAATGGTGAAGAATTCATTAGGTACATGTTTAAGGAATGCACAAATTTTGCAAAAATTTTAAACAAGAAGCTTGCCAGTTTCTGTGATGAAATGACTGTAGTTTATTACTTTCCCCAGATTAACCAGGAGGTGTTTTTTTGGTAGATTTTTAGAATGTCTGTTGAGTCTTACAGATTCCTAAATTGAAAAGAGAACAACAAAAAAAGTGTAAAACTTATTGTTAGCAGCTAGCATTGTGCAGAACACTCGTTTTTGCGCTTCTAATCCCTTAATAAAATTTCTTAAATCTGCCTAATATATTGTGAAGGATGCAATTCAATGATTTAGCATGGTTTTTGAAAACTTAGATAGTAAAATATTAAGTACGGGATAGTTCTGACTTCTATATTTGCTACATTTCGTTGCTTTTCCTTTGAGTTGAATGTTGGCTTGCTACATTTTACTTGCATAAGACAGTCTTCCATATACACAATACATAAAATAGGTATTTCAGTAAATAAAAGTTGAATTTAAAAGTTAAATTAATCAGGCAGCAAAACCATTTGATCAAATTACATATAAACAGTGCATTAAAGGCAGTGTCCAAATGTGTGAGGCAGAATGAATACGACAAAGGCAAAGGCTGTTCTGTGAAGCTGGGACACTGTGTTTTTTCAAATGTTGCATATCAGATTAAAAAATACTCCTCTACATACTTCAGAAAGCCCTTTTATTCTTTCATCCCAAAGCAAGGATACAAATAAAATCCTTGCTGAATTAATAGTGCAGTCAGGAAAAAATGCAAGTTTTTGTTTAACCACTTAACATGCACAGAGAGATTAACTCAGCCCACAAGGCCTGGGGTACTAATGTAAAAAGTACTCTAGGGACACTTTAGTTGGAGGCAAGAGAAACTGGTATAGCAGTAACTCCTGATGTGTCCTTTGCTGGTGAATGGCCTGTGACGCTCTTCTTTTTCTTCCTACAGTTCTGCACTGAATTGGAAATGTTACATCCCCAGGCCCAGATATTTCTCTAATCTGAGAGGGGTGCTCAGAGGAGAGAAGAAAGCTTTAATGAGATTTAGTGCCTAGTCTGGTAAGTCTCCATGTGACTCCTTTGCTTTGACCCAAACCTCCTAGTTATTTCTGTAAAGGAACAAGTTTTATATGATCAGAAACAAAGAGACGGATCTCTTTTACGCTTTCTCTTCAGAAAAGAAACAAAGAAAATTAAAATCAGACTTAACATAATTTGTCCTGTGCTGGTAAGACTTCTCAGCAGAATAGGGGAAAATAATAATAAAATTTTGTCCTTGTTAATGAAATGGCAAAGTGTGGACTTGTAGCAGAGGCAGGGCATTTGTGTTAAGCATCTCCACAAAGCATGGTGGGAGTACCTTGATAGGTGAGCTGTGCAGAGCCAGTTCTGCACCCACTCATCTGCTTTCCTAAAATCCACATGTCCAGCCGTGACATAGGATCACAATGCCAGAGGGGTGGGAAGAGTGGTGTCTACCTATCTTTTGATGCAGTACCTGCCGCTGGGAGGAACTGCTGCCCTCGGAGCCTCTCCTCCCAGCTGCAGAGGGACAGAGTAGGGCTAGGTGCATGAACAGCAGCATTTGGCTGCTCCCAGGGGATGTTGGGGATCTTGGTATCTGTGCACTGAAGCAACTGGATGGAGTGTTGTTGAGAGGGAAGGCTGCTCAGCCTGTACCAGGGGTTTTGAGTATTTGTTTTGCTCGTTTCTAAAATTGGTCCTGACTCCGAAGCTAAAAGATTTTTCAGCAGCTGCAGAAATCTACAGTCTTTAGCTCACAGCCTAGTCTGTCATTTGCATTACATCATGCACTATTCCAGGAGGTATCAGGCAGCAGCAGAGAACTGCCGATGATTTCATAGCAGAGGTGATTTTCTAGCTTAATTTCTCAAGGGACCTTTAAGGGAATGGAAACCCATAAATAAAAGGAAGAAATTAAAACCTATTACGTACTAACTCCAAAGTGCAGTATTTATTAGGATTAATAATAATAAAAAATTGCTAATGATCCTTCACACTGGATTTGATTTTGGTTCTGCGAAGAGACCTTTGTTTTAGAATAGATAAGAAGTTAGAACTGATCAGGCTTCTTTCAAGGACTCACTGCTGATTCAACAGATTTCTGCCTCCCAGTGTCACTTTGTTGTTAATTTGGGAAATGTTTCCTGGGGGAAATTAGCTGTAATGTTTTTGCTGAAAAGGATTTCTTCTCTCAGGGAAAGTGATACTATGGAAGGTCTCTAATTGTTCTTCACAAGTTTTAAATTTTCTGGGCTACTATCAGTCTGTATAAGAGTTGTGACTTGAAATCGAAATCCACCTTTAATCTTGAAATACCTTATTGATGAGGTAATTACGTAAATACCTCAAGTTCCCCAAGTGGAACACAGACACTGAGCTATTGAAACATACAATTTTTAAATTCTGAAGCACAGTCCCAACTCATTCTTAGGCCTAGTTAAGCTTTGGAGTAGATTGAGGGAGTTATCTCTGATGTAGAGCTTCCACATTCCTCTAAAAATAATGAGTTTATCCCATTGTGCCATGTCAAGAAGTGTGGGGACTTTGCTGGAGGAATGCCCAACCTAGTTTTGTTCCAGATGCAGCCTAACTTTGGAAGGTTGCTCAGCCTGGAAAGGAGAAGGCTTTGGGGTGACCTAATTGTGGCCCTCCAGTACCTGGAGGGAACTTGCAGGAAAAATGGAGAGGACTTTTGACAAGATGATGAAGTGACAAGACAAGGGGAATGTCTTCACACTGATGAGGTACGTATTAGGAAAAAAATTTCTCCATTGGGAGGGTGGGGAGTCCCTGGCACAGGTTGCCCAGAAAAGCTGCGGCTGCCCCATCCCTGGAAATGCTCAAGGCCACCTTCCACGGGGCTTAGGGCAACCTTGTCTGGTAGGTGTCCCTGCCATGGGCAGGGGTTGGAACAAGATGGCCTTTCAAGTCTCTTCCAACCCTGGCCATTCTGTGTTTCTATGGAATACTGCTCCTGCTCTGCTTTGGACTTGTGCTCTGCCACGCTGCGGCCCCGAGCCCCCCGTTGTGGCAGTCCGGGCATCACCCGGGGCAGGGGCTGAGGCGGGATCGGCCCCCGCCCGTCCCCTCGGGCGCTGTGCGGGGCCGCTGCCGCCACCTGCCGCCTGAGCCGCCTCAGCGCCCGCGGGGCGAGGCCGGTTCCTATAGAAACCCGCTCACGTTAGCGTTGTTTCTTTTCTCCATCCGCCGCCCTCAGGCTATGCAGCTGTTTCTGTTCCGGCTTTGTGAAGTGACGAGCCAAACTGTCCCACAAAACATCACTAAAGTGCCACTCACTGCTGCCCGTGGCACATGTTGGAAAAGGTCACACCATTGCCTCCAGTTAGCACGTTGGTTTCTCGTGTTTTGTTCCTGCCGTTGTAATGAAAATGATTATTCATATATGGAGAGAGAATAATGTGAGTCCTTCTTGCTGGAGTGTGTCCAAAGAAGGGCAATGAAGCTGATGAAGAGTTTGGAGCTCAAGGCTCCTGAGGAGAGCCTGTAGCAGGGAGCTTAAAATTGATCCAAGTTATAAAGGAAGCTCAGGAGAGAATCACAGAATATTCTGAGTTGGAAGAGACCCACAAGGACCATCGAGTCCAACTCTTAACACTGTGTCCCTGGCAGGAATCGAACCCGGGTCTCCCACACTGCCAGGTGGGGACACTTACCACTGTACTAAAGTGGATTTCCTTATTGCTCTCTACAACTACCTGAGAGGCTGCTGTAGACAGGTGGATGTTGGTCTTTTCTTCCAAGAAACAAGTGATGAGAGGAAACAGCTTCAAGTTTTGCCAGGGGAGGTTTAGATGGGATATTAGGAAAATTTTTTACGCTGATAGGGTTGTCAAGCATTGAAACAGGAGGGAGTGGAGTCACCATCCCTGGACAGGCTTAAAAGACTGTGGTACTTGGGGATATGGTTTAGTGGTGGCCTTGGCAGTGCTGGGTTAACAGCTGGACTCTTAGAGGTCCTTTCCAACCTAAATGATTCTATGGATCTCTGCTGCATGCTTTATGCTCCCCAAATGCATTTTTTTGTTTGCCTGTGTACCATGTCTGGTAATTTGTGGTGGGTTTTAATTCCCACAGTTCATCCACCCCTATTGAGATCAGCATCAACCATAACATACTAGAAGTCTTTGAATTTCTGCGGTAATCGTTACTACCATTAACAAAACTCCAGAGCCTGAGTTAGGACAATATTTTTAATTGCTTTGTCCATTTGAGAACTGGAAAACTGCATAAAGGAAAGGAGAATGGTAATGTTTCCTCCCCTCTGGCTACAATACTCTTTTTTAAACTCAAAATATGAGATTTTTTTCCTGTCTCTGCAATTACCCAACACAGATTAGTTCCTGTGTAATGGTTCAAAGCAGGGCATTTCATGAAGAAGACAAAAGTGATGGAGAGATTGCTGCTTTGCATGAACTTTTGGTTGATTATCTAGTTGCTCTTAAATCCCTCATTTAAACTGTTGCTGTTCATCCTCTGCCAACAAAAAGTTGAAATTAAGTAGGGCTCAGATATCTCCTATCCCCTACTCTAACAGCTGCTGTTAGACATGAAAAGTTTTAATTCAACTGTGGCATTGCTAAGAAAGATGTGACCTCTGAGATGGAAGCGCTGTGCTTTTGAAGGGAATGTTCCATAACATGGAAAGATACAATCTTGTATATTGCTATTTAGTAATCTGAAATAATCTGGAACTGAGTTGATTTATACTGAGTTTACAGTCTTATTTGGAAGGCTTTACGTCAGTATATTGTCAATTTCAGTGTTTCGTTTCAACTGGTGTTTGAAGGTGTGTTGACTTTTCAGGTAGGTGTGGATTTTTTCATGGGGGGGTCTTTTTTGTGGGTTTTATGTAGGGTCTTTTGTGGTTGTGTCGGGGGCTTGGGGTGTGTTATTTTGGCTTGGTTGGTTGGTTGTTCTTTTCCACAGAATGAAGGCCCTTTCTTCTTCCTGCAGTGAGTGTGTTTTATCTCTGTTTCCATCGTCTTCCTCCTTNTGTCCTCCAGTCCCTTCACCATCCTTGTCGCCCTTCTCTGAACCCTCTCGTGCCAGGAAAGACTGGCGAGTTCACCCTCAAGTTTAGAAAAGGATTGGTGGCACACGCGTGGCACTTTTTTCCCCGAAAATCTCTGGAAAACAGCACTCCCCCGGAAATACTCTTTTACCAGGGTATCTCCTCCTGTGAGCCGGTGTGCAGTTCAGGGGGGGCTCTGGAGGAACAGCCGGCGCTGCGCCTTGGCTTTGGCACCGGCGGGGGCTGGAGCTTTTGGGCAGCTGCCCCTTTGTCCCGAGCGCCCCGTCCCGTCCTGCCCCCATCCCATCCCATCCCGGTCCCGTCCCCACCCTATCCCGCTCCCGGTGCCGTGCCCGGGCCCGGGGCGGTGCCCCCGCACTGACGGGATCCGGCGCGACGGCGGCCGCGCCACTTCCTGCGGCGGGGCCGGGGATGGCGGCGCAGGAGGTGCTGGGTCAGACCGCCCGGCTGGCCTCGTCCAGCGCCCTGCTGCAGGTGCGGGGCCGCCACAACCCTCCTCCTCCTCCTCCTCCTCCTCCTCCTGCTCGGCCGTGCCCCGCAGGTGTTTCCCGTGCGGCTTCTTCCACAGGTGCTGTTCCGGGTGGTCACCTTCGGGCTGAACGCCTTCACCCTGCGCTACCTCTCCAGGGAGCTCATCGGCGTGGTCAATGTCAGGTGAGGAGGAGGAGGCTGAAGAGCCCCGGGACAGGCGGTCCGGGCTCCCCAGGCTCCCCAGGAGCTGAGATCTTGTCTGGGAGGGGCTTTGGGACGGTGCTTGTGTTCCGTGCTGTGTCTCGGCTCTGTGGTCTGTACAGCTGTCGCTGACAGTGCTCTGCATAACGCTGTTTAATCTATTTTTGGGTGTTTAACAGTGTTAAATCATTTAATGCTTCCCCAGTTCTCTTTTGGTGTGAAACATTGCGAGCACTGGCCTTGCAGAGGAAAAGCTGGGCACAACATGCTGGTCCTGTACAATACACTTTGTGCCTGCATTTTTGTTATGTAACTTGTGTTTTTGTCATTTGAGCAATTGCATGTAATTACTTTCCTTCCTTTTTTTTTTTAGGTAGTGGCAATAATTTACCTCGTACTTAGCTCATGTTTTTTTTACACACCTGTTACATTTGTCTGTCAGGCAGTCTTGTGTAAAAGCTGCAATGCTGCTTAATGAAGGATTTCTGTAGTATGTCAAAAAATAGATTTTCTCTTATTTTTTCTCACCTCCTTTAGGCTGACTCTGCTGTACTCAACAGTTGTCTTCCTCGCCAGGGAGGCTTTTCGCAGAGCTTGTTTGAGTGGAAGTACAAAGAGAAACTGGACCAAAACAATCAATCTGTTGTGGCTAACGTAAGATACCTTTAAAAATTTACTTTAGAATTTGTTCCTAATTCTTCTCTGAGAGCTCACAGAATGAGGGGAAGTGTTTTATTTACTGAGGCAACTATTTCAGCATTGAGCATTTAGAACCCATAGTCATGTTTCAGGACTGATGCAGGAAGCTGCTCATGACTGTTTTACCATTTATAGGTTTGATTTCTTTTTGGAGCACGAGGGAAAGTGTGTTGCCAAAGGTGTTATCAGGAGCCATTTGTTCTGTTGCCTAACCCAGAATTTCATTTACATTGTGCTTGTTGAAGGAAAATACGGTTGCACAAATACATTGTCCTTTGTTTTTTCTTTCCCTGCCTGCTTGTTCTGGCTCTTTTATGGTGTCAATCCACATCAGGGCTCAAGGATAAAAACTTAGTCTGAGGTTGAAAAACAAAGATATGTAAAGCAGGATCACAAATGCACATCACATAATAAATGTTTGGATAGGAGACATGTGAAAAGTTGAGAGTTGGAATTAAAAAACAACGAGGAAGTAGAACTACTTCTTTCAGCTGTGGTGCTTTTATAGCAGAACAACTTAAAGTCCTCCTGATGCTGCAGCCAGGGAGTGTAATTACCAATTGCAGCAACGTGGATTTTATGACTTGTCTCTCCTTTCTAGTTCCTGGATACATCTCCCTTTCTCTGCTCTTTCCCTTTGTCAGCTGTAGCTGCTGTGCAGCCACAATTAAGAGTGAGTTGGGAAGTAAATTTACCTGCCTGACCTGGTGGAAAAACAAGTCCATTAGGGCACCCTAATGAATTTTCCTGGAACTGCCCAGCTATTCATTGGCTCCGGCCGAGGAGTGAATGGTAGTGTCATCATCTGCATCCAGATATAAAGGAGAGGGATTGGCCCTTTCAGGGATGGGTTTAATACTAATGATTAAAATGCGTTAGTTCTGTTGTCTTAGCTGTGTTATAGTCAACTTCCTGCTATATTATAGCCTTTCAAGTGGGCATTAAATGACAGAGGTAACATTGATAACATTATAGCCATATGTGGTATTGTAATCTAATTTTCTTGGGGTTTTCTCTTCTCCTGAAGTAACATTTGTATTAATTAGTTTTTATGTTAACTTTCTAGAGTCCCTCTCGGTGTTTTGTGGTCTGTTTTGTTGGGCTTAGTCTGGCTACACTTGCTTGAAGTCCCTGATCCTTCTGTGGTTCCTCACTATCAGGCTGGTGTAGTGGCATTTGGTCTTTCTGCCATTATTGAACTTCTGGGAGAACCGTGCTGGGTTTTAGCACAAGCTCATTTGTTTGTGAGACTTAAGGTTAGTAAGTACATGGGGTATGTGCATGAGGGGGGAATTATCTTTCTGTTGAAAAGAGCAGATTACCCACCTGGATCGTTGTATATTCAAGTATATAAAACTTCCCTGTGTGTACTGTTTGGTACTGTATGATATGATTGTAACACAGGGATTTGTACCCATTAAAGCAAGTGAGTTGATTTATTGAGAAATTATCACGTTCTAGATGCTTAATCACAAGTTTTAATTGGAAGGAGAGGCACACTTCTTCCACAATTCTACGTTTCAATGGATAGTTGGTATAAAATTGTGAAATGTAGAAAACATGATAGTCTCAAGCAAAATTTTCTCCCTTGTGTCTCATACAAAGGACTGGGAAAGGGCAAATGGAGGAACTGTGAAATGCAAGAATAGAAAGTGTACAGAGGAATTATAATCTACAGTGGCCAGCTCAGCAGAAGGAAACTTTGTGATACAGTCACACTGACTGAAAGTCTTATATATATTCCTACATAAATTCTGTGCGTTAAACCAATGTATTTTTTAGCTTTTGCACATGTTTAAGTTGGCAGAAAATAACCTTCCTCTGTCTTCTCTTTCTTGAAGGTAATTGCTGAAAGCCTTTCAGTGGTGTCCAAATGCATTTTGACGGTTACTTTAGTCATCCTTTATCCTCATTGGGGCCTTTACATTTTTTCCTTGGCTCAGGTAAGTTTTCTGTGTTCTCTCTCACCTAAATTTTTATATGCCTTTGACATTTAACCTGCTAAATACATTTAGGAAGCAGAGAGAAAAAGCTCCTGGGGGGTTTAAGATTTAGATTTGTATTTAATATTTTCCTGATACTTGTTATTGACTTGGTACCTTGACCTTGGAGGTACAAGAAAGCACCTTGTGTCTGCGAAGGCACACTTTGTAAATATAGTTGTTATTCTGTGTAAGCTTTGTGTTCCCTCTCTTTCTTAGTGAATTTCGCATTCTAATGTATGAAGACTCTGTTTATTACCTTGCTTTGGTTGTTCAGGATGATAAAGTTCCATGTGATTACATGGAACTCAGTCTCCTACAGACTAGATTCCAAAGTCTAAGAATTCCAGCCTGCACCACCTTATCAGAAGGTGCTAATCATGTCCAGTGTATTCAGCTTAACGTTTTTGCATTGCTACAATGAAGGAGGGATATATTGATACCTGAAAAATAGTATTCTGGCCTCTGTACTGTCAGTTCACCCAGAAATAAAATTGTGATCCCCTGTTCAGTTGTTGCAGTGACTGTAGGAGGTGGCTTATAACTGATGGAAGATGGAAATGATTCTATGAAGTTTGAGATGTAGAGAGAAGCTATTCTGTCAACTTGACTTTTGACTGAATAATTGCTTTGTAATTGGAATTTAAGTAATCATTCAAGAATGCTGAATAAAACATGAAAGTTAGCAAAGTAGTATAATAACCTACAGTCTAAAAAAAGAGATCAATAGCATTCTTGAGAGCTGTTCTTCTACTTTAATATTTGACAGGCATAAGGGCTACTTATATTTTCTTTGCACACAATTTGCAACTAGTATGTAATTCTACATTTGCAAGTTAACTTATATCACTATGTTTTTCTTCTCTCCTCCTTGATCCTTCCAGCTTTTATATGCTAGTGTTCTGGTAATGTGCTATGTAATGTATTTTGTGATGTTTTTGGGATCACCTGAAGCAACAAAGAAGTCATTTCCAGTTGCTAGAGTGAAAGCTCTATTGCCTAACTTTGTGGAAGATGAGGTAGGTTGCACACTTTATTTTCTGAGGAGTTTTGTCAAAATCTTCTATGAGAGCACTTTGAAAATTACTTTGAGACGGCAGAGTTAATGGAGTGATTTGGGGGATATTTCTGCGCTGTAGAAGGTACGGCAGATAAAAGAAAAAAAATACATCAACATTCTGTTTGTATTTTGTATTAGTAAAATCCTTGTCATAAAAACGGTATGAAACTTGAATTCTGTGGTTATGTGCTTGTTTTTGCTGACTGAGTTTGTGCAAAGAGAAAACATTATTTTCTGGAGATAGAACATCTGCACTTGCAGGAAAATGACTGAATATTACTGGATCTTAGGAAAGAAAAGAAACCAGAACCATTTTACCTTTGCACAAAATGACCACGGTACTACACAGCATCCTACAGATTCCCAAAGATCTCTCAGAAGAAAACGAGGCAAAGAAAGAGACATAGAGACACAGTTTGAAGAGCAGTAAGCAACTTGTGTGTCCTGTAAAGGTGCAAGTTATCCTGACAGGCTGAAAGAGCATGTATGTCTTTTTCTGTCTCTAACTTGGATTAGTATTTTCTGTAGGAAGCTTCTTTAGGTACTTTATCTGCAACAACAGTACTTCTCAGCAAGGGAATACATTTCTGCCAGATCAGTGTGATGCTGGTCCTTGAATTTAGCAATGTTTTAGGGTTTTAGGAACTATGACACAATGGGTTTCCTCATCACTACGGTTAGAACTGCCTACACTGTTGCTCAGTCTCTGGACTTTGTTTCTGCTCTAGTTTCAGTCATGTTTATTACATTTCAGTACTTTCTTTGCAGGCCTTTGTTAACTGGAGGGAAGCACGGTTGACTTGGAGTTTCTTCAAGCAATCCTTCTTGAAACAGATTTTGACAGAGGGTGAGGCTTTTACCTGTAGTTGTGATGGAGAAGGGCTCATGGGCACTTCAGAAAGCTTGAGTGGGGAGGAGGAATATCATTAGCAACCTGAACTAATGCTGTCCATTTGACTTTGTCTCTTGATTACTTAGGATTGGAAGTGCCTGAGCAAGTACTGGGAAAGATTTAGGGACTTGTCCTCAAGTTTTTTTGTTTTTGAACTTACAGGTGAACGATATGTGATGACTTTTTTGAACGTGTTAAATTTTGGAGATCAGGGTAAGTGGGATGGTGTTGTGGAATGGTGACATTTTCTTGTCACTGCTCTTCACATCCTTCTGAAAATGACTTGAATATCTCAGAATATTTCAAAGCCTTTGTGACTTTTGAGATACATTTCAGAGAATGATTGATAGTGATAGAGAAAAAAATTAATTTTAAAGATCACAGAATCACAGAATGGCCTGGGTTGGAAGTGACCTTAAAAATCATCTGGTTCCAACCTCCCTGCTGTGGACAGGCTAACCTTTCACTGGATCAGGTTCCTCAGAGCTCCATCCAACTTTCATTCTGTGGTTTTAAACTGTGCTTGCTGTGACTGTCAGAATTTTTAGAGAACTGCTTTAATGTTTCAGTGAATTCCCCTTGTTTTCTCTTTATTTGTGGGAGATGTTAACTTAGAATTCATGTTGTTATTAAAGACTTGGAATTAAAATTATTAAAATGCATCCAAAAATCACAGATTGCTACTGTTTTTTTTTTCCAGGTGTATATGATATCGTGAATAATCTTGGTTCACTGGTGGCCAGGTTTATCTTCCTGCCTATTGAGGAGAGTTTTTATGTCTTTTTTGCTAAAGTGTTGGAAAGAGGGAAGGCTGTAAAGGATCAGAAGCAGGTAAGTTAGTTTTGGATTAATTACACATCGAATACTTGGGTTTTGTTCCAGTTAAGTTGCACCACAGAACCACGATGGACAAAAATGTGTGTTTAAATTTGAGTATTGTTAAAACTGAAAAGTTGGAGTGGAGAAGCAAAATGTCAAGTGAGGCTGGACCAAAAGAAGAAAATAGAATAGGTGAAATGCCAAAGAAATAAAAATATGCAGTAGCATATTGCCTTGCATTAGTGAAGTGAACATCATCTCCAAACCCTGTGATGTCAAGCCTTCTGTACTGTGTATTTCCAGGTACATCAGACCATTATGTAAATCATGAAATCATATAATTTCTCTTAAATAAACTCTTGATTTACTCAAAAATACCAATAGCTGTTAAGTAATGGTTCCAAAGAGTGTAGTTTTGGGAAGAAAATAGTTGTGTTTTTCTTGCACTTTTGAGTTGCATATGGAGTATTAACGAGTAAGAGCTTTGTTCCACAGAGTAAAATTCCTGATCAGTCATGAAAGTCAGCATGGGCTGACTGACCTTCCTGTAGTAATCCCACTACCTGCGCATCAGCACTCAGTTTAATCCTCTGTTTCAGGCCGTTGGTGGGCTAAGGGAGGGGTACTTATGTGTATAATTTATATATAGTGTAACTGGAAAAATGAGGGGATAATAAAGATATAAAAAAGGTTCCAAGTTAAGACCATGTGCATGGATAATTCACTAACAGGATAAGTTTCACACCTTTTTACCCTGTGAAAAATGATTTTTTTTTCTGTGAAGTAGCATTTCTGTGTGAAAATGACTATTACATTGATTCTGATTCATGTAATTGTCTACAATTTTTTTCAGGATGATGTTGCTATGGCTGCAAATGTATTAGAATTGCTGTTGAAACTTGTGCTCCTCATTGGCCTTACCATCACTGTTTTTGGCTATGCCTATTCTCAGCTGGCTCTGGATATTTATGGAGGCTCAATGCTCAGTTCTGGAACAGGTAAAGGTTTATAGAGCTGGCAAAAAAAGCACCATTCCTTAAAAAGAGAAACTGCTGCTATGAATGATTTTGTTTTAGTAGACCCTTGCATGTTAGTTGCTTTAGACATTTGCATGTTATTTGGAGGCTGGTATTTGATTTATAGTGATTTTAAGGAAAACCCTGTCTGAATAACCAAGAAAAAATGTTAATTACTTGCATATTGTTTTGAGTTGCCTTGCTGCTGGTTCTGTCAGATTTGGTTTTAATTTTTAAAGCAAATATTGTGAAAGATTGTCAGTCTGGGCAATTCTTTATAAAGAACATATATTCCATCCCTCTTTCTCCTCAAGATGGAGTGTGTGTGGCTCAGTCTTTTAGACAGTTGACTGAGAAGGGCTATATTTAGGTATATGGATGCAAGTCAAGTGATCATAAATATCAGTTTTTAATTAGAAAATGTCTTTTAATGAAATATATACTTTTTAAATGGGTGTCTCTTCTGCTGGTACAACTGCTGTTCTTAAGTGATTTGCCTTTTATTTTTGTTTGTATTTTGCCTTGTTTGTTTGTTTATGTTCTTGCAGAGGTATCTAGACAGGGAACTTGTCTCAGTTTCAGTGAGTGTGAAAAAGTGCCGTTGGATAAAAGAAATAGGTATTTATTCCTCTAATGTGTTTTTAGGTCCAGATCTCCTCCGGTGTTACTCGTTATATGTCCTATTTCTCGCTGTCAATGGAGTAACAGAATGTTTCACATTTGCTTTGATGTGCAAAGAAGAGGTGGACAGGTAGGAAACAGCCTCCCCAGAATATTCCTGTAAATTGGGTTGTGCTGACCTTATAGAGAGATTGCCCCATTGAAAAGCAGTTCCTTGTTGCTGTGTTTAGATTTAGATGTAGGAGCTTTAGCAAATATTTAAATGTTTGGGTAAAAAGGTCAGAAATCAAGAAATAAAGATTGGTACTTCACTAACTCAGAAAGTAATTTAAATGTGTGTTTTCTGTACAAATGAGCTTGAAGTTTTACTCATTTAAAGTTTGTACCTACTAAAATTTTTAATGTACAGTTCTTGTACATACCCTTAGGAATGGTCTAAATTATGAATGTAAATTCAGTGTTTATCTGCTTAGTAAGAGGTTGGACTGAGTGACTTCCTGGATTATTTCTAGATTCTGTGTTCAGACTGTTCCTCATGTGGCCCTTCCAAATTAATTTCAATGAGGTCTATTTTCCATTTCTATTTTCCACACTCAAGGTAGGATCTTTTCAGACTTTGCAAGGGCTGCTTTCAGGACCCCTTTAAAATGTGAACTTGTTTTCCAAGTAACTGAAGCAGAAACTAAATGAAGTATCATTTTGTTGTTGAGCACTCATTTTCTTTAACACATTCATAAAATAAAAGAAAAAAAAAGCACAAGTTTTTACATTGCTAATAATAATTATTAAATATGTGTTTCTGAAATGAGTGTACAGCTGATTAGTGAATTAGAATTTCCTTCACATAATGGTAGTTCTCGGTTTCATTTGCTTGATGTATTTTCCATTCTTTCAAATGCTTTTTTTAACATCTCATTTCTCAAATTTATCTTCTCTACTAGAAGATGGCAAGATAAATTCTGTTCCTCGTTTTAGAAAATAAAAGATCATTAGTAAATAAATACTGCAACTGTATGCAACGTTAAATTGGGTTTCTTTTTTTCCCCTAGGTACAATTTTGTTATGCTGGCCCTGTCTTTGATATTTCTGTGCATCTCTTATTTCCTGACGCACTGGTATGGCAGTGTAGGCTTCATCCTGGCCAACTGCTTTAACATGGGCATTCGAATAGCTCACAGCATCCATTATATCCATGATTACTTCAAGGGAAGCACTTACACACCTCTGGCAGGTTTGATTCCCTCCCCCCTTTTGGTGCTCATTTATATTGGCAGTGGAATCATCACTGGTTTCTCAGAGGTGAGCGTTTTCCCCTTTGCTTTCACTGTGAACATTAGTGTCAAATGAGTTCTGTGTCCACAAGCAGAGAGACACCATTAGGAAAAAGGGCTTTTGAGGGTAGGCTGCAAGGTTTCCATTACAGGCAAGGCAAGATGTTATATTAAGAGATTTCTTCTCTCTATCAGAGTTATCTCTGCCACCTGTACAAGGTACATCTGACTACTAAAATAAAATTTAACGCATTTCTGTCATGTGTAAATAAATGCATGTACTGTAGTTATTAATAATGGAATTTTTTTTCAGTAGTACCAAAAAGCTCTTATTAAAAATTCTGTAAGAAAAAAAGTGATAAACAACCAAAACAAGAACAGAAATTTCTAAGAGCACATTTATCATGTTTATTCAGACCACAAGGTGATAATTGCATAGACTAATAATTATGGAAATGTTAGCTGTTCAATATATGAAAATTTGGCAGATTGAAAATCCATTATGCCTGAGAAAGGAGAGCTTTATATTTTGGAGTGGGAGATTTCCAGTTTTGCTAGAAAACAGCCTGATATGTTGCTGCAAGGTATATTCTTGCATGGTCCATATACTTGTGTGGTAGCACCAGTGGAGTTGGTGTCATCTCAATTACATTTCTGCATGCCACATAACAGGAACTTCCTTGTTTACCAAATACCTGCTGAATGCTTGTATTTTGCTGACAGAATTTCCTTAAGGACGAAAGTGTTGGGACTATGAAAGATGATTTATTGTGGGCCAGTGCATGTGGCAAAACTACACTCCGATTCACGGGGGTGTAGCAGGTTCAGGAGAGGTGTTGGGCATTATTTTTGATTGAGACAGTAAATCAACTTTGTGCTGATTGCTTTTCCTGCAATTGCCGGTTTTCTTTGTTGCAGGTGTTCTTCTGCTGTGACCAGGGTTGGATGGCAAGGCTGCTCCACATCAGTGTGGGTGCTCTGTGCTTGGCAGCAACCATCGTTACCATGTTGTGCACAGAGTCCAAGCTCATCCACTTTGTCAGAAGCCAGTTCCTCTCCCGGTATCTGAAGAAAGGAACATGACGTGCTCCTGTGCCGAACACTTCTTGTACGTGCTTGCAGTAAAGGGCTGGGTTTTTCCGTAAGATCTGTATGGTAAAAGGTTTCCACATGTGTTTGGAAGCACTGATATTGGAGTGGCAATGCAGAAGATTGCCAACTGAATATTATTTTGTCGTCTGAACTGCTCAGGACAGTGAACAGCGATGAATAATTTTCTCTTTATGCACCGTTATTTTTCAAGCCTTTCTTCAAACAGCCTCTTAGGTAGTGAAGGAAGATCTAAAATGCATCTTCTGATGTGCACCTTTTGCTTCACAGACCTCACATGGAGAGCTCCTATTCCTACCACTGGGGAGTGTGTGTGAAGGCATGATGTGGTTTATGTCTCAAGGTGTAGTGAAGAATGCCCTTATTTGGCAATGGGGGGTTGTTTAACTGGTGAGAAAATGGTCTGACAGACCCAAACCAATGCTAAACCCTGTAAAATAAAACTAAAGCTGAGGAAAACACTAGAGCAAGGACCAAACCCAAATGTAAGTGTTGCTGGAGCAGAACACAGTGTGATTGAGTTGTCAGTCCTGATGTTTACAAGGAAATTAATGGAATGCCGAGCATGTGTGAAGTACGATCACTGATGCTGAAGTTCCAGAAGGTTAATCATAAAACGTTTTCATTCCACTGTTTTTTTGTTTTGTCTGAGATTTTAAATGCCAGCATGAACAAATTTGTCTGAATAAAGATGATTTTGTCTTGTCTGTAAAATTGAAGATTTAACTATATTTAAGAGGATTTTTTTGCATTGATTTATGCATATTGAACCTTTCATTATTGGATAGAAAGTACTTTTCATTGCAACATATTCCCCACATCTTCTTCCCTTTACTTGTTCAATCTTAACCTTCAGATTGATTTTTTTAATTGTTGAAAAATCAGGCATTCAGCAGTTGTAAAATTTCATGTTAGGTTTTTGGTTTGGGTTCATTAATGGTGTATTGTATTGCCAGCCTAAGATCTGGATTTGGCAGTTTCAGAATATACAAGTGGCAGGTTTGTAATGATCACTGTTCCCTTTGATGTGTTGGGATGGACCAGAAAATATCAAGTGATGACAAATGTGTGCTCAGACATGTACAGTTAAAAGCTTTTGGTTTAATTATGTAGCACTTCTGGAGATCCAGAGTGCCCGGTGTAAAAGGCTTTCTGGCATCAGAGTCTTCAGCGTGGTAGTTAGGAATATTTTCTAAACTCTGTTAATTCCCACTTGGAAAATACGTATCATCAAAGATCATTTATATGAATTTGGTGGTTGCAAAATTATCACAGAGAAGCCAGAATGTAACAATGGAAAGTACAGGTGCACATCCTCAGTTAAGGGCAGTGTCTCCCTTGCCTGGCTGGAAAGGAGTAGATAGACTTGCTGATTTTTCTTAAGCTGTTACGAAATCTATCAAAATAAAACAAACTCTACATTAGTCAGTCCTGTTAATTGAATTTTATAGTTCTTTGCCTTCACAATTTTTCTCTTCTGAGAGGTCTTTTTTCCTCACTTCTTTTGGGTGTGGAGTTTATGAAGTACAGCTCCGTATGTCACAGAGAGTTGAAACTTCATTATAAACTGTCAGTGCCTACAGTTCCTTTTCTTTTACTCTTTACTCATTCATAGCACAAAAAAAAAAATCAAGACAATTGAACGTATGGTCTGGTTTTTAAGGTATGTCTTTTTCTGCACGTTTTGGAACCTCGGTGTGGGAATATCTCAATGTGTGTAGTAGTTGGGATGAGATATTTTGCATAGCCCTGCACTCACAGTGCTTTGGAGATTGAAGAACTTTTCGTACAAAATTAAGTCCTTGAAGTCCTGCTGCCTTGCTGGTCTTACAGTCCAGCTGCACACTGATATTAATTACTATGTCCTAAGGAGGGTGATGGGAGATCTCACTGTTCAAATGGCTGTGCAGTCTCAAATATTTTTTAACATAAATGCAATGTATGCATTTAAAGACAAGTTATATGTATTTTATTTTTAATATATTTTATATGGCAGGGAACTGCAAGGAGAGACAGGAAGTAGAGACCTATGAAGCTGACTCCTGGTTTCTTATTTATCTGTGGGATCCTTAATATGAAAGCTGTTAATTGCTTTATTGATATAAAGCAGCAAACTGTCAAACTCAGGGACATCGCTGAGATTGAACTTGACCATATTTCCCTTCAGTTTACAGTTCTGTTAGTCTGTTAAAAGCACAGTTGTCAAAAATTTCATTATGCTGTTTTGTAGTGTTCTGAAATCTGTTAGTTCAAGTCAAAGGAGAATTAAAAAGTTTTCTTTGGAGAAAAAGTTGTGACTTGGTGCTTTGTGATGTGTTTTTCTTATGAGTTGGATGAACGACTCAAAAAACTGTAAAATGCAATGGTTATAAAATGGTTATAAAATAAGGTAGCACCAAATAAAATTCATTTCCTTTACGTTTTGTTTTTGTCTTCCACTTGAGGATTACTGGAGTTTTATTTGTACTTCTCGATGCTTGCTCTGGATTTTCTAGGATATTTTATAAATAAATATAAAATATTTATATATAAATATATATTTATATATACATATTTTATATTTATCATTTATCAACCTAAACTTAGACACCACTTCCTAACAAACACACACATTTGAAATTTACTGTAGTAGGTTTGTGAGAAGTGTCATCATTAGAGTCGCTCTTTTCCTCTTTGTTTCTGTCAAAATGTATGTTTCTATGGATTCAAATTACCAGCTTCCTTTGTTTGCCTTTACAATGCATTGTTGTGATAAAAGCTGTTTAAGTGGCCAGGAATAAATCTGATACTTAATGAAGTTTTTTCGCTGAATTAGATTGTAACTGGCAGTACTGCTGTTGGGAATTGACCAATTGTTCAAATGTTTTTTCCTAGTGTTGTAAATATTTTACTTGTAAAGAAGTAGGGCAGTGGAAGCGCATTTTTAGGAAAAGAAATTAGGAGTTAAAGCTTTAAATTGCTGGCTAATCTACTTTAGCAGATCCAGAAGGTAATGGAGGTAACCTTGAATGTTGACCACAGTTTATTACCCAGAGAGGGTGTTGAATTTTACTTGGTATGAGGGATTGCTTGAATGGGAGTACCTTGATATTAGTCTTAATTCCCTGTTTCTGGATAATGCTTCTATCTAAACTTTGAAATTCTTTGTGGATTTCACATTTCTTGCCATTTGAATATCATTCTTGTTGGTGGTTTAATTACCTTATTTTAAAGATAATGCCGAGAGAGGATCTGAGGCTTTTTGAGTGCATCAGTAGATCTGCTGAGATGTAATGGTTTTGTTCAGCACAAAAAGAATAATTCATCTGCATTCTGGTAGTGCTGTGGAAATGGAGTTCATTTTCATTATAAGCTTAAAATGAAGTCTGAAGCTCTGCACGTCTGATGTGCAGCTGGGCCATGCAAACCGAGTGCAGGGCCTGCTCCAAAGTGTTGGCATCTGGGGGATCGAAAGCAAACAGTGATAGGAAATGCTTATCTCTGTTGCATTTTGGATTGCTTCCACAGAAAGATATTTGCTCTCCTTAGTTTCTGGATCTGAACTGTGGTTCTTGCACTGCCTTGCTGTGATCAAGGAGGAGGAGTGAACCCTTTTCACTTGGGGTGTCTGTAAGTGCACAACACTCTAGTGAGCTTTGCTCACACAGGCAGATGGTTCTGTGGGCAGCTGAGGTAGGTTTTTCTTCTTGGAGCTGTGGGAAAAAAGGTACCAGAACTCTGGTTTTTTTCTTTGTCAGACTTCCTGTTTAGTTGTGGTAAGTGAGACTCTGACAGAGCTCTGTGTTGATTTGCTGGCTGGGTTTATGATTTACAGATAATCTGTGTTCAGTATAATTTATTTCTGAGGTTCTGTGCCATCCCACTGGTGCGAGATAGTGGAAAGGAACATAACCAAGAGGACTGATGTGTTGGATCTGTGGCCCACTTAACACTGAATTATTGAAAGTTGTGTCAAGAAGAAAATAAAAAATTGAGAGAGATAAACACAGATAAGGTGTATGAGTAGCTCTAATCCATGAGTAAACAAGAATCATACTTTGTTCTTTGCAATACACTTTGGAGAGACTGCAAAGTGCTTGTGAGAAGACTGCAAAGTTTAGCTTTTAACATTCTTGAATGCAGGAATATTTCAGACTCTTCCATTTTTGTGGCTCCCCCTTTAGAGAGGTTTGAGTGTGAGATGATGCACTGATGCTGTTCCCAAGGGATGTGCTTGTGTCTTGGAGGGCAACCAAGGCACAGTCATGCACTGCCTGTGGGAAAGTGCCTTGATTTCCATGTGATCACTTGGAAATAGCTTCAATTTATTTCTTTTGTATTTGTTTCATTCATATGTTAGTAAACGATTCACAACCAACTCCTGTATGTAGGTATCTTCTTTACTTGCTGTAAGAAGCCAGCCTAGCCATCCTCAAGGTAAAAACGGAGTAGGTCACCAGAGCCCTGCACTGGGCTGGAAGGAGGAGGAGGGTCTTGGCCACCGCTGAAGTGTCTTGCTTGCCAGCCCTGCTTCCAAGGAGTGAGCAAGGAGCAAGTTAAGGTTGCACAGGAAAATTGANCAAAGTTTAGCTTTTAACATTCTTGAATGCAGGAATATTTCAGGCTCTTCCATTTTTGTGGCTCCCCCTTTAGAGAGGTTTGAGTGTGAGATGATGCACTGATGCTGTTCCCAAGGGATGTGCTTGTGTCTTGGAGGGCAACCAAGGCACAGTCATGCACATGTGGGAAAGTGCCTTGATTTCCATGTGATCACTTGGAAATAGCTTCAATTTATTTCTTTTGTATTTGTTTCATTCATATGTTAGTAAACGATTCACAACCAACTCCTGTATGTAGGTATCTTCTTTACTTGCTGTAAGAAGCCAACCTAGCCATCCTCAAGGTAAAAACTGAGTAGGTCACCAGAGCCCTGCGCTGGGCTGGAAGGAGGAGATGGGTCTTGGCCACTTCGCTGAAGTGTCCTGCTTGCCAGCCCTGCTTCCAAGGAGTGAGCAAGGAGTAAGTTAAGGTTGCACAGAAAAATTGAGTTGTGGCTTCTCCGCAGTCCTAGATGTTTGACTTGGCAATGCTCATGTTTTCCTAATGGAAGAGCTTTCTGGGAGTAATTTTATAAAACAAGTACCATAAAGTGCACTCGTGCCTGGTTTTTAGCAGCCTCTTGGCGTGGGTGAGATGTTGTGGTATGAGGAAAGGGAAACATAGCCAAGTATGGTAGATGTGTGAGGAACACAGTGTCCCTGGGAGGGAAGGCCTTTAGTCTGTGAGTCACTTCCATGTCTGAATGCATTTCTGTCACTGCAAATTAAACTCTTAAGTATGTCTGTACAAGTTCTGTAGGCAGCTAGGAGAGCATGCTTGGAAGAAGCAGAGTATGCCCATGAAGTGGAGTACACTTTGCTTGTCATTCTGCTTTGCTGGTCAAGTAGGGCTTATTTATGCATTGAAAATAGAGGCAATAGTGTGTGGTAATAGTATTCTTTTTCACTCTCTCTGTAACAGTCCTCCCCTTTGAGGTTGACTCTACATTAGCCTGTGGAAAACTGTCTTTCTGTGGTTCGTTCAGGATTGTACTGATTAGTTTTAATTTTTTAGTGTATTTTTCTTTCTCTCTGAAGTGACTTTATTAAACAGTAGTTTTACACATGTTCCTCTGGGAGCTTTTCTGAAGCACAGGGTGAAGACCAGGGAGGTGCTATGGTTTCACTCAAGTCCTGTTCCACACTTAGGGTTGGATGAGAACTGGATAGAACCTCCCCTGCTCAAT
>WEKX01009282.1:485559-502986 GCA_013390025.1 Pitta sordida | reverse complement strand
ATAAGGGAGGCAATTAATTTGACATCTCTGATTGTGACCTTATTTTCTTCTTTAGCATGTAATGTTCAAAGAAAAGGGAAGGTTTGCTGGAATTTCTCAAGGAGGGCTGTCTATAAGCTTCTCAAATCTGCAGCCGAACGTCACTTTTAAAATCCATCAGTGAGATGACATCCTGTACAGTGCAGCTGCCCCTGAACAGCAACATTTTTGACCTGTTTTTTTCTAAGAACATATAGCTACCCAAGCAAATATCTGATAGATAATGCTACATTTACTTCAGGAGTCTGGTGAGCAAATGCTGGAAGAAATCCTGAGTGAATGAACACTGTGTTGTGCAGCCTTCTGAACTGTTCATACAAAGGTTTTTCTGTACAACACCAAGTATTTGCAAGAATTCTGTAGAATTCCCAGTAGCAAAGTCTTCAAAAATTTACAGTTGCTGTCCAGTACATTATTTAGCCAAAAGAATACCTCACTCTTCAAACTTTCAAATTATATCCTACACAGAAAGTGACAGATAAAATAAGAAGTTGATTTTGTTGTAACAGAAGGAAGAGTTAACTGCTGTCATGATGTTGAGAAATAAGACATCAGAAGTATCTCACATCAAATCATCAAATTTGATTTTAAGAGAGTTTGCAACAATTAAGGTAGTGTATACTCTAAGACTATAGGAACGGGTGTGGGTTTAGGAAAAAATTTAAAATACATGGATATTTACTTTGCTTTTTTAGGACAACTTTACATGCATTTAATTTTCTTGCAGCCAGTCTGGGTGAGATTTGAACTGACAAGCCCTGAGCTGCAGTGCTGTCAGACTCCCAAGTTAGCTGGGCAGTCTGAGGGTGATATTTAGAAGCGCTGATGATCTCTGATTTCCTGCCATTTGCTATTTCACAGTACAATCATTGATACATTTAAGATTTTTTTTTTTAATATTGGATTACCACTTTCAGATAAATTATAAGCCTAGGGGTGCCTAGTATGTAGTTAAGAGGTTGTTAAATGATTTATGATGATTGTAGGTTTATTCTTAGATAATTGCTTATCTGAAGATAGTTTAGGAGCTATGCTAAAATTAATACATGCTATGTATTAAAATTAATACATTAAGGACATAAAGCATTTTTTTCAGCAGTAGAAATGTTAAGTATGGTACGTCAGTATTGTTTGCTAGTAAAAGGACTGCCTATATATTATGTGAAGCAGTAGGCAAAGGTAATGAAGAAAGGATCATACTTTATCCTGAGTTGGAAGGGACCCACGAGGATCAAAGTCTAACTCCTGACCCTGCACAGGACAGCCCCAAGAACCCCACTATGTCCCTGAGAGTGTTACACAAATGCTCCTTGAGCTCTGTCAGCCTTAGGGCAGTGACCACTGCCCTGTTCAGTGTCTGACCACCTGCTGGGTAAAAAAACTTTACCTGAGATCCACCATAGACCTTCCGACAAAACAAAGCAAAACAAAAAAAACACCAAAAAAACCAACAAGCTGAGAGCTGAAGGCAGACATCCTGTAGAGATGATTTTTATCTTGCTGCATAGTTGTCCATGACCTGTGTAAGTCCTCCTGCTGAAGTTACTGGGGCAGATTCTACTGCCTCCTCTGCAAGGAGCATAGCAAGTTATAGCAAGAGGAGGAAAAAAAAAAGACAATTTCTGTGTTCCCAACTTTCTGTCTTATATTTGTTCAGGCACTATGGCCCATGGCTTGTGGGATTTTCCCTTCCTAATACTAACATGAAGTGAAACTGGTAAAGAAGCTCATTGCAGGGTATTCTGAGCTGGGGCAGTTATTTCTCTTTGATAAAATGAATAGCTACATCACCAGTTGCTCTGCCTGATCCAAATAACCAGTTCTGCCTGATGGTAGGGAGGGTGGGTTCTGACTTAAGTTCTGTGCAAATTAATTTCCGAGTTAGTGGTGTGATTCCTCATGTACCCAATGCTGGTCTGTTGCCCGAGGAAAGCGAGGCAGGCTGGTCACCCCAGAGTGACAAATGACATTGAACTTCATTTCCCATTTTGCTTGAGCACAATCATCCTCATAACAATATCCTTTAAAGTTCTTTCAACTTTGAATGAACTCACTGATGCTGGGGTAGAAATAGACTTGAACTGATAATTGCAATAAATGTTGTTGCCTGTGTAAAACATACCTTTTGCCTCAGATGCTGTTGTGGAAACTCATCTGATCTCTCAGCCCTCGTATTCATCATTTGTGCCTGTTCACTAGCATTTCATTTGCTTGTTCTTTATAGGCAATTTTGATTGGCAGTTTATATACCAGTGTAATTTAAGAACTCAATAAAAATGCTTTTTACACAAATAATATTCTATAAAATACATTTCTTCAGGGTAATTCTTCAGATTCTTAATGAGCCACACAGATCCTGTATTCAATCATGGCTTCTTGTAAAGGGTTTATAACTACACTCAGATGCTTTGTTTGGTGTGTAATCAGCTTTAATAATGGCTATGTAACCATTTGTGGATGACAAGAAATCCTATGGAAGGAACTGGAAGGGACTATAGAAACTTAATTAGTGTATATAAACATTTTTCTAAATACCTATGAACACATAAATCTGAATTGCTTTATAGCTCTGCTCAGTCATAGTTGACGAAGTGGAGATGCCTTATTTGACCTGAAGGCTTTTCCCACAAGAGGCTCTGCAGGACTCGCTGCCCCAGGTGTAGCTGAGGATCTGTGCCCCAGTGGCCTATGAAATGTTGTGTGTCTCTGCAGGCACAGGGTGCCAGGGGTACAAACACACAGACATCCCTGTGGCAGCCCTGCTGTCTGTGTGGTCTTCATGGAACATGGATGTGTGTAGCAGAAGTCAGGTCACTAACAGAAAATGTATTTCAAATAACATATTTCTTAAAAAACGTATTTTTTGAAAATACTGTATTTTGTTTCCACTCTTCAATGACTTTGATTTTCAGTGTCGTGTATTAATGTTCTCTGTGGTATTTTATTAATATTCCTTAAGGTTATGCCAGGTCCACTGACAGAGTCACACTCCTGATTGTGATGTGGCGTCTGCCAGAACTGATGTCAGTGATGCCTGGTTTTGGCTTTTGGTGTGTGTGTAATAATAACACCCTCATTCATATCAGTGTTATAAAAACGAAGGAAGTCTAAAATCACAAAAGTCTGTAGGGAAACTTAAACTTTTCTATCCATTGCAGGATGGAAAATACACACTGCGTGACCATACAGGACAAGTATCAAGTACTAACATTGTCTGTTTAATGTTTTGGAGCACTTGCTTGATTAAATGTTTAATTTTTGTGTTTACTTCGAGGTAACCTGTGAATACTTGGCAGAGACAATGTCTCCCAGTCTCGGGAGCAGGGTATGAGTTGACATCGGGCTGAGGAAGCTCTGCTTGCTCTGTGAAGAGAAGCTCATATGGGGTTGCCTCTTGGCAAAGAGGAGGTTCAAGTGTGACTTGGTGACAGCTTTGTAATTTACTGCAAGCAATAATCAGAGACGACGTGTTCTCCTCTGTACTGATACAAAGGACAGCAGGCCTAACTTCTGTTAGCATCACAGTTTAATGGCCACCATTCACTCTTTTCCTTCCTTCTATTTTCCAGGAATAAGAGCATGATGCATCTTTTCTGTGTCTCTCTTTCCAGTAAAGGACCCTTTTGATTCCAAGGCAGAAATGTCACAGAGACGTAGGTACAAGTGAAGAGATTATTCCTCACTGTTTCATTTGCTGACAAATGTAGAGCAGAACACAGTTCTTTTCACAGCTACCAAAGACAGGAAGCTGAATTGCCCGTAGGCATTCACTTCATTGTGAATTTATGGTGCGACTGTAATATTTCCATTAATCCCATCAGCTCAAGGCATACATAAATGCATTCACAATTATTTCATTTTGCTCATAAAATTTACATTAAGATCCATATGCTGAATTGTATTTTTACAGCAAGTTTTACACATAATATTAGAATTTTTTCTCCTTTTCTCCGATCAATATGTTGTGTATTTTTAAGGGCAGCTGGGCTTGTTGCCAGCAAGGAACTACAAGGATCTATGGCAACTGCCCCATTTGCACTTTTCATTTACAAATCAGTAACTAAACTCTCATTAAATATTCTTAACCAGCCTGTTCAACATATGTTTGCGTGGGTATTAGTACTTATAATTTGAAACAAATTAGATCAGTAGATAAATTTGCTTCCTAATAGTCAAAGATGTTTGAGAAAGAATAGATTTTGGAATGTAGAAGTGGCAATGCTTCCTTTCTCCTTTATTCTTATAAAAATGGGACATTCAGCTCTGCTCAGACTAAGTAAAAGAGTGGGAATTTCAGCTCCTTCTTCATATTTTCTGTGGGGAGACTGCTATAGGAAGAGCTTTGAAATGAAGCCAGTAACCATCCACTAACTAACATGGCTGGAAAATCAGGATTTATTTTGAGATACATTTCCTTCTGTTTCATTTTTCATGTTTCTACTTTTCAAACATAAATCTATTAAATACTTCTTTTAATACTAGACTCTTGCATGTGGAGAAGCATTTCCCTCTTTGACTTCTAAGAGCATGACACTAATTGCAGAAAGAACCACTTAACAAAAAAAAAATAGCAAAATTATGGATGTTAGATCGTGTTAGACCCTTAGAAAGGTTATTGTCTGTGCTTAAATGGTTATTTCATGCACTTGCAAAGATTGTTAATGATTAGGTTTTAATAAGTATCCTTGTGTTATCAGAACTGCAGTACAAGTCATACCGTGTTTTCAGGTTTGTGCTACTTCATATGAAAATCAGTAGCAGCTCATCCATAATGTATTAGAGATCCCTCTGTCCTGTGGGAATGTGCTGCTCTTCCACAGGGATTTGGGGAGGTTTGGGGGACATCCCGTAGAGATCCCACCACTCTGTGTGCCCGGGTCCTGAAGCTCTTTGGCTTCTCTCTGGCTGCAGTGCCTCATTCACACGGTCTTTGTTTCCAGGTCTCTAAAATGGGATTCATATTCGTATATTTTAGCAATGTTTCGCACAGATTTAATTTGTGCTTGTAAAAGCCTTTGATACGTATTTCTGTAAGTGGAGATTGCTGGCAAGTAACAGCTTGGGCTTTTTGAGCAGTTTACAGTTTTCAGTTGCATCTTTGTACCACTAAGGAAGGTTAAACTGTGACAAAGTCTCTTCCTATTTCTGGACCAAAATTCTTCAGCAGAAAAATCCCACTTTTTGACGCATAACCCAGGACTCTGACAAATCTTTCATTATCACACGAGTCTTGCCCCATCCCTGATCTTACTTTTTATTTTCTAAGGCAACCTTTTTCCCTGGAGAGACCTAGACACATAACTTTCTTAATTCAAAGCCAGAAGAATGATTTGGGAAGCATGTGTTGGTAAGAGATCCTAGTGCAGTGTTAGCTCTTTGTGTTAACTCGATGATGGTGTCTGTTGGGAAGCGTAACTGAAATACAACGTACAGCAGCTTCTGATACCTGAAATGAATGGACATCTGAGATCCCTCCTTTTAAGAAATAAAAAACAAAAACCAAACAGGAGTACTTGTTAAGGGTGAATCCTTAAGAAACAGTGATATACAAGCGTGCATGGACCAGTGGGAAGGATTTGGCCCTTAGCAGGAGGCTTCTCCGAGTCAATGGAATTTAGAAAATCATTTTGATGCCTTTTTTTTTTTTTTTTTTTTATTTTTGTGCATAAACTGAACTGTGGGGAAGAGCAGATGCTTTCTTTTCAGCTTATCTTTGGAAGCAGGTTTTTCTGTCTGCTGCTCTGACCCAGGCTTGCCTGGCATGTTCAGTGTGTGACCTGCATACTGGGGGTACATCAAACTGTATCAGCAGCTGAGCAGGTGGTGAAGAACAAAGCGCCACACAGGAAAATGTTGAAAGCGTGTTTGAAACCGCTGTAACTGCAGGAGGGGTTTGTTTGTTTTATAAGCATCCTGGTGGTGAAAGGAAAGGAGAGAGCAGAAAACAAAGCTTCAGAGCAGCAGTGCCAGGCATTGACTGCCTTCCTCTGTGCTGAAATAGATTTCTTGTGGTTTCTTCTGGTGAAAAGTTGATTTCAAGATTTATTTTCATTCTATAGGAAAAGGATTACAACCAACTACTTATCGCCAAGTAAACAGGAAAAAAGAAGAATAAATGCCTACTTTTAAATTGAAGAAGTTTGGTTGTATGATGATAATATTTTTAACAAATTCATAGCCCTTACAATTCTGGGAGAACAAAAGGAGATTTTGTCAAGTACTACTTGATTGTTTTAAGAATGCATTGAAAACCTTGGGAAAGCATCTCTTCAAGCTCTATCTGCTGTACTTCAGTGACACTAAGCTGTTTTTCACACGAAGTCTAACGGAACAGAAGTGGCTTTTCTTTCGATGACAGTTTGCATATTTAGTTTGCTGCATTTTTCCATACTGGTTAAAGCTTGTAAATAAATCTATGATACAGTGCAAAAAAAAGTTCAAGGCCAACATATTTTGGGAGAAATAACAACTTTTGCTTTTTTAAAGAAATATAGAATTTTCTTTATTAATATGCTTAAATGTCATCTTTTAACGAGCTCTGATATGTGCTGAACACTGTTTGGCTGAAAATCAGAATAACAAACTGCAGGAGTTGGCCTAAACCATTTCCATTGTCGCCAGACAGCGTAAATATCTTGTAATCTTCATCTAAGCTTCTTTCCTTATTTATTTTGTATTTATTACACAGCTGCTGACAACGCACAGAATTGGCAATACTGTGTTCGAGTTATGACTCTGGATTATCAAACTGGGCTGGTTTCTGGGTCTTCAGAAGAAACAGAAACACAGATTTCAAGTCATCTTCTATCACCATTCATAGTTAGAGAGGAATTATTAGTCGAGACACGGGATGAACACCAGAGTCACCTCTCCTGCTAGTGCAACATTGTTTCACAGAGGTTTTTTAGTTGTTTGGGTTTTTTGTCTGTTTGTTTTTTAATGCAGTTGCCAACTTTCAGTGTGGTAGAAATGCTCAAAGTGGGATTCAGCTCGAAAAAAATGGATATATACATTAAGTATATAAACCCAACACAGTTTTTTAATATCTGTATGAGGTCAAGTTGTACCTGGATAAAAAATTAACGATTTTGCAACAGCCTTACTGGATAGTGGAGCTGCTCAAAATTCTGTCCATGTCAAAGATAACAGAAGGCTGATAAAGCTGAATAGTCAAAGATTTGCTGGAAATGTAGGAAACAAATCCTTTCCGCCTGATTTGCAACTTGACTGATACTGACAGTATCCTGATCATCATTAACATCATTTAGGGAAAGGGATGAAAGTTCTGCATTTATTCCTATGAATAGGCAGAAAAAGAAAATTGGCGTCCATTTTTTCCAGTTTGCAGTCTCAAGTTTAGTAATAACTTGGAAAAGTGAGAGAATGTAATTTGTTTGGTTCACAGTCAGTTGTGCCTTCAATCTCAGATCCAGGAAAAGCTACAGAGGAGACTGCTTGGTAACTGCTATTCTGAATTCCGCTTTAGGATGTTGTGCTGTGGGTGCTGTGTGTGGATGTTGGACTCACTGTGGGGTTTTTATTTACTTTGTGACAGTACAGAAGCGGGATGTCAGACAGTTGCAGCAGTAACGATTGTGCCCACTTACTGCCCTTGGAGGAATGGATGAATTTTGTTCTTTGGGTGTTCTTCTTGTAACCTTAAAAGTAGGGGGTGTAGCAGTGCATGTTTTGGTATATCTGCTCTGTTTGGTTTGCGCAATTAAAATCTTTCTGACAAAGCCCAAGAGAATGTAGCCCAGTGCACTCTCCTTTTGGCAGCCTCAGAGCTGACAACACAGAAAGACAAATAGAGGTTTTCATATTTTATCTTAGTAATTACATGCTTCAGAGGCCACAGGACCATATTTAATGGCTTTAAGTACACCGTGGAAATAAGGAAGAGGAACACTGGTATGGAAGAATTCCTAAATTGAAAAAGCTTTAGCCCACCTTTTAGCCCATGTATCTTTTATCTTACATTACTGTGCACTGCAAGAAGAAATAGCTTGTCTGAACTCATGTTTTTCAGCATCTCACAAGATTGTTTCTGCAGTTCTGAGGTAGCCCTTCTGTTTACATACCAAAATTGAGTTTGTCTGTTGTGGCAAAAGTAGTAAAATAGGAAGCTAACCTAATAATGGCAACTCACATATGTTCAGCTGCCACTCTGAATGAATGTTTCCTCATTCTCCACTCCATCAAGTATTTGAGGCAACAGATGTTTTCTTTTCCTGATAATTTGTTAAAAGTGAGGACTTTGGCTGCTTTATTTAAAGAAGATGCGAGATGATGTGTGCAGCCTTGTATGCTCAAGAGATTTGTGTTAAATAGGGAGTTAAAGTTGTTTCAAAAGAGTCTTCAATTAATGCAACAGTGTCTTACTGCAGACAAAGATGCTTCAGTTTACAGGATCTGCTGCAGTTTTTCTCAGCTGGTTCCAGATGTATTGTTTAAAGTGCAGTCATGCAGAAGGAGGCTTTAACCACGTAGGTTTCAATTGTTTTCATTCACACAGCAGATTTGACACTTCTAGTTACTAGAGACCATTTATTGCCTTATGAAAGAAACAGCGAACCCATCTTAGCTGGGAATAGAGATAAGTAGCTGGCAATTTATATATTAAATACTGCAATCTGTGCCTGAAAAATGTGCATAAGAATATGATAGTGCGTCTTCAGATTACTCTCTTTTAGCTCAGCCTCTCAGAATTAAAACCTGGAAGGCATAAGGTACTGTTAGAACGAGATGTGATTATAAACTCCGATATTGAGCTGAGTGATTTAGTAACAGCTTGAGGTTCTTTTTTTGCCCTGAAACCTGGATGTAAGAACTTCTTTTGTAATGAAACCTGAAACTAGAAGATGCTTGTATATTTTGTGCTTCATTAACCTCTTATAGCCTGTGGTAATTTTTGAAAATATCTCAAGCACTTTTCCAGTTTGGGTGAATTTCATCAAAGCCCATTCCTGATGGTTTACTAATGAGAATATATAGTTTTCAGTAGAGATCAGCATCAAGGTTGTATATATGTACAATCTGGGATTTTGTTTAGAGCTGCTAATAGTAAATTATTTATGTAGTGAAGGTGGTCACAATTTTATTCTGTTGCCAGTCATTTCCAGAAAGTGACACAGTTTTCATTATGGGCCTCGTTATCTTCTTGACAACTGTATTATCCTTTAAGAGAGGTCTGAAACCTTTTAAATCCATCTAAGTGAATTTCCTTGGGAGGTGAGGCTCATGTTGCTTTGCTGTTCTGTGAAAGATAAAGCAGCACAAGACTTTCATGTAGATAAGCACTTCATTTTGACAGGCCTAATGTGGCAAGGAATTAGTCAGCATCGCCCTCCAAGCTTGTTTGTATTTACTGGAATTCTGGAAGTGACCACCAAACCTTAATAATGCTAAAAATACAAGATTTGCCAAATAACAGTCTAACTGGAATTCAGCAGCTTCCCACACTTCTCTGCCCTCCCTCACAACTGTAATTACAACTCCTCCCACTTTTGTTGGTAGTATTCTCCTTGCTCCTTTTCACCTCTTCTCACTTCATTAATGGACTGCTGTATTTTTTTGTTACTGAGCTACTGGCCTATGACTTCATTCCTTTTTCTTTACCCTACCTAACCATTGCCATGGATACAAACTTAGCTGAATTAAATACTGACAACATATTCACAAAGAATAATGACCCAGCGATGTGTGAGGCAAAGCATATTAGAAGTCAAAGTGATTGTCGTAATAGGTTTTATTGAATACTAAGCAGGGTATCTGGAGGTTCTTGGAGGGATGCCTTTCTAGTACATCAGTGGAGTTGTGTTGCCATGACCAAGTTTCTCTTACAAACTGCTGTGCTCAGCACCTTTTTCTGAACTTGCCAAACTTTTTGTTCTTAGTTTAGTGTCAAATACAAACCTAAATTACGCATAAGAAGACGACTACTTAACATTTTCAAAAAGCCCCCTTTTATCACTGTGACTTAGAGATACAAATTAATGTATCTAATGAGAAAGTATTTTGGGGGTGAAAAAAAATGCTGAGCATGCCGGTCCCATATTTAAACATTTTATTGGCAAGTAATGATAAAATGGGTTCAGCAAAACCTGTACCATGTTTCTAACCTCTGTGGTACATTCAGTGTAGTGTTTTGGCTTGGTTAGCTCAGGGTGGTGAGGGGTGAGTAGCTCTGATGACCAGCAATGCCTTTGTGGAGCTGCCATTTCTAGAGGGTGTACTGGATTTGGCTGCTGCAGGGTGTGAACAGTTGTCCATCCACCTTAACTAGCGCTAAGGCAGTTACTGAGTGAGTGGAGGGAACCCTTGGAGCTTCTCACCTGGTGAATTCTCGACCCACTCGTGTGAGAAGGTGATGTGATTATGGGTGATTTATTGCAAATCAGTGTGGGACACAGTGAAAACTACAACTGTCCAGACTGCTGTCTCAGCCAAACTTACACATCTTAGTTCTTTATTTCTGACTTTTGTAGTCTGAGGAAACCTGGAACAGTCCTTTCTGCCTTTGGAAAATGTATTTTGTGACCCATGAGACTTGTCTGAGTTGGCAGTGTTTTCCACCAAGGGACTGCCACCCCTGTGCTGAGAGGGGCATTTCTCTTGCTGTGCCCAGACCTCCCCAGCAGGCCTGTGCTCCTGGGAGGTGGCACATCGTCTTCTGCCTTCTTAGGGGTGGTGAGGTTTGATCCGTCTTGGAGGATCATAACCAGTGGTTAAATGATAGATACCTCAGGCACAACACTGTCTGCCACACTCAAATCACAGCGCCTGTGAAGGACATACCCATGTTGTGATGAAACTAGTCATGGTTTTTAAGAGCTCAGGACTCTCAATACAGCTTTGTCAAACCTTGACAATATAGTTTGTAATTATGTCAGACACTCTGCATTCAGGAATGACCATGGAAGATTAGAAAGAGCTGATTATGAATTACACCTCTCCCTATCCCTGGTACTGCAATTGCTCTAGGTGCAGTGTCCTGGTGAGTCACCCGGGTTGAACTACATGATTGTGTGTTTTGAGCATGATAAATCTCATTGATGACATTTACTCTTTTAGGTCTTTCTAGCATCAAACCCTTGAGAACTGTGGGTAAGATACAAAATTGCAGTGCAGAGATAATTAAGGAAAAGAACATTAACTGTTAGTATCAGCTTTAGCTATTTACCAAAATTGCTGTTTCAAGACTAATTCATCTGTTTCTATCTTTAGTGTGGCAAGTTAGAGTGTAACATGTAATTTCAATTAACTTTTCCTTTTCTTCTCTCTTCTTCCATCAAATGATATTTCCTATCTGTAAACAGAGTTTCCCATGGTGCAGGAGAATCAGGGACTTATTGTGAGGACCTATTAGGCAGCCTGTCAAATTTTCCAAGGATGTTGCTATAAAATGTCATCAAATATGAGCCTTATTTATGAACTCTTTTGTAAAGCGTTGCAAAGTTCCTGCATGAAAGTTATCACTTCTCTTGGGAATGAATCCAAGGCTCACTGCTTTCCAAGACGAATCTCTAAGACATACTATGTTGTTTCACATGTAAAAATAATTATTTTACTTACCAATAAAGGCAATCATCTGAAAATGAAATAGGACAGATGAAGAGAGAGGAGTAGTCAAGGAGTGAAATGTCTCAGAGGCTGCCAGTGCACTTCAGTTACTCAGAACCACTCCCAGCACTACACTACTGTGGTCGTTTGGATTGGTGACACAGAGCTGCCCACCACTAAGCACTGGTTGAAGGCAGTTAAACTCATAAATTCTTTGAGTGTGATTTATTCATGTGCAAAAATTTCCTCAATGTTATATAGTGACTTTGACTGCTGTGGTAAACTCCTTAAGAGAAAAAACTGCTTTCAAGTTTTGTGACTTAAAAGAGAGGCATTTGGCCTGCTCATTTTGAGTGATGCTGAGAGTTGGGCGTTGCAATGAGTCCTTATTTCCCTCGAGACATTCAGAAGCCTGGTTAAGGATATGCACCCATTAATCTTTCAGTCTGTATAGGACTGATCAATTGATTGTCTGGCTATGTAAACATTTGCATTTTGAGAATATTGAGTGCTCTTTATCAGTAACAAATCACATATTGCTATCAACCATAGATGTATCAGTGTTGTCATCCAAGCAGACCACCCACAACTTTGGCTTTTATGATTTCTTTGTCAGGCATTTGCGTAGTAGAAGACATTATAACGAGCATCTACTTTGAAGGGAAAGAATTTCTCCATTTGTGAAGATCTCTGGAGCCCTGGTATACTCTTTATTAGATGTGGAGTTTAAAACATCTGTGTTTAAACTGATCAACCGGCATTACTCTTGGGGGAATAAAGCTATTTTCTTATTCTTGATTTTAACCTTTCATAAGCCAGTTGAACATACTGCTTGGAAATGGAACATGTGTGCCTTTCTCAACCCTTCTGTCTCAGACAGCCCAATTAAAGTGAAATGTGAGTGGTGATTGCTCCAGATGATATGCTGATCCAAAATTAAACAGCTAAAAATATTGAGTAGCTTCATTATAGCAGGGTCCCATATGCTTTTTGCAGCTAATAAGGGATGGTTTAAATAACAAAATTCAGGAAATAATGAACTTGGTAAACATTTTGAAGCACCCAGTGTGAGGTTCTTGTGCCCTTGTAGGGCTGTTGTATGAGACATGCCATGGCAGATCTTCGCAGATCACCGTGTAAACCCCTGTGGAGACAAATGGACTGTCTTGCAAAACCACAGCAACTGCCTTCCTCAAACTAAGGAATTGTGTGTGAACTCCTTATTCTTTGACCATGGGAAGATTTGAAGGAGTTGCTTAAAGCCTTCATGTTCCCCCCAAACTTTTACGTCTGTAGTTTTACTTTCTGTACGTGATGTGGGCGCTTGGTCAGGATGTGGTGCTTCTGTGTTTGCTTTTGTGGGCCTGTTTGTGCAGCTGCTGCTACCATTCTGCAATGGGAACAGAATACATGGCAAGGGAAGGAGTGTTGCATTGAGTGTCTTGGATTACCTCTGCAATGAGAAGAAAAATCTCAATCAGTTTAAGTGTCTCTTCCACTGTCATTTATGTTGTAAAGGGAGACAAAGCTCTCTTACCTTGGAACAGTGAACCAGCACAGAAAGGTTTCCTGCAGTGTGAAGGACTAATCAGTTAAGTACAGTCTGTGTGATAAATCTGTCTTCTCTGAGCACTTCAGGGTTACTTTTTCCATGGATAGTTATCTCCCTTTAAAACTAGATTTATTTGTTTTTGGTTTCAGTCTGCTTGAATTACAAAGCAAATGGAGGCTTAGGTTATGATGTTTCTGACGTTTTCCATCTGGGATACTGACCTACTTCCTTGGCTACTCATGTCATTATTCCACCTACTTCAAATTCACAGATACTTGTAACTAATGACTAAATATGGGTCTTAAACGAAAATGCTGATTTTTTTTGTGTTTTCCCCACAGCCCCCAATATTCATTTTATGGAATTATGTTGAAACCTCGAAGTAAAATTTTGTCCTGTTGGTACAGATGAAGGGAGTTGGAATAGGGTGTAATGGAGCCATGAAAAGATGTAAGAAACCTTTATATCAATTTCGTTATTCCTCATTTCGGGCCAAACATTTCAAGAGATTTCTGCAAATTTTGTATGTGGCATTTAGGGCAATATACTGTGAGTTACTTGTCTTTCTTTTTAAAACAAAGATCACTGACACTCTGAACTTCATCCTTAAAATTACTGAGCTCACAGTGGCAGCAGCTCAGCTCAGTTGGACATGACCTACTTGAAATTAAGACTTGTAGATAGCACAAGCCTGCATTTAATATCACAGTGCATCTCTCCAGATGTTTGCCAGAGTATGTTTATGAGACTACAATCTATGGCAGGAGAGACTGCAGCTGCACCTCAAGCTGGAGAGGCTCCTGTAAGCAATTCATGCAAAAGTTTTCTCTATTAGCAACTCTCTTAAAATGTGCCTGGAGCAAGGTCTAACAGTAGTTTCAGGTAATGTTTTTGAAGATGCTTAACTGTGAAACAGCTGCAGTTCCTAAGGTGTTTGCTGATTACTTACTGATGCTCTGTCCTGCTGTCTATAAACACTGTTCTTTGAAGCACATAAAGTAAAAGAAACACATGGCTTTCCAATTTTGGTCTATCAGGCAGCAGTTTTTAAGGATGAATAGGCATGAAAGAAGAGGCATTTACGAAGACTTAAAAGGAGTGTTAAGTAGACTTACCAGCTTTATTAACTGTAAAGATGAAAGGGCAGTTTAAAATTGGTCAACAGATTCAGTCAGTGAAGTTAAAGATATGGCCAAGAGGCAGTGAGAAGGAAAACACAACTTTCTTCCAGATGCCTTTTAATAGCTCCTCAGCAATGTGGCGGTATCCCAACCTTGCTTCAGACACAAATGTTATTTACACAGTTACACTTTGCATAGATTTCAACTTTATGTGGTCTCTAGAAGAGCCAGAGATTATTGCAACTACATGTTCCTTAAGTAAGTTTTCAGGAAATTGTGTGCTGGGTCTTGAGTTAGCTTGCTGCTTTTTCCATAGTATTTTATAACCTCGCTGTCCCAAAGGAAATATAAGGCCCAAGGGTCAATGTGAATGAGATATGAAGGAAAGCTCTTATGAATACCCTTTGTTCCTTGCCTGGGTTCATTTCTAGCTGGATATGTCATATTGCTGAGTTATACTTGCTGTCTCATGCACAAAATATCTGATCATTTATGTTATACCATAGGGAGTTTCAGAGGAACTCTCTTGAGGGCCACAGAAAGAGATATGGAAGAGAAAAGAAAATAAAATTGCTGTGAAAATTGTAATTCTTATCAGGACAATAAAGTCGTAACAAATGTTTAGGAGCAGAGATGCTGATTTACTCGGAAGTTTTCTGTTTCATAATGATTAGGACATTTAATAACTCGAAGTCTCCAAAACTGTGTGGAGCAGTTACCAACAATCTTCCCAGCCCACTGTGCAGGTAACGTAACTGTACCACCTCTCCTCCATGAAGACATCTTTTGTCTTAGAAGCTGATAATCTGCAGTGCTAAAGCTTTCCAAACATGACTTTTTGTATGGTAATAGCTGTTTATTACAGCTGATGTGGAGAGGAGGATCAGGGAATGCTGTGACACACTAAGCCACCCAGCAGGTGAGGAATTCATGCCTCCAAGTACTTTCAGATTGATTTTTTTTTTTTTCTCCTCTGGGGAAAATTTGAAAATATCTTGTGCTTAAACACAAGCCTCCTTAACATGAGTTTGGATGTTCTTTTTGGTTTCCCTGGCTACTGATTAAAATACATGTTTTGAAAAGGTTTCCAGATAAGAGGTAGTGTTCTATTGTTTGCTCATACAATGAATCATAATTTGTAATTTATGCATTATCATAATTTCTCTACCTGAAAAGAATGTGACAAATGATAATTCATACACTTTGCTCATCAAAAGGAGCTTAACCCAGTGGATGAAAAAACCCCCCCCAAACCCTCTATTGGATCATAAATACCACCACTGATAACAAGCATAGGAAGTTACAAGGTAAGTGACTATTTTGTTTCTGTAGAATATACCTTCTTTCTGCCTGCCAGCTATTACATACTGTGGGCAGCTTCTTTGGTGAAACAGCTAAACACAAATTCTGACAAACTGCATTCAGGTTTGGAGCTGAGCTCATGCAATTTGCTTTTACATTTTTATGTGTAATTCCCACTGCTAATACAAAGAATCATAATTAGGGAAAAGTTAAAAAATCAGGTGCCAACTTTGTTCTTGTGTGTTGCGGTCAGTTGAGCTACACCAGGGATGAGTTTAGATAAGGCATTTTATTGTCCTAAGTAGCTGCTGGGTCTCAGAGTTGTATTACAAGTGTCACCTGCTGCTGTTATCAAAAGTTTGTGAAGTGTTGGCTTGTCCCATGCCTGTATTCCAGCCCTCTTGCCGGGGAAGGGAGGCCAGTTGTTCCACTTACACCATTGTGCCTGTTTCCATGCATGGTTTATTCTCTGATCCCTGTCTGCCCATGGTAAAAATAGGCTATAAAAGACAATGTTTAATTTTCCTGTTCTCAAAATCCCTACAAGACTTGGAATTTTGTTGAAGCAATTTTTCCCTCAGACTTTTCAATTATCTGAGTTAATTTATGGGTGAGACAAACCTATTGGGCAGTGTGTCTGCTAGCACAGTAACCATACCTCAGGAAATGAGAGCACCTCTTAGTTACTCTGCGTACTCTTTAGTGTGTCTTGTGGTGGAATCTGTTGAATGGTTCTTACAGTTCACTTGTTATTAGCTCTGGCCTGCTGTGCAGCCGAAGTCAAAAGCTGTAACCTTGATGTGGGAGAGCTTTTACCCTGCATCTTGCACTCTGGCCTCTTATCAGTTGATTCAATCTGCAACCTGTTAGTTTTGATGGATGGGACTGTGGAGGGTGAAGGCTGACCTTGGCGTAGGTGCACCAAGATCAAAGATGTCATGAAAGTTTGTGCCTTAGCTGCAGTGATCAGATTCGTGTAACGTTATATGACTGTCTCTCTGGTCTTCACTGAGGACTGACCTGCTTGTGCTAATGCTATAGATGATAGTGAAAATCTCTGGAAAAGTCATATAACGAATACCCTCTCTACCCTAAAAGGTTACAAGGTGTTTTTTGGTTTTTTTTTTTTTTAATCAGCTAAGACTAGTGCAGAAGCAAGTTTATATGAAGGTGATGATCTCCATCACTTTCACCTTCCAAAGAACAGGAAGGGAGGAGAGAAAATTGAAGAACAGTTGAGAAATCCAAAAGAGAAATACAAGTAGGTTGTAAAACAGCATCTCTATTTCCCAATGATGAACACATAATGGGAAGGATGTGTTCCTTGCTGCACAATTAATTATGCTGCCTTCTTGACAGCAGTGAATTCCCTCACCCACTGTGTCAAGAAATACCCCACTCAAGGAAATAATTAAATAAAATATATTAACTGTGGAGATTTAGTGTCTGGATTGTATCTCGTAATATTTTTGACAGTACTCAGCAATCAATTCAGTGAGTCGTGTCTCAAGGGGCTTTTCTTTTGTTAATAAACTTAGGTTGCATTCCAGCTGCTACAGAACTGAGGGATATTTTATACAGATAAGAAATAGCTTTTTCATTTTTAATGTGTATGGCTCGTATGTATCTTTGCTTTATAATCAGTTATTGGTCACATGGAAAGTCATTCAGTACAAGCAAGGATTGCAACTGGTTTGGTGTGTTATATTTTGTGGTTGGTGCCTGCATTACTTTCTGTCTGATTAAAATGGAGGGAAAAACACAAAGGCTTTTTTTTTTACTGGTCTTGTCTCTTTAAACATCTATAAGAATATTTTGCTGTAGTGTTCATCCAAGAAACAGCAGAACTTT
>WEKX01009282.1:341127-484256 GCA_013390025.1 Pitta sordida | reverse complement strand
TGCAAAGAACAAACCTTTGGGAGAAGCACATACTCTTCCTTTCAGTATAGCTGTGATTTCTGGTCAAAACACCACTGCATGCAATTTATAGCAGCATGAAACCTGCTGCATTATGAACAGGGTCTTTTTTCGTATTGTGTTGATCTTCCCTAAAGGAGACAGTAAGAAGTAAGAAGGCAAACAGGGAGCAGTTTTCTTCTTCCTTTTAACCTGGATTTTGTATTATGTAAGGCTTTAAAATAACTGCCTTCCAGAGCATATCAGCTAAAGGATTTAAAGGTGAAATGTGAGATCTATTTTATACATTAGTATGTATATAACTTTCCTTAAGTATTAATATACTATTCAGTACTTTATCTACTTTCTGTGTTCTATTCATTCCACTGATACCGCAGAAATTCAGCAAGAAAAGAGAAATAATGAAGGGTTTAAGGTTTTGTATGAAGAAGTGTATGGAAAAGTGTTTCATTTATTATAAGATTTCAGTTCAGAGATATGTATAAAGCTGAGGTGTTTAAACTGAATCATTACCTTTGTTCTTTCTAGAAATTAAATCCTTCATCTTCCCCAAAGACTCTGTTTTATATTAGTGAGCTCTGAAAAAGATCCTTCACAAAACTAAAAACACCCCCAAACTTGCAAACTGGAAAAGCATTTAAACCTGTGAAGCAGCTTTTGGGTTGATAAGTCTGTCTTTTGGCACACAGTGGCTAAAGAGTAGAGCATTTAAGAACAGTAATAGGATAAGATCTAGGGGAAGTATTTTGGGAGCCTTTACAAGTGTTCTGTTTTTCCTTCTTCCTTGGCCTATTTATAGCTTGTTTGATGCACTTTGCACAGATTCCCCTTGCCAGTTTTTCTAACCTGACAAACTTGAGAGAGGGTTGATTACCATCTAAATTAACTCTTTTAAAATTCAATGCATGTGGACACTACTGGAGTTGTAGCTTCAGTCCCATTGGAATTTGAGGATAAATCACGGTTCAGTAATTGTCATGCTACAATCCAGGAATGATAGAGCAGGATAAAAGTGCTGGGTTGTGGTAGTAATTTCCACCCCTGTCAGAAAGTCTGGGAGAAGGGAAATTGCTAATATTTGGTGCAATACGAGAAAGTGGTGGGAGAAAAATCTGTGGTGATGAGACTTTCATTTTTTCTAGCTCAATGTGCTAAAGTCAAGCCCAGTCCCTGACCTGTGTGTGTATGCTTTATTGATAAGTATGTGTTGACCACATACACACATTATTCCTGGTTTATTACAAATCTGATCATCTGATACATGTCTGGGAAAGCAAGCACACAGCAGTCACTAAATTTGAATGAAAAGTTTCAGAATAAGATTTAATTTTGTTAATGGTTGATGTTGTAGCTTGCTGCAAGGTTCAAGTCATCCTCAAAAAATGTTTGAAACCAAAAGTCGAATCAGGATCCAGATGTGACTTTCTTAGCTCTGCTTATTCTGCTGACTTAAATTAACTGCAGTTTTCTTTTGAAGGAGAATGTGAAAGAAAGGGGGGAAAAAAAGCCAAGAAAATGAACTAGCAAGGAACTCAGAATCCACAGTTTTGTTTTACAGTTTTGGCTCATTGTGATACTCTTCATATCTTATCTTGATTTACCCATAAAATAGTCTGATCTTTTGTACTTGGAAACAGAAACCTTAACTTGTTCTTTGGGCTGCCTGAGCTAATTCCATAGATTTTAATGAAAATCTTTCTAAAGAGAAAAATCTGTTTGAATTACTAACAGTTTTCATGCAGAAGTGTCAGGTGTGGGTTCTTTCTATTAAAAACTGTTGCCTGGAAACTTGGAGCCTAGTATAATTCTTTTCCCCCCAATTTCATTTTAACAGTAAACCAGAGCTTGGAACAGTTTGTCATATGGATTCATGATAAAAGCCTAGAAATGTCTCATTTTGTTTTCTGTCATTGCTGAAGAAATTTTTGATCATTCTGTGGTATATCACACCGTAAGCATACTTTGTAATTCTGGATTTTGAGGAAGGTTTCTGTCTCTCAATTCAAGAACAATAGGAGTTCAGCTATGCAGAAAAAATACATACACTTTCCTTTTTCAATGTATATTGTAATGTAAGTAAAATTTTTTCAGGTAGTAATTTAGTGACTAATTTCTAAAAGCCATTAAAAGCTCTTTGGAAACTTTTGGAAATTCACTACTATAAAATATAAAGCTTCTGAGAGCCTTGCTTGGTGATTTCCATCAGATAACAACTTCAGTTCTTTTACCACAGTCGATGTGGTTAATGACTGGTGTTTTAGAGCGTGAATGAATTTTACTGATCACTGCAAGAATAAGCAGCTTGCCTAAATTAATATGTTTCAATCAGCTTTTGCTGCAGATACGTGTGTTCCACATCGCCCTTCACGCTTGTTATCTTTTTTAATTGTTCTCACAATGCCTTACGTGATGAGACAGATTTTGTAAATAACATGTAAGGTTTACATTATCATCTGCAGTTCAATATAGGTTGGAATGTTAAATGCAAGGGTAAAACTGGATTGTTTTTACTGTTTTTCTCTTTTTCCCCCCCTTCTTTTTTTCCAGGACATTACACAGCATCCATATTTTGGAGTCTTTTACAAAAAACCTGCAAGGTTAACAAAGGCAATGGTGTTAGATGGGACACTTATTGTGAGTTTTGCAAAATCTGTGAGTTTGGCACTTTCTCTTACCATAGGGAACGCAGAATTGGTTTGTGACTCAGCTTTCACATTAATTGCTTTTAGTTTTTTCTGGCTGTTGAAATTTGAAGCATTATCTCTATGTAGTGCTGCAAGTGCTGTTAAGATTTAATCAGATCTTCAGTTTGTCACGCAGCAGATCTCTCATTTTTAGAATTCTTGTGAAAGCTAGAATGTGCTAACAGTTTGTGATTTCTGCTATCAATATCATTAATCTTTGAGGTTTTTTCTGCCAGCTGGTTACAGTTCCACCACAATTACTCACTGGGCATACATTCCTGGTTTGTATCCTTAATATTGAATGATTTATGAAGTCTTGAAATTCTTTATTGTATTAATTGTAGCTTAGGTCCTTCTCTGTGGTGGTCATGTGCTTTGTGTTTTCAGTTTTTGAGGATCTAAATGAATATATGATATATGCAAAAGGCAATAAAAATGCAAGAAAGCAAAAGCAAAAATTGGTAAAAGAAAGCCATAATTAACTGCAACGCAGTCTTTAAAACTTTCTTGTTGTCTAGTCTTACTGATCTTCACTTTGCCATGCAGAAGTAAAGCACACAGATCAATGCCTTACTCGAGTGAGGTATTTACTACAATTCGATTGCACTCCACTGATACTGTTTGTACAGCTTTAAATCGTACTCCAGGCTCCCAAAAATGCTCTTGTTCACATGAGGCCATAAGGTTTCAAGATAAAACTGCAGCACTGAACTTATTTGAGGTTAGTAGGGACACTTAGGCAGACTATTCAATAATCTGCACAGTTTTTCAGGACCCAATTAATAGGGAAAAGCAAGCAAAGCATATGGTGGGACATACACAGATGTGAAGGCTTGTTCCCTCTCTGCCTAGAAGTTAAATCACTGCTGGTTTACCTTGATAATAGAAGGTTATAATTTTAATTAGTTTTTCACCTGCTTGAAGTAATTCAATGTTCTTATGGTCTGCGTGGCACTGACAAAGCGGATCTTGCTTGTTTGGAGTTAAGTGTTTCTTACAGAATTGAAAACTTTGAACTTCTGTGAGGCATGGCCAGGACTAAATTAAAAAAGTTATCTAAGAAATCTAGAATGATTTTCACTCTGGGTAATCAACTATGTGAAAGCCAAGCCACTGGGTTTTAGTTTGCAACCTTAGAGAAGTATTTGACATTTACTCAGATATAAGATAGAGTATGAATTAATTTAAAAGAATAATTCCCAATAGCTTTGGAAAGAATAGATGTATTTGTAGACTCCTTTGACTCTTTTTAAAAAGTAAATGCACATATTAGCTGTTTTTTCAGTGTCAGTTAGATGTAGCCTTTAACATGTGGTTGAATTCTTTTTTAAACCAGAAGTTGATTGCAATAAATACTATCTCTTGTATGGTGCTTTTGCTGATTTTATCCAGTATTCTGGTGTGGATATATGGGGCTGCAGGAAGGTCAAACAGTTTGCAATAACACTGGACAGGAACAGCAAAATAAGTCCCCACTTAAAGTCTTTCTCCCTTGTCAGCTCCCAAATTTAATAATGATGGAACTTCGGGAAGTGCTGTGAGCTTCTATCTACTATGTATGTGCAAGTGATAAAGTGCATATGCAATAATAAAACACTCTTCAGAATCTGGTCTTTGGTCTGTTAACATGCTGAACATGCCTTTTTTTTTACAGCAGTGATTTATAGTCCAGCATAACTGTGCAGAATCACTTCATTATATTTGAATAATGAAAAGAGTGCCATCAAGATGGCATGTCTCAGGGGAGCTTTCTGAGGCAATACTTTAAACAAATGACTTTTTAGATAAATTTATTATGAAATGTGATAAAAGCCATTTTTCTTGGCAGTTGCATCTTTTGAAATCAATGAGGTTTGTTATGCTGTAGTGTTGGACTGGGTTGTGGGTTTTTTTTTAAAATTTCTTACAAAGTAAACACCAAGTCCATCGAAACAATGGTTGGTATTTTTCTGGCACCATGGAAAGGAGATACAATGTTGTGATGGGCATCTCTAATCCTGTCTGATCATGTCTGTTAAGTATTTGTGGGTCAAACTTACAATCTAGTACCACAGTTGGTCGTGCATTTATTAGTTGATTTAAAAAATATTTCACTGGTATCCATGAGCATTCATTCAGATCTATTACGTGAAAATGATTTTATGCTGTTAAAAAACCCCCTCCTTTGCTATTGGGTCAAAAGAGTACTCAGCCTCTGTACTGACAGTTAATTAAATTGTCTTATGGAAAATATGCAAAACTACCCAGAAATAACCAAGCTTAGTATTTGTATAATATTATAAATAACATTTCTATTCCTCTGGCTTGTTTAGCATCCTTGAACACCTTATTTCAACATCTAACATTAGATTACTAGTAATAGATAAACTGGCTTGTGTACATTTGTAATCAAAGTTGTTCTAAAAGCAAATATTCAAGACGAATATTGAATGAAGATATCTCAAGCTGTTTTTTAGAAATCTGCATTTTCAAGCAGTGTTTTCACTTTTAGCTTTTATAATGTTACTTGAAAGTGGTTTTGTGTCTTGAGGTGACTTCTCCTTGACCCTTTTTTAATGGAATACCAGTGCAATAGCAGAATATGCTTTAAAAGACACCGGGTTTTTTTGAGATCGAGTTATGTCTTTGCATCACATGGAGAATTCACTGGCTGGTTTCTTGGTTTTGTTTTTTATTTTTTAAACTGCAAAATACAGATATGTGCCCATATAAAACTTAAGGAAGTTTTTGTGCTCAAATCTGGATGTAATTGAAATGTACGTATTGACAAATACGGCAGTAAAAGTACAAACATCCTGATTGCAACTCAGTAGACTTGGATTTATTTGTTTGAAATAACCACTGAGTCTCCTTTATTAACTACTTTTCTGTACCTTGGAAATAAGATGTATTTGCTATTTCTTGTGAAGAAATTGAGATCTAAAAATGACAAGTGCTATGTAATTGTTGAATACTTACTAATATGGTGGGTAATGTTCTCCAGGGATATAAAAATAAGGAGGTACAAAAGATGCTGGGGAATTAACTTACTACTAGAGCTTTAACTGGTCACTTCCCTCACCAAAGCTGATTTGCACCTCAGAATTTGGTTCTTGTTCAGCCAGTGCCCAGCTGAGAGCAGGAGGCTGTTCCTGGAGCTGCCAGTGAGCTCCTGCAGGAAGGAGAGAGGGGACACCAGTGTCTGCTCTGTTAAATGTTCCTTGATCCTTCTCAGCCAGACAGATTTCAGCAGGTCCCTGAATTGGGCCTGCAAACAAATATTCCATGATAAGAGTGAAAGGTTAGGCATCTACTTTTCTGGCAAGATTGTTTGCAAACTGAGCAATTGCAGTTCAGAGAAATTCAAAACTGATTTTACCTTGCTAAGAATTTTCTTCCTTTAAAAAAAAATAAATTTTATATAAAATTTAAACCCAGTAACAACCTCTTTTGGGAAGTCCAGTAGCAAATTACAGCAAGGTCTGACTCACTGAATCTTAACTAAATGAATTCTTTGTTTGTCTCTGTATTTGAATGTTCTGTGTCTTGTTGCATTAACTTAAAAGGTATTCAGTCATGAGGAATAAGTAACTGTATTCAGGTTTCTTTTTTTTTGAATTCCAGTTTTTCCTACAGTAAATGCAAAACTGGCCATGCTTAATTCCTCCTAATGAGTTAATTGATCCAGCAGTTGCTGAGTACACGACCTGACTTCTGGTTCACTGAGTCACTAAATGTGGTATCAAGATGATGCTTTTATTTCTGTGTCATTTGGTGAGTGCGTTTTGATCAGAGCTGTGAAAGATGTGAACTGGCGGCTTTAGGGAGGAGACCTGCCCTTCACCTCGGGCAGGTACAGCACCAAACTGTGCAGGGGGGGATGTGCTTAGGCTGTGCAAACACACAGCGCGGCCTGGAAATGTGTGTCAGCTGGGTAAGATGAATCTGCCCTTCACTTTTGTGTCGGATTTTCTATTGAACTAATCCATCAATTGATTTTTGACATCTTGGTAATTACTGCTAGCAAAAACTAGTTATTTTAATGGTAACAATATACTGCAAGCACATGTAACTTTGATGGAAACTTCGAATGACTTTGCCTCAACCACTTGCCTGTTCTTTGTGGGCACTTTCACAATTAGGTGAGGACTTGTAAGGAAATCTTTGATGACACTGTGGGCTCCCAGCAACTTCATTGGCTCCAGCAGGCCAGGGTGTGAGTTCAAGAGGTTAATTCCTCCTGTAGCTGACCTTTGTCAGGCCAAACACACATGAAGGGATGTGCACGATCTGATTTCCGCTGGATCTGATTTCCTCTAAATTCTCATGACCCTTCAAAATCTTCTCTGATGATCCAAAATGCCTGAAAATGGAGGTATTTTCTCCCCAGCCAGACCACAATGTTTAGCAGCAGCCTTTCTCCCTTCTCTAAAACTATTCTCATTTCCCAAGCCTCCCTCCCTGTGCTTGCCCGCAGAAGGCCACTGAGAGTGAGACAGCATGAGTGGAGATGCTCTGCTCTGATGTAGGATTTTGTTATCTCCCTGAAACAACTCTTGTCAGGAAAAGCAGCTGTCAGTTCTGATGAGCCCTTTGTTAGGCACAAGGCAGAAACTGAGGGAGCACTTTCTTTAGTGCTGCCTGCAGCTTTCACAAGCTTTTGTTTTGTACTTTTGGTGACAATTTGGAGCTTTTCAGGGCTTTAGTAGCCAGCAATGAAAAATCTCTTCTCCATAAAGATGGTTTTTATTCTGGACTAGCAAAGTGCTTCTGAAGAGATCAGAGCTGCTGTCCATTCAGATGAGGCATGTGTACAGAAGACTTGGTAAAAGAAAAAATCAACCTCTAAGTTAATGCAAGTTTTTCTATGGATTTGGAGAGAGGTCCGTTTAAAGAGCAGCTGAAAGACTGTTTATGTTGATGAGTGCCCCCCCCAAAATAGCAAAAACACACTTCATGGACAAATCAGAGGTACAACTTGAGTTCTCCTTTCTTCTCTTCCTGCTCACAGATCTGTTTGTGATCATTTAGATTGTGACAATACCACTAGGCAAATTAATTGAAATAAAGTAATGGATTTCTGAAACCATTCACAAACAGTTGTCAGTACTTGATGTGAGCTGTCTTTGACTTACAGGGACTTTGTGCTCTGTTGCTCAGGCTGGATAAGGAATTGGTGAAGTTTCTGTTGTGGATACTCTTTTACCCTTAGGGGTGTCCGAGATTGTCCTAATAGTTGAATTTCACGTTGTGCTTGGCAGTGGCTTTGCTGGTAGGGCTGTACAAGTTGTAACATTTGTCTGAGCCCTCATTAAGGATGTTTCCTGGGCATTTGCTCACCTCCGTCTCTCCCAGTCCTGAGCATCCCTGCTGCTGCAGCCACAGGTGTGACTGACCAAGGGACTGCACACATTACACACAGATGTGGTGACCCAGTTTAATGGGAGCTTCCAGTCTTCAGTCAGTCCACAATCAGATATCAAGTGTTTCCATTACACCAAGAGAATAAAGCCAGAGGAATTCTCACGGTACCTACTGAAATTAGGTCTTTTAGAGTGTTTGAGACCATATAAATTCTACTGATTTGGGGTCATAATTTAGTAATATCTGATACAGGGAGTATGCTGACTGCAGGTTGGATGGAAATACAGGATGGAATGTGGGGTGAGGAATCTGGGCTATTTTATTTCATTTCAATAGTAAAATATTTTGTCCATAGTTCTATGAGCTGCAGCATAAGTTAAAGGGAGAATTTTGTGTATTTTGTTTGATGTAAGTTCTAAGTTTTAACACTTGAAAGTTTTTTCAGTGTTTTAGGACAGGAGATCTACAATTTTTCCCCACTGTTTATTCATCTATGAATTGCAAAAATTGAAGATTTTGTTATTGGCAAAAATGTATTGCCTCTGTTGCACATATTTTAAGCTGGTTATATTTTTTTAATAGATTCCACTACGATATTGGGAAAAATTGCTAAATAGCTCATTAGAACGAGGCAGTTGGCTTTCTCTGTGTTCCTCCAATTGGTTAGCACTGCTCATTACATTGCAGCATTGGTAAGTCCTTTTTATAGTGATTTTCATTTTGTAGAAGATTAGTCTAAAGACGTGACTACAAAACCAGATCCAGCAATATATGCAGTGGAGATTCCTGCAGAATGTTTCTTATGCATTCAGGATGTATTTCAGCTACAATACACCCCATGGGAGAGGCTGAGGGCAGATTAACCTTGGCCATTTAGATTTGAGGTGTAAAGCAGGGATTACAGCTACATGTGTTTGCTGCTCAGGTAGCTGATGGAAAGAGGTTGATGTTCTGAAGCCACAGGATTATGTCTGGTTAATGTTTGATCCCACAGTAAAATGCCTACTTCTCGACTTAGAAATATCACTATTATTTTGGTACTGTTAAAGAATGCAAAGAAAAGGTAGTGAAAAGGGCTCTGCCTATTGGGGCTTTAAGTTAAGCCACTGTTTAGTAGTTGTTGGCGTAAATGTGTGTAGCAGAGGATGGAAAGAGTGTTGTGAGGTTCTTCTTTGCTTTGTGGCTTCAGCTTTCTTTTGTAGAGAAAAGATGGATGAAAGAAAGAGGAAGGAAAAAAGGGCATTGAATATAGCACAGAAATGCAACTGCTGTAGAGCTGAATTGTGCCGAACAGAGTAATGGAAGCTGCAAGTCTTTTGATTTCAGCAGCAGGCTGTGCTCTATAGATGATCAGAAAAGAGCATGAGGGTGCCTCAGGATGGCTTTCTGTGGCTGCTGTACTTCTGAGCAACCTGTAAATAACTTGATGGTGTCTGGCCGTAGATGACTTGCAGCAGCTCTTGGTTACCAGTGTTTGGGAGCCTTAGGAGACACATTCCCTGTGATGGGATGAGGTGGTATGTCATGAGGAGGGACAAACTTTGTTTAGCTAGAACAAAATGAAGAGGAACTGTGTAGCAAAATGGCAGAGGGGCTGTACCACCAGGTAATGTGGAGCTCCTGAGCAATAACAGTCTGCCAAGGAAGGGTCTGGCTTGGTTTTAATCATCTGGGGAGTTGTGATGTAGCCATCATTGTTTTTGTGGGAGTATACATTCACATACTTAGCTGACAGAAGTGGTTTTGTTTTCTTGTTCCTAAAGATTTGCAGTGAGCTAAAAAAGCGAAGCCAAGAACCTGAACCCTCACACCTGTAAAGAGCACTGCAGGCTGTGATAGCTGGTAATTCAAACACCTGGCGTTCAGGTGGGAGGTTCTATCGAAAGCTGATTTTTTAAAAAAGCAGAGCCCCTAGTCTGAGTTTAATCTGGCCTTTTCCTTGCTATGATATGTGTCAAGAAGGTTAAATGAGATAGTTTGGAAAATGTAATCCCTCTTTTAATATCAAGTAAATAGAACGTGTTCTGAATTATAAGGGGGCTAAATTCAATTCTAACCACTGGCCAAACAGCCACTTGTTACACTCTGGAAATGAGTCCTACACAGGCCTAGTGATTCACTACATCATGGACATGCACAGAATGTTGCTTGGAGTGTGATCATGATCTTCTGAATAGAATTTGATTTTTAACCAGACTCATGTCCTGCAGGGAAATATTGATTCTTTTATATATGTGTATATATCTATTTATTTATTTTTAGGAAGCAACACTAGGTGTCTTAGCTTTCATTTCACAAAGTTGCAAAGTGAGGTTTCAGGGATATATTAATTGAACCAAAGCTGTAATTCATGGATCCTGAGACCATACAAACTATTTCAGGCACAGGCTGAGATAATTTGCTATATAGCATTTTCCTATTGCATGGGTGTAACTTTAAATTCCAGGTCTGGCTGCAGCCCTATAAGATTGTTTGTTGCTATGAATTGCTAAATGTATAAGGATTATTAAACTTGTACAGCATCTGTATGTGGGAGTGAAAATGAGCTATTAAAAAGATTGAAAATATGAATGTCTGAAATTAGAATTAGTCACACTCTTTTTGGTTAGATTTGCCAGTCTCCCACTCAGAGAACTGTTAAATACTCACTTTTCATTCTTTAGTCATCTTTCAAATTATGTCTGTTTTGATGTAATTTTTCTAAGCCTTCATTATTCATTAATCATTTTGCTAAGGATTAACATATTTGGGGTATTAGAGTGTTTGAATTGATGTAATGCTTGTTTCCTTTACAGCTGTTGGTTCAGGTGATGGGCAAGTCTTTGACTTCTCAGCTCAGCAGTTTCAGTGAGAAGATGATGTGTACTCAGCAATTTGAAGATGAGTTTCAGTGTCCTCACTTTCAGTGTCCTCACTTGGATGGCCAGAAATCCCAGTAACTTCATAAATTCAGGCTCAAATGTCCAAGATTGGTAATTGCCTTATTTAAATTTAAAGGGATTAACACTAAGCAAGCATCTCAGAAGCTTATTCTAGGACGCTCAAAGAAATCTGGTGCTTGAAATAATGCATATTCTGCTTTTTGCATATTTTTTTCCTTACACCTTATAAGACTATGAGTGGAAAAAGCTGAAACCCCCAGTACTCCCCACTCTGCAGCAGATCGGAGAGAATGGAATTGTGAAGGGGGTGCCATGGCAACTGCAGTCACTGAGAGTCGGTGTCAAGCTGTTTTGTGGTAAATGCTATACTTAGGCTTTGGTTTACCCCAGTGTGAAAAGCAAATGGAAAGTTTGTTTAGTGGTCTCGTTTCCTACAGCTTACAACCCTGAAATACTGAGATGAGACAGAGCACAGTGTTGGGCCACCTTTGTTGCTCTTTGGAAGAACTGGCCACTGGTAATTGGGGCTGTCTTTGGAGCACTTTCCCTCTCTTACTTGATCCTGTAACACCCTTTAAGCAGCTCCACTGTCCGTGCAGTCCAGTGAGTAATACACTGTCTGTCTCCATGTAATTTAGCACCTGGCACAGATACAGGAGCCTGCACTTTGTGACCTTCTAGCTGGGAAAATATCAGAAAGTTCTTTTCCATGGGAAGCTCTGTGATTTGGATCTGTAAGCAAAGTAGAAGTGGAGGAAGATGGGAAAACTGTCTTTTCTCAGAAATGGTAAACAGAACAATCTTGCAGGCTGGGAAGGCTAATCAGTGCAAGAGATCCTGTTAGCAATAACTTTCACAGAAACTGTAGGTTTCTCTTTATACCTCTACAAGAACTTTTTAAATACCAGAGTAGGAATTGAAGTCTCATCACCAAGGCTTAATTTTGCTGGCTTTAATGCAATTCATTTGTGTGTACATTGATGTATTACCATAAATTAAAATGCAAGTCCTTGTTGGAGTGTCCAAGGGGCATTGCAAGGCGAGAGTTGTTACCTTGCTCAATTAAGATTCAGCCACTACTAGTCAGGCTTAAAGTTAAGGCAAGATAGTGCTGCTTTCAGAAGGTAATAATCAGTCTTGGAGCAGAGTTTGAAATGCTTTATGAATTAGATGAGGAAAGTTGGGCCCATCAGAACTGTTTTAGAACTATTGGGAAACATGTGAAATTGGTAACCAGCACGACTTGGGTAGGAATAGCTCAAGTGGGAGCTCAGCTCAGAACAGCCCTCTGTCATTCCATCCTGCAGTTAGGAAGACAAAGAAGCACAATAACGGGAAACAGATAAATTGGAAGTAAAGATTAAATCAATAGTAAGGGAAAAAATTTAACAATGTGATTATCTAGATAAAAAGCAGGTCCCAAAAGACTCAAGGCTTGACACATGAAAAATTAATAAGAGAAAGCAGTAGCAAATAGTTTTCTAGGAGTGATGTTGTATTTGGCAGGAGGATGGATAAGGTATTTACAAAGCATTTAATTAGGTTATGTCCAACAGCATTATGAAGTAGGTAAATCTGTGGATTGATTCACCTGGTTTGGGATCATCTGGATTTTGTAAATAAAGAAGAACAAATTAATCTAAAACAAAACAGAGGGACTAGGTAGGAAGATTTCATATTCTGGATTAGAATACTGATACTAAATCTCATTATTAATGCTTGTTTTCTCCACAGATGTTATACACTTTCCAGGCAAAATAAAAAAATACTTAAATTTGCAGCACAATACCCTGTCAAAAGCCTGGAAAGTCTATTTAATCTTGAAGAAATACAAAGCTGTGTCTAATAGACACTTTATTTTCTTTTATTTGATTTTTGCCCAAGTTAACATAACCTGAGTTGTTTATCTGATTATATCTATTTGTTCCTGTGTTGTACTATACATCTTTGTTTCACAGGTTTAATTGAACTTTCAGTGTTTTACAGCCTTTTATCAGCTCTTCAGTCTTCAGAGAATTATGAAAACTTTGTGATAGTGGTTTCACATTGAACTTGCAGACCCTTATAATAAATATTTTGAGTTGTGCTACGTGATAGTACCAGTTAGATCATGCCACCAGGCAGCTGGTTTCTGTGCAGTGGAACTGTATGATTAAAGCTCACTGAATTTAAAGCTGCAAGGAGCTAACAAGTGTGTACTGTTGCAGCTTGGAGTTTTTACTACAATTCTCCATAGCAGAGCAATTGTTTGGGATCGCATAAGATGCAATGCAGCTGCTGAAGAAGATGTAAAAAGGAACATTTAATGTTCATAATTTTAGTCAAACAAAGCAGTTCTACCCTGCTGCTGAGTTTAGGAGAGTGATAGGCTACTTCATACAGTGTCACCTGCTACTCCAGAAATAGTGGCCATGGAAGAGATGAATTCAGCAATAAACAACGAGTCTCTGTATATGACATTTCAGTTTTGGGTAGCTGTGGAAAATAATGTAGAAGCTGCACACAGGTGCATCGATTCTGCTTCCTAGCTTGTGCAATGACTTATTTCATATCAACACTGGTATACTGAAACACATCCTGAGCAATACCCAAAGCAAAAGAAGAGGTACTTTCTTCTCTTAACTAGCCCAGAAGAAAGCTGATCCCTTTAGCTGATGTGCAGTAACTGCTGTGTTAAATCTCTGTTGGTTAAGATAATACGTGTGGGTCAATGAACTCATGTAATATTTGAACATATAGAACAGACACACTCTTCACTCATGCAACATTGAGTAAATGTACAGCCTGCCAGGGGTTTGACATCTTGAACTCAGTTGCTTGTTATTGATTTATTTTTCCTCCCCCCCGCATCCTGTCCCCTTCCTCAGTCACATGTGAGGGTGGCATCTGTCCGAGAGACAAACTTCTAACCAGAGCAAAGTACAAATGAAGTGGAGAAGAGTCTTAAGTTACAAGACTAAGTTCACTTCAAGCAACATAAACCATTTCCTTACACAAGTGCACATGGCTGTATTTTTGACTTTGCTAAAAATTACAGCTAGGTCTGAGTTCTAAAGCATTGCTGGGATACTGAGTTTTGAATGTTTTCCCAGATCTGCACAGTGGCTTTGTGGACTTTGCCAATGTGCTGTTAGCATTGATGAGTGCATCTACACAATCCACAACACAATCCACAGGCTTCAGAGGGCTGCAGAGCTTGAGGATCCTGCTTTCATCAGGACCTCTGGTTATGAGCTGTGTCTTTGCTGAGTCCTTGCTCTATTTCTGAGTCTGAGAGAAATCCCTGTCTTCTACGGTACAAGGCTACAGAGTCAAGGGTGCAGAGTTTTTGTCCTTTGAAGTGCGGCTGGAATTTCGGAACCCAGGTAAGAGCTTTTAATGCATCCTGAGATGAAAAGCTCCTGTTCGTGCTATGGAAAAATTGTCTGTTAGAAGCAGCTGTCAGTAATGGGCATCATTTCTCTGCAGTAGCTCAAAGCACACAGTAATTATAAAAATTGTTGCAATGTTCAAGAGGAAAAGAGAAGGGCTACTGGCCCAGATAGGGAGAGCTGGAGATGTGTTGCAGTATGAACTCTGTTTCTCTACCTGCTCAAGTGTGATGTGTATTGAAAACAACATAAACTCTGGCAGCACTGGATGTCAAAAGACCACATGTTAGTGGTCTTTCAGATGTGATGTATTTAGCAATAATTAATAATAATAAAAACTTTGGAGTTTACTGTTTTTAGACATCACATAAAGTGGCTGAATCAAGAAAATCTCCTTAGAAGATGAGAAGGTAAGTTTTCTTTCATTTTTGAATGAGCTTGTTCCTTCGTTCTCCTGTTTTTGTTATCTGTCATTGCTGCCTTCATGAACGTGTGAGGAGCAGTGAAATCTATCAGTACTATCAGAGCAAGGCAGCACATGGCAGTGTGGGCACAGTGCATATTTCACCAACCACCACATCCATCACTGTTTGTCTTCAGCCTTGTGACTGAAGAAAAGTTCTTCTGTTTCTCCTCAGTAGCACTAAAAAATTTAATATTATTTTATCTTGTAGCAGACTGATCAATGTCCCACATCTAGTTTAATAATGTAAGCATTCTGTACAATTTAGCTGCATTATGTGCAATTAAATTGCTCCAGTATTTTGCACTATGCAGAAAATCTATATGAATGTTCTGTAAATGTTGAAATGTAATATGCGTTGTTACAAAAATATTTCAGGAGGCTTACATGCAGAAATGCAAGTAATCTAACTTCAAAAGACAACATAAATTAACTTCTGGTGACCCAGAGCCTTTGTAGAAAGTCAGATTTGGCAGTGAAATGTTTAATAGGTTTCTGCAACAGTGGGTCGGAATATTCAGACAGATACAATCAGACGAATAATCACGTTGATCTAATTTGGCTCTGTAGAAGCCAGTCGCTTCTGTTGCTGCCTATCCTTGGCAGCAAGAGCACCATACACTTGGGAGAAAGTCTGCTGCAATTCTTTCATTTTCATCTCCTTACCTTGTCATAAACATTAGTGCCACCTCTCTTCAATGGATGGGTCAATCAAGTGTATCCTTGGGTGCTGCTCTTTGGTTCATGTTCCCTTAGAGCCCTCGTGCGGACAGTCTCAACTGTGGGTTGGAGTTTTAAACCTCTTGCACATCCTTTTCATCTCACTGCAAGGTTACCTGCTTGACCAAATTCATGTTGGCCTGGTAGATGACAATATCTGCCAAAAACTCAATTACAGAACTAGATCTGGGGAAAAGTTATGGCATGCTAGTGCAAATTTCCAGGAAACTCCTTCTTGAAGGAAACACTCAGGGCTTTTCAGCACATATGCAAACTTATAAAAAACCCCCAAACAACAAACCAACTCCCAAAGGTGTTATTTTAAAAGTTATCTATCTAAGTCTATACTTTGCTGAATTCTAGGAAAGGAAAATAACTTTGGCATATTAGGTTAAAGGGCAGCATTCCTGTCAGCCAGTTTTCTCTAGAGCAGAAACTTTCTGGTGTTTGCTGCTTTGGGTTGGGCAAGAATCACAAGTAGCTGCAGCCTTCGAGGAGATCCCTCCTCAGCAGACAAGGCTGTAAGAGAAGTGGTAGAACTATAACACCTTGGAGAGTGGAGTCTTTGGATTTTATTATGGATTTGAGGAGAAATCCAAGGCATCCCACCTTGGTTCATGTCAGCCAGCATGCCCACCCTGCCTGTGGACACACCTGCCTGTCTCACAAGGTGGGTCTGTTATGTCCATCTCATTGACTGTGGAGGCAGCACTAGAGGAGGAGAGGGAGTGCACTGCTGGACATGGGCCAAGGTCTGGTTCCAGCTGTTTATGCATCTTCTTGGCTTTCATTGTTTCTCTGGTGATTGCTTCCGTATATACAAAATCTGACAAATAATTGCAGTTTGAAGGGCGTGCTTAATGGAAGGCCATAAAAGTGATTCACAGGCAACTGTAAAGTGAACTATTACACTAAAGGATAAAAAGCTTCCTTAATGAGCTGTACAAGACAGTTATCGATGTATTTATGAAAACATTTCCAAGTACATGTAACCAGGGGAATTAAAAGATAAATATTTAAAGATTCGCTGACAGTTTTCACATGTAGCAAAATCCCAGCTTCTGTATTAGGCAGTGAATTCATAAAAAGTATTAATTTATTTGATTTGTAGCAAAAAAAAAAAAAAGGAAACTTGCATTAAACCCAGATGTTTTTCTTTGTAATTGTGTTTTTCTATTCATATGAATAGATGAAGCATGAAGAAAATGGATGGATGAGATTCAGAATATTAATAAGGTAAACCAACATTTTTTCTATCCTAATAATTCATTAGAGTCATGCTAAAGAACTGTATTTAGGGGGATGAAACCTAACAGCAGTACAGAGTTTGATGAAGTTTCTTTTCATCCTATCATTGCTGTACACAATTAGGTTATTCAAGTGTGATCTTTAAGTGTTCACAATATGATTCATAACCTGGTTCTTCACACCCCAGAGAGAGAAAAATTGGTCTATTGTTATGATTCTGATTAATATATGGATCAATGCTTGCCCTTTTAATGTTTGTTATACACATGCAATTTTAGTTTGGAGAAATTATCATCTCATTTTGTTACTGGCTCTTTGTAGAAGTGCTGTGTTATTGTCTGAACAAAACTGCCAGAGCGTTTTAAGCATTCAGGGCTGCCACTTGATTTGACATTACCTTGTCAGTTGAGATTACTTTTATTCTTGAACGGATTAATAATCAATAAGAGTTAAACAATATGATTTTCCTTAGGATTACAGCTGCTGTGCAGCTTCTCCTGCCATAAAAAAAGAAGATCTGGATCATGCTTTTAAGGCAGCTTTAAAGTTGGGGTTTTTTAGATGTACCAGTTTATTGGTGTTATATGTACCACTTTATTAGTTTTATTGCACTGCAAGGGTTATAGGTGGAGGCTGGACTAGATGCTATGACTCCTTGGAAAGGTGGAGGAGGACTGAATGAGGAAAACAGGTGACAAGTTATGTGGAACATCAACACCAAGCTTTGTTCCTAGTGGGAAAAGCTATTGTCAGTGTTAAAGATTGGCAGTAGAAGAGCTTCAGTCATGGAGGTCTCTTTTCCAGCACCAAGAAGGTTATGGTGAAGCCAAATTTGACCCCAGGTGATGGTGGTCGTCACATTTTCACTTTTAAAATCATGGAGTATATTATTAATTAACTTCACAGATGTTAAGGAAGCATTTGGTAGCCTCCACTAGGACTTGTGAATCCTTAGAAGTGTAGTATATGTATTTAAGCTTTTTCTGACTTTTACTGGGGTACTAGGATTTGGGTTGTTTGGGTTTTTTTCATTTGCATTATTTGATTGCTTTAAATTTTATTTTTTTTTGACTGCTCCTTCTATTCTACTTGCTCTATTAGGATGCATCCATTCTACTCCATGAGAGTCAGTGGCCTTAAAATGGAAGAATGATTTGTGCATTAAGGATTCAGTGAAAAACTAGTAAGGATTGATTGGTTTATTTCTATATGGGAGTGTGATGGAAGGAGAGTAGAATTAGGAATTCTAAACAATGTGTTAGTTGTGGAAGCACAGGAACGCACTTATGTCCTGTATGAATGCTCAAGTGCTGGGTAGGTTTTCAGTCTGGCTCTGTGCATCACGTCAGACTCTTTGTACAGAACAGCCTGTGTTAATTATGTCTTTAATCTCTCTAGCACCAAATTGTCAGTGGTTGAGACAAAGAAACCCGTTGAACAAAGACAGGGTTTTAAAGAGTAATAACAATTTGAAAACCGGTATTTTTATAACAACAGTTGAATCATCTCCATTGCAAGTAGAGTTTTGCATTTCAGAGTCCGAGTAAGGCTTAATCTCAGTGAACAAACCTTTGTGGCCATTGTGAAAACCTTTATGCACTCAAGTTCTGTATTTGATTTCTTGGTACATGTGCACAATTAAAAACGTGAAGACTTTTATTTAAATATAGTTCCTTGCATTATACACTTCAACTTGCACTCATGCCCCTGTTTTGAAGACACATCTACTCTAGGAAGCTCCTGCTCCATCTCTTTGCTTGACTGAGACGCCATTTGAGATCAGCTGATGGAGGGGCTTCTGTTTCCATCAGAACAACGGAGCATGCAGGGTGGCTCATGGCAACAAGCCCACAAGACTCCGAGGTTGTCAAACTGTTTCATTCCTGGTATTCACTGCTTTGCCTGTTGCCTTTGGCAGGTTATTACTGTCAGTGCATGAAGGACCCTGTGCTTTAGATACTTAGATAATATTAGACGCTTTTGTGGATTTTTTTCAGAGAATACGGTGGGTAGCATAACTTGGTGCATTTTCTAGCATTTCCAGAAGCATTTTAACTCAAAAATTGCCATGACAAGAGGAAATTATGTTGCCCTGCAGCTACTCAAAATGTTGTAGACAACTGTATTTGCCCCACCAAGGTAATCCTTGTTTCCTTCCTACAGGCTGGAGCACGCGGGTGTAGGGAACCCTGTTAGAGCCCAGAGCCGAGCTTACATGATGCTGAAACTCCAGTTTCTCAAAGCTGTTCCTTTCCCTGAGCCGTCCTCTGACAGGTATGCCTTTACTGAGGATTCCAAACCATTGAGATCTCCTCAGATTTTACGGTGCCTAAATTACCTGGGGCAGCTCTTCAATTAGATGGGAGCACACAGAGACTGTCATCAGATTTCATCTTCCCCCTGGAAGAGTAGTTACCTTGGCAACTATCGTATTGCATGAGATTTTCTTTGCTAGTCACTAACACAGTAGCTAAATCTGACATGTGGTACATAATGCTCCGTGTGTTTCTTTAGACAGAAACACGTGATGGCAGGAGCAGTTACACTATTTGCAATGTGATGGGGCAAGTTCATGCCAAGAGCAGCTCTGTACTCAGAGTTTAAGTTCATTAGTGTGTTGCCTAAAACTGAGGTCTGTATGGCATTAATTAAATAATCAGCATTTTTCCTGCAGGAATTCAATGAAAGTGAATGTAAGTAAACCCCTCTTGCCTACAACCCTTCACATCTTTAGTCGAAGATGCTCTATTAAACTTTATTAGGAGAATAATAAGGCTCTACCGTTCCCCCAGAGAATCCTCTTAAAACTTGGATGGTGGGAGCTGGATTAGCTCAAGCTGCTGACTTTAAGACCTCACTAAACAGAAGAATGTGTGCACATTGTGTGAGTTTTCAAAACACTCTAAATACAGTGTGCAGTAATACCCAGCACTTCCCCCCCCTCCTCCTCCTCTCCGGCCTGAGACAGCTGTAACTCACAGGAGTGGGAGTGGTGGTTTGAGGTAAGAAAGGACTTGATTAGTGCTGACAGATGGCACAGCCACAGCTATCCAGACTTGACCTGCTCTGCAAGCCCTTTGTCCAATGTGCTTGATCCTTTCCACTGCCTCTCGTTTTCTGTAGCACATATAACAAATCCCCCTTACTGAAGATCTCAGGATTCATAAGTCTTCTACTGTTTTGGTGGTGATTTTACGGAACATCAGTGGGGTTTGTTAACAGACCCAATCAGTGAGACTCTGGGTAGGAGAGTCATTAAAAAGATCAATTCTGCCCTTCACCTAAAGCGCTTTTTTTTTTCTGATGGATTTTTTTTTTATTTAACAGCAGAAAGTGCAAAGAATGAGCATTTACCACTATCACTGTTGCTGAGTTATTCCTGAAGTGCAAAGGTTTGGATGTAGGTGTTCCCATGAGTTTCAGGTGTTCCATGGCACTTTGTGCTATTAATGATTGTAACTCCCTGATATGGACTTCAGAGAACTGTGGACATGGCTTTTTCTTTCTGCATATCTTTCATCCTCTTAATACTCTAACTTACCTTATTTGTCTTCCTAGCACATGAATTAACGTCATCCTAATTATTCTGCATGAATTTGAACCACATTTGACATTTGTTATCAATATTGGTAGTTCCATTGTTTTCAGCTGCTCCTGGAGCAGATGGAGTGCTTACCTAGGAAAGGCTGAGGAAAAGTCAGTGCCTACCAGAGACAACTTCAGATTTAGGTTTATATCAGTAAGTTCAGGAGAGCTAGGCAGTGATTGAATTTTACCAACAAATTTGGAAGGTTGAGGCAAAAATCAGAGATGTCCATAGTGGAAAAAGCTACATGCCTTCCATGGAAAGCTAGAGCTAGGGGTGGCATTCTTGACTGGCTTTCTTAGATGAAGATTTGCTTTTTTTTTGTTTTCCAAATAGAAGTTTGAAAAAGGTTCCCCAAAGAAAGACTTAAAGAGTATTGATTTTGTTTTCTAGTTATTTTTTTATTAAATATATAGAGATCTTGGAGTGGAGCCTGATACAGTAAAAGAAAAACCAAGTGATTTTGCATTTTTCATGTAATCATCATATGTCATGTGCTTCTAAAGTGTTGGTGGCTTTGTTCTCAGTAAGAATCACATCTAGAAGCAATAGTAATGTGTGATCATCTGCTGACGTGGCAGTTTTTATATTGTGTGTTTTGTCCTGGTACAAACTGTTCTACTCCAACTTGGTCAAACCCTGATGAAGAATTCTCATGCTGCTGCTTGAATGGGAGGTAGAGGATGTTGAGCTGAGAGGATGTTTGTGAAGCTGTGGCATCATTGCTGAGCTAATATGCTGATCTTCATGATAAAATACTGCTGATAAGGTCAAAAAGTACCATTAGCATTTTTTGCATTGGAAGGTTTTTTTATTTTATAAATGCATTTGTTCTAAAACAAGGGAAACATGTCAGTGTGCTTTTCAGAGCATCCCTGGATGTGGACAGGGTTACTCAAATGTGGCACAGGGTCAGGACTGTTACTTTCTGCTGTAATGAGCAGACTGTGATTCTGTGATTCTGTGACTGAAGACTTCAAAAGGAGGTTTCTGGCTGTGTGGTGCTGTGTGCTTACGAGGCTTGCCAGTCCAACATTCCCATTTGTTTTAGGATGATGAAAGCAGAAACCAAATCAAACACAGTGAAGTGAGTTTCGTTTGATGAGATTGTAACTCCCAGTGCTTTGGGGGAAGGAGTGATAATGCCTACGGTGAGTGTGATGCTCCACTGTCCCATGTCACATGGCAGGGACAGGCACCTCAGCATGGGCTGTAAATATGGACAGGGGCATTGCAACTGGGGCTTGACTTTCAACTTTCTGCCTCTGAAGCTGTGCAGTTCTGGGACTTTTGTGTGTCCACCGCAGAGTTGGTGTTGGATATGTATATCATTGCTTTCCCAGGGGTTAGGATATCTGCAACTGTTCAATGTTCAGTTCAGGTTCAGTTCAATCTTTGGGTAAGCAAATAGTCTCCTATGCGTACTTCTAAGTTCTGTGAACTTTGACTCTCCAGCTTCATATCATGAAACAATTCTTGAAAAGAGGAACAATCACATTTTCCCATCTTCTAAAATCAGATTACTAGGAGTCAACAGTAAGTTTCTCTGTTTTGCCCAGCTCTGTGAACAACTTTGATGTTTCTAGCATGAACGCATTAAAATGCATACAGTTCACCTTTTAAAAACATAATCCTTTATTCCTAGTAAAGTACAGACTGCATCCCAGAAACCTCACTTAGTTTTGCAGCTGTTGGTAAAAGGGCCTTTGTGACACTTCTTTTTTTCCAGCTCTAACAGTTTATTAGAGATATTACCTGCTCTGAACACTTGTCTTATTCCTAAAATGCCAGGCTCTAAATGCTTCTGCTCAATCACGTTGTATACAGGCGTTTGAATCTGTGTTTGTTCTGTCTTACTGGAGAGAGAATTATCCTTTTCTGTGAGTCTGTGGTAATGTGAATGCGTTGTTGGGGACTAACAGACACTCAGTTATACAGAACATCTTTCCAAGTTCCTACAAAGAGAACAACAAAACTGACAACCAGAAGTACAGCCAGAAAATAGCACAAAAGCATTTGCTCAGTGGAGTGTTATTGTGCACAATGACAATCAACATGCTTGCTGCTTTATGGATGGGGTTTATTTCGCTACAGCTCTTATATCACATTCTTCAGCTTGTCATGTTTTTGCTGCGCTAATCCTTCCTGTAACTCTTTGCTCACATCTTCCCCATGTTCTGTCCTCTCTGATGCATTTGCCAGGAAATGAAACAGGATAGAAATGCTCGGGTGGTACTTACAAGACAATACAGAGTCCTTTAGTGAGGAGGAATGGCATTGTGACTCTTGTGTCTTATCTGATGTCTAGCTGTTGAAATCCTAGCAACCACCTTGTGAAAAGTGTGTTGAAACATGTGGCACAGCCTGATTTTCTCTGCGAGGCTGAATGAAGTAATTTTAATTAGATAATTGTTATGGTTTAGGGGTTTTTCTGCTGCTCTGGTAGCGAGGGGGTTAACAGCTCAGTTCTTGCCTGAGCTCTCCGTGCTGCCATGGCCTTCAAGGTTACAGATAAAGGCGTCTCTGCCGAATAACATACTTGGGAGAGAAGAAAAAAAGTTCAGTAGTAAGATGTAGCGTGCCAGCTCAGAACCTGCGTCGGGAGGCTGAGAGATTTGAAGGCCCCCAGGCCCACGAGAGAAGGGGTAGAGATGTTCTTCCAGGCATCCCGCTGCTGTTTGTGAATTGGACTGACCATGGTGAAAACCTATGGACCAAAGAGAGAGAACCAGGACCGCAGAATCCGTCTAAGCATTAAGACTGAAGATGGAGAGGTAAAAACTGGACAAACTGCTGATGTGTTGGAGTCCAGAGACAGAAGCCTGGAGCTAGTTGAGAGCTCCGCAGAAATCCTTGGACAGACTTTTGTGCATTGTTATAGTATCTGTGTACTTTGGGATGGGCTCATTATGAAGCAGAAAAGCCAGTACTTAAAAGCTGCAATCCTGGCTGTGACTTCTGGACAACAGAGAATTTTTCAGAAGAACTGTCGTCCTCAGGTCGAGATCTCACTTGGGAGGGGTCATGAAAGACCTTTCCCTCTTGTGAGAGAGAGAGAACTTTAGGGAAGGGCAGAGAGATGGTTCCTACCTTGAATCTGTTCAGAAATACCAACCTGCCTGGTTTACCCCTACCCTATGTTCCCCCTTTTTCTCCTGGTGGAAAAGGGAATATTACATCTATTGTAAGAGAAGGAGGGGTGGGGGGAGAAAGGTTGCCTTCTAAATGATGCTTCCCTTGCAGTTCTGAGCTTGTTAGTTAGAAAATAAACCCTTTATGTTCTTTATTTATAGTTTTGCCTTGCTTCTTTTGCCTGTGACCAGTTTTATTTTATTTTCCAGTTTTATTTTCCAGTTTGTTTTTTTTTAGTTTTCTCCTTCAGGAGAAGTTGGGGTGGGTCTCTGGCATCCAGTCAGGGTCAAACCACAACAATAATGTAATGGTCTAAGATCATTATTAATGTTGAGAGGCTGAGAAAAGTTTCTTAACTATATTGTCCTCTCCTTTATGTCTTGTTTTCTAAACTAAAATCCGTATATATAATAAACTTTCCCTAAAGGCAGATTCCCAGCAGCCACAGACGCTGTTGATGCTTCAATGCCTGGATGCTTTAATTTCTACACACAAACAAAAACCTGGCAAGTGAAACTTCATTTGTTAGATCATCTGATACTCAAATGGAGAATGATTAAAGAAAATAGTTGTGGAAATGTAGATCGGGAAAACTTTTGTTTCTCCCAGAGCAATGATTTTTTTATTCGATTATAAACCAGCTGTTTTTCAGACTAGCTCACTTTCTAAATAATGACACATCTTTCCATTTTAAAAAACTGTAATCATTTACTTGTTATTTATATTTATTTGTTCTTATTGTGGCTTTCTTAACCTATTCTGTATTGTAGGTATTTAGTCCATAGGTCAGTTTTATGGAAATAAGAAAGATTTCTCTGCCAGAAAAATGCATTAAAATCTCAAACAGGTGACTGGGCTAATTTTCACTTTAGCAGAAGCACAATTCATGAACAGGCACTTAATAAATTCAAAAATACCTGAACATACAGGCTTAATGCTTGATTTTTAGAAGTATCCTTCTGACAGGTTCTTGAGTACTTAAGTGAAAGTTAACACAAACCTCAGTAATTGTGGCTGGGCAATTCAGGTCACTAATGTTTCTTTCTATTCACTTTATCATAGTTATAACTGGCAGCGGTTTCCTATTTTTCACTTTTGCTTCAAGAATTACTTTTAAAACAGCAAGTGTCTGTTCCACAGGGACCTTTTTGCTCTGTTTATACTTGCCCTTACAATGTATGAAGTGGTCTAATGTAAATGGCAGCTTTTGGTCTTTGCCCTGAATACAGAACAGTATAAACTATTTTGCTTTTGTTCCTGCAGTCACCACATTTATTACAGCTCTTTATTTTCTCCACACTAAATTCCTTGGATTTCACTTTTTGGTAGCAGTGTTTCTGAGTGTCTGTGGAAGAACACGGATTATTTAGCCTAAATCATTATTCTTTCTTTGTCTAAGAAAGAAAAAAAAAAGATCTCATTTTAATGAATTGTAGCTGAAGTTCTATAAATGACTTTGAAAAATGGCATGTTGAGGAATTACTGCAATTAACTGTAATTAACCGAGGGCCTCATCCTGTAAAACTATTCTGTGGGTACGTTGCTTTATGGAGATACTATTTACATCAGTAAAACTGTTCTGATTGTGTGAATTGAAGCAGACACAGCTTTTGGAGAATCAGGAACAACACTTTTAGGTATGACACTTAGATATTAATGAATTCATTATGCACATTAATCTTAGTGGAGGGGATTTTATATCTCAATTCTGCACTGGGCATGCTTTATGGATATACACGTGTGTATTTGCAGGAATTTCGGATGCTCAGATGTGTTGCCAAAGTCAGGATGTGCACGCAGACTATCCCTCTCCAGAGGCCACGGAGTTCAGCACACATCTCACAGGGTGAGCAGATAGCATCTGATGAATGTTTGAACACTCATCCGGTGTGCAGCTCTCAACTCCACTGAGATAAGATCAGTGACTTGAAAGTCGGTTGTGTCTGCAAAAAAATTGATCGTGCCCTGGCGGGGGGAGGCAGGTCCTGAGTCCCGGCAGCCGGAGCTGCTGACTAATACATGACACGGCTGCTGCCAGGGCTGTGCTCATTTACACGGGTCGGGGATGACTCAGAACAGCACATGTTCCACTTTAGCGCCCAGAGGCAATCGCTGTTTATATGATGACAATGTCAATTATCACCTACAACACTCCTGCAAGGAGTAAAACAGCACTGACAAAGATGCAATTATTTGGCCATTTGCTTCCTTAGTTCTCTGGTAATGTCAGTGTCCAGCTGCTTCTCTAGTGATGCTTTGAAGACTATGATGACTTGCAACTACAGTGTGTTCAGAACTACAGCTTCTCCCGCTCATTGTGAATGTGTTGGCACTGGGAAATGTGCTGGTTAAAGAAAAGTTCCCGCCACTCTCTGATCTTTCACATCAAGCAACCTTGTGGTTCTGCTGGGTGAGCTAAATAGATCACAGCAATGCAGTGGTCAGCCAAATGAGGATCTGAGGGGAGGGGTGAGTGCACAGGGGAGGAAGCTTTAGCACCTGTAGTTAGTTCACTTTTACATTTAAATATTAGATAAATCATTACCCAGGCTGTGAGTGCCAGTTTTAAGACTGCTGGTAGAGTTTGCAGGTGATGGCTGCTCTGTGGCTCTGGGCCAGCCGCTGCCCATGAGCTCTGCGGCGGCGGGGAGGGAGAACTGTGTGTGACTCAGTGTGGTGTCACCTGGGACACACCAGGGACTGGTTGTACCTCAGGGAACAGTGAACACCAGAGGTGACAATTCAAATTCAATCCCTGCATCTCTGAGACAGTTTCAGTGTCAAGAGCTGCGGAGGGAACTGTAAATGGCCCTAAATGCTGCTGCCATTGGGTCTTCTGGTTGTGGCTCTTTTTCATGGAAAAATGAGTGTTCCTCTGAAGCTGACCTTTACCTCAGCCCTGCTCCTCGGAGGTGTCCCTCTGAATTTCCCCAACTGCTACTGATTGGCGCCACTTTGGCATTGCCAGGCTGTTTTCCTTGGCTGTACTTAAGCCTTTGCCTGATATTGGTTGAGCTGCCCAGGGAGATGTCCTCTCTAGGAGGATGGAAATCTGGCACAGCTTTATGACTAAATTTATTTCGGAGAGACAAAAACAAAGAAGAAGAAAAAAGCTGACAGCCTTATTTCTTCATTAGTTTCCTATTTAGAGCAGGTACTAATGATGTATTTAACAGAAAATCTGGAGCAGGACTGAGTTAATTGATTAGTTGTTTCCCTACCGCTGGTAAAGATTTTTTTTTTCCCCAAGTGCACACCATCTTTCCTCTCGGGAGGGTTAGTATAACTATTCCTGTGATTTTTTTCTATTTTGAAAAACCTCTGTTGTTGAAGAAAGGTTATTCTTCATGAGTCTCTCCCTCTCAGTAGCAGACTGTCAATTTAAGAAAAACTGAAAGAATCTGATGATGGAGCTGAAACATTTTGTTTGATCATCTTCAGCATAGCAGATTTGGGGAATTTATTCCAAGACAAATTTATTGCCTACACTTATATTGTTACATGGTCAAAGAGAATGGAAATTAGAATGAATTCTCCTGAAGAGTTTTTTAATGTGATAGGAAATGTTTTCATTCTTGTGAATTGCAGCAAATCTACAAGATGTAGAACTTGCAAAGAATCTCCTGGAAAATTGCAGGGTTTTCTTATAGCTCTTACTAGTATCAGAATGTTACTGAGATGTTTCTTGTTTTGACCTCTTGATTTCCCTTTGCAGAATGAAGGCAGGTATAAAGAAACCGTAAGGGATTAATGGGCCAGTTTTAACCAGGAATTTTATTCTGGACTTGGCAGGATAAGCTGTCTCTCAGTGGGCCGTGATAACCAAATTGTGCATCTTGTTAGCAAAGTGAACATTTACTCAGTGCTCTCCAGGACATAGTTTGCTGAACTCCACATACATGAAATTCTGCTTTACAACCTCCCCCCCCCGCCCCACTCTCTTCCCCCAAAACAAAGAACAACCCAGTGTCAATCACATGAATTACTTATGCAACAAAATGTTATTTGTTGACAGTGGCATTTATGAGCTGCAAGAGGAGGTTTTATCCTTCTCAGTGATTAGGGCTGAAAACCTAATTACAACATGTTCTACCATCAAGAGATGCATTCCTGCAGCTCTCGCTCCCTTTGAACACACATAATTGGCTGCAGAAGCAATCACAGTTCTTGTTGTAATAGAAAATAGCAACATGCTCTGAGAGCCCTGGTGAAAGAAATCGGAGATAGTGCTCTGCAGCAAACCCCCTTCCTGACCCCAGGGAGGTCTGGTGCTGAGATAATGCAGAACCCACTTTCAACCATTGTGGTGGAAGAATCTGACATTATTATTTTGGTTTTAAAGCCAAAATGGACAGTGAGACCTCCAATTTACTCCTGGCCATCAGCACACACAATGAGATTGTGTTCTCTTTCATCTTGGAATAGTCTAAACTCAGCTCATTTTGTTGTCTTATGAATTGACTCTGACAATGAATTGACATTAAAGAAGGGCAAAAACTGTTCTATAGAAAAGTCAGTGTCCCCGAATAGTTATTGCCAGCAGAAGGAGATACAACCCTTAGTTTGTTAACTATGAAGTATTGATTGTGGTAGTGCTGTAGGAGGACCCCAGTACAGAATACAGGTTTACTCTTTTGAAAGGAAGCAGCTCAAGTAGTTCTTTCATATTTTTAAGTGGGTCAGCCAGAGCACAGATGTTTGATGGAGCAGAAATGGCTTGTTAATTAAATTGCACAGGAGCACTTTCTCTACCCTTATTCTTCAACGCACTGCCAAATGGTAACCAGGAATTGGACTTTAGATACTGTCATTGGAGTGATGGGTTGTTGCTCTGCCACAAAAGAAGAGGAGATTACAGCAACTGTGGGTGTAAGTCTTGAACCATTAGAAAGTTCCCTACTTTGTCAACCCTATGTGGGTTAGTGTGGTTTTTTCTGTGAAGTTCAGGCCATGTCAGGGGATAATCTTTGGTTTCATTGGTCAGCAAAGCTGCTGGGTTAGTTCCCAGGTGGGAGGGCTTGGGAAAATAGAAGGAAAATGTATTCGAAGTTAAACTAGTGTGAAGCACAAAGGAAATACATGCAGTGAATGTGTTAAACATTTGTGAAAAATATTATTTAGATTTGTGGGTACTCAGCAAGATCTTGGAGATACCTTTAAAAGGATATTCAGCAGAGACATTCTGACATTAATAAGTAAGAGGAAGTAAATAATAGGTATTATTTGCACAGGGGAGAATGATTTGGGTGTAAGGCAATAAGATAATAAGGAGAAATTAAGGGGTAAAAAGATCTTGGTTTAACAGCAAAAACTGCATGCTGAAAATTTGCCTATTAATTAAATTTCACTGCAAGTTCCCTGTGAAACTTTTAGTCTCAGGAGGTCATTTGTCAAATTTTCCGTTAATGTTTCATTAAAAGTAATTTAAACGTGAGGCGAACATAAGTAAAATCTGCAAGTGCACATTATCTCCCCCCAGCTTCAGACTGTCTTGACCCTTCTGGCTAACTTTGGCTGCTGCTCATCAAACCTTGAGCAGTTGTTTGTGTAATTGCATTCACTCCACATCCTCATGAAAGATAATCAAGTCTGGGTTGGCCGGGTAGCCCAAGCAAACAACAGGAGCTGAAAGGAAAAAATAAAAAAAACCTAGTAAACAAAAAAGAGGAAGGAAAAAAAATAAGAAAAAGGCTGTTTCCAAATATTGCATCCTGAGCTGGGATTAATGAAGGTAACTGTCACTTTTCCTTTCCAGTTGTCTTATCCCTCATCTGTGCTGCTCAGAGGGCCTAAAGGAAGTTCAGTAGCAGTTTTGGAGTTTCTGATGCTGCTACTCCTGGAGTTTATGAAAAAGAAAATATTAATTAAAGTACTTAAAAAGCCAAGGATAAGTCTACTTCTTAAAAATATTTAAGATATTCAATTGTAGAGTGGTTCTGAATGAGAGAGACAGTGCTGATGGAGTTGACAGGACCTACAGGTGTGTTTGGAGGACACACCTGTGAAAAGTGTACAAATCCAAAGCTGCTCCTGTCCTGCTTTCTATAGTGTATTCTTTGTTAATGGACATTTAAAAGGAAAAAAATTGCTTCTTAATACCATTTTTAAATATTTGCGCAGACATTTTCAAAGATATAGGTATAGTTATAACTTTAATTTTAAAGAACACTGTGTACCTATTTTAATGAAGATATTTAGTTTTCTGGTCATGTAGGTGAATTGTAAGCTCTGTCAAGAAGGAAAAACCTCGTTAAAGGTCACAAATGCTCTCTGCTACTATGTACTGCACAGGAATAGTAGTTTGTATAGATTTATCCATTAGAGACAAGCTTTACTGGCACACTTGGAAACTATTGTATACATGAGTTTTGTGGTAATACATTAGCTGAAATGTAATTAGCCTGATTAACACCAGCTGAACTTAATTTATTCCATGTGTGATTAGGACCAAAATACAGTGTTGTGTCTGTTTTCACCAGTGTGACTGAGAAAAGCCCTGCTATGTGTTAGCCTGGTGCATGGCAGGGTCCTCAGGAAAACTGTCGTGCCCACTTAGTGTCCGTGAACAGGAAATCCATTTCAGCAGATCCCGAGAAGGAGCTGGCGGTAGTGCTGTGACAATTTCAATGAAAGGTCTGAGAATGGTAATTATGTTTACATACCAGCAGTCTGATTAAATATAAACTAATTATATGACAAGCTTAAACTGTGACCTGAATTACTCTTTCTGCATCACAGTTGAATTTCAGCAGAGTTTTTGGCTAATAGATTATCATCACAGCTTTTTTTAAAATTTATTTTTGTAGATATTTTTGTAGATTTTGTTTTTTTGGTGGGATACTACCAGTAATATGGGGATAATCAGACCTTCCTTTCCCTAATTTTTCCATCCAGCTTCAAGCATGTACCTGTAGCTATTTTTTAGTTCACCTGTTCAAAAGACCATTGATAAAGCAGGTTGCATTCATGGAAGAGTTCTGGTTGGAAGGGATCTCTGGAATCATCCACACCAACCCCCCTGTATGTTTATTAATGAGATCCCCTCTCAGTCCAAACTAAACAGGCCTAGCTGACATAGTCTCTCCTCATAAGAGAGATGCTCCAGACCCCTCATCATCTTTGTGACCTGCTTGTCCTCCTTGGACTGTGGAGACCAGAACTGGACACACCACTCCAGGTGTGGCCTCACTAGGGCCAATAGAGGGGCAGGACCATCTCCCTTGACCTGCTGGTCACACTCTTCCTGTGCACTCCAGGATACCAGTGGGATACCACCCTCCCAGCCCTCCAATTCAGTGAAACCAGTAAAAGAAACTGGAGAATATGAAATCACTGTGCAAATAATTGATCTTTTGAAGCAAAAGGAGTTCAGAAGGATTTGCTGTGCTGGCTTTGATTTGCTGACTCAGGCAGGTGCGATGTGGGCAGTGTGTGCCCAGCTCTCCTTGCTAAAGCCTCACTCTGCTCTGAGAAGGAGAGATGGTCCCTGTGGACTATTGTGAAAGTTGGTCAGCCGAGAAACAGAGTTTGTGACCCTCTCAAAGCCACATGAAGGCAACAGCTGAGAGAAGCTCTGAGACATTTTAAGGATCGGGTGCATGGCTGGGTGCAGTAACCCTGCAGGGGTTCTTCTCCAGAAGAGAGATCAAAATCTGTTTAACACAATCTACAGTCTTTCCTGTGCTGAGAAAAATCACAGCAAATTACCTTTTTCTCTATTTTCTTTTTTTTCAGGAATTTATTTCTGGCTTTCTTCATTGCCCATATGGAAGATAAGACTGGCAGTAATATTCTCCAGAGGTTACACATAACCACATCTCAGTTTCTCTTCATAGTTTGTTTCCTATATTGGGAGTATATCAGTTAACATATCTGTATGTCTTTTTAAATGTTTTATTCATTCATTAAAATCAAACCTGCTGAATTAGTTATTTGGTCTCTACATTTTGCATCAGAATTACTGTGAATTTCTGGACTGCTGGAACACCATATATGGAGGGGGGAAGGCAGAGCAAAAAGAGAAATATACATATATACTCTGCGTTTTAATACTTAAGAGATAGCTGGGTTTTACAAAAACATAAGTAAATATTTGCTTTTGAAATCAACTGACCTTAATACTCTTAAAGTAAGTTAATATCAATATTGAGACCGTGGATTGCTGCAATGATATTTATAGAGCATAATCCATTAATTATAGATATTCATGGACTTTAAAGCCATTTGGTAGCAAAGTCCTCAATTTCTAATATTACTGGCAAGCAGTGGTACTGTTGCATGGAAGAATGTCTGTTTGTTTTTATGTACTCACTGGTTTTTCGTGAGGGATAATTTAACACTGCTGGAGATAATTGAGGTTCAGGAAGAGCATATGTAGAATTTTGGTCACGCAGCGCTTCTTGTGGTTTCTGCTGTGTTAAAGAACTGGCACACACATATATTTTTTTTTTCAGCCTGAGCTTATCTGATGCTCACACCAAGGCCTTGTAAACCTTACGCTTAACCTTGCAAAAACAAAACCTATTTTATTTCCCCCCTATAGTTGTGCTGTGCAGCAATCAGCCCCGGGAGTCTCTTGAGGAATTTCTGCTTGCCATGCTTAAAAAAATTGGGATGCAGAAGTAGGCCCCTCTTTTCCAGTAAGTACTGGCACCTTTGGCAACAGGCATTGCACAGTTTTAGAAATAAAAATAACATCTTTGGTAGACCCTAGATATCAATAAGAATTGTTACATTTTCTCCTTGGATATCTCTTCACTATTGAGGCAAATAAGTTCAAGGTCTTTGAATGTTTTAGATGAAGGTGTAAAAGTGCCATTTCCGTTTTAAAATCCAGGAGGACTCTGTTCTTCCCTGCATTGTAATTAAATTTTCTCCATGTATTTTTCTGATATGATTACTTCTTTTTGTCCTTATAGTTCAGACTTCAACTCTGGAAACATAACTGTCATGCTGACTTTTAACATCTCTAGGATTAGAAGTAATATATACTATAATATATGCAACTTTAATTTTCTGAAGGTTTGATTGATTTGATTAAAGAGGTGTTTAGCTAGGCACAGTCACTGGGAATTTGGACAAAATTCAACTTTTCTAATTAGTAAGGATTTTGTAACCTTTTACATTTTTTTTCATATTTGTTTTAAACAGCCAAAGAGATGAATCCAGGCAGTGGTAATATATTCAACAATTTTCCTAACTCTACACTAAAAAAAACCAGACTAGTTTGGTTTTTAAAGTCTGATAGACTAGATTTTAATCATCAGGGCTTGAGAAACTTTTCCACTTCATACCAGTGTGATAAATATGTGCATATCACACAGCAGATTTAGGCTTTGTTGTCAATCTTTAATGAATCAGAACTTTGTTTCATGTTGCCAAATATTCTGGTCTCCTTTTCACTCATGCTTATCAGGAGATTGCTTTGGTGTGTAATCAGTACTGACAATCTCAGAAACAGTCTGTTTAATTATTTATTGCCTTGGTGTCCCTCCCTGTATTAAACTTCAACCTGACTGAAAGGATTGGAGACTTGTATGAAGGGAAAAAATTACTAATTTTTAGAAAAAAAATAACACCTTCCCCCCCCCCTTAATTATTGTTTGCCACTGGAGAGATCAGCACATTTCATCACTTCACTAACTTACTGCTTCAAGCCCTTTTTTCTTTCATCCTATTGTTGCTTTTGTGCAAGTTTCTTCTACTTCATCTCAGTGAAGAGTCAAACCTTTCCCTCTGAGACCCTGTTTGTGGGGCTTTGGGAATCCTCTTGTGCCTGCACCTGTTTTAGACATGGTGCTGTAGAAGTCACAAAAAAAGGAGATTTATGGCAGCAATGATGGTTTTATTGGAATGGGACTAAAAGTGTCCTGGTGTGGGCACTGTCTGGTACTGTTTCCTGCTTTGGATCAAGCTCTCAAGTTAATTGTGGCTGATAACGTGATGCTTCGATGAAGGATGTGAGCCCTCCCTGCCCACTGCCTGGTGCTGAAGGTGCTGTGTGCTACCTCACAGTACAATGTGAATTCTGAGGAACAAGGCATCAGATGCCCCAGGAAAATGTGTAATATTAAATTGTCAAATGGGTGTTGCATCCATCTCTGGCCATGGTCTGGATGAGGCAGGTAGCTGGACTGCCTGCTCCTCTGTCCTCGCTACTGGTTCACTGAGGCTCTTTCAGACCTATTGGAGCAGGAATAAGAATCTCTTCTCAAGGTATTATGTTGCTTTCAGATTTTCCTGAACCATGCTGAGGCAAACACTATAACTCCTAGTACAAGATTTTAGATGATTTTTCCACTTACAGAATTTAGCCTGGGAGACAGCAGCTTATTCCAAAGTTTCCAGACCCATTAACAGACCCTCTTTTATCTGACTTCAAGTGAAAGCAGTTTTGCTTTAGTTCAGTATGTTTGAAATGGTGTGACAGCATATGAAATATGCTAAGCTTTGAAAAGTCACCGAGCTGGATGTCATCAACCTAGAAATGACAAATCCCATCGTGCTGATTAACAGCATTACCTGGAGGAAGGGTAGTGACGTCACATTGCACTAGATCTGATCAAGAACCCTAAAGAATCTTATAAATAATGTCTGTTTAGGGCTGATGACAGATCTCTGGTGCAGGCGGACGTTGGTCTGTTAAAGTAAGACTTAGGTCTAGTTGCAGTGCCAGTCTGGCCTGTGTTACATTGCAAAGGGCACATTAGACCCTACAATGAACACTGTTAGCTGCAGCCCTCTGATAACACTGCTAAAACACTACCAGATTGACTACATTAATAAATCATTAAAAAGCTTTGATGAGCTGTTTGTGTGCCACAACAGCACTGATATCTCACATGATTTCCCAGTGGAGATGACTTGTCACTACAGAAGAGTCTGAGTAAGCCCCTATTATATCTTTAGTAGCCAATACACAGAGAAAATTTGCTGACCTTGTCTAATAATGTGAGCTGTATAAATATGTATTTAAATATATTTATTAGATTATTTGTGGCTGATTTTGCATCTTTCTAATGTTTCATTCCAGGGGAGCACATTTCCTGAGAACTGTGTACTCACAGCAGCAAATACTAAGGAATTATTTGGAATACTGACAGGGTTAATGTAATACATGTCACCTTGAGATCTGGACTGAGAAACTTTGTACAAAACACTGTGAAATGAAACGTCCATAATGAGAAAACAAATCAAAGAAGGTGGGATAAAAGAAAGGAAAATAAGTAATTATTTAAAAGAAAAAAATTCAAGTGAACAGAACATTTTTTCTCACTGCTCATTTGGTTCTGACAGATGAAATTACCTGTGTTATCTCCAATACTTCCCTGACTGTCCAGGTAATATATATAGGAAATACCAAATGTAGGAGATCTAGTGACAAGTGGTTGAAGAAGAGCCATCTCAGTGACTAAATGAGGAAGAATTAAGCTGAAGTTGTTCAGGGTTTTCAGACAGAGGTATGTGTATGTTTAATGAATTTGTGTTATTTACAGCTACCTGAGCACTACCAAACATTTACATTTATTTGAAATGCTTTCTGCATCCAAGTAGGGTGCAGATCTAACATTTTTATGAGCTCTCTCTGGACCTGACCAATACAACAGAACAGACAAGGAATAATTATTGTAGACATACTCCAAACAGAGCACTGTGCACATTATTACTATGAGATGCCTAAAAATAGCATCGCAGAACTTGCCTGAAGAGCTCTTGTCTGTGCTGAAGAAGAATGTATGTGCCACTTAGAGCCTATTATTTAATGAGAAAAGCAATGTTGACACAAACTAAATTGCTTTAAAGCAAGGTCAGTCATTTTTCATAAAGAGAAAGCCCTGTGTTTCTACCAGTCAACAGTTCCCACTGGTGACCTGATTAGGCTGACATAGATACAGGGATGGAAGAAATGATTCTACTATATTTAAACAGAGAGATGCTTCTGGTTTTCAGTTTAGCTGAGCTGAACAAATATTAGCTTGGAATGATCTGAGACTGAAACATTTCAATAAAGTGAGTATTTTCTGTAGGTTGAATGAGGAACTATATCCAGCCATGACTAAATTGAAATTTCAACTGCAACCTCAATAAAAGTAAGAGGCTTAACTCATGAAATGGAAAAAGCCAAAGTCAAGCTCTAATTTGGAAGGCAGTTCAGCCTGAAACTATTTTTCTTTTATTTATTATGAATAAACCTTTACTAGCAAAAAATCCTTCAGTCCTGTATTTCAAAAAGAGGTGGGTGTATTTTGAAGGAAAAGCAGAGTCTACATTGGTTATTCAGTTCTCCCCAGTTGCAAAACACTGTTCTTGGTGGAGATGACAGCGAACTCTTTCTGCAAAAGTTTCATTTTGGAAAAGGATGTCTCCTCACATAACAAATCACCTGCTCCCTCTTTATTTAACCTTTCAGAATTTATCAAAACTGGAGTCTGGAAGTGGAGAAATAAGCTGTAAAGTTGAGTGGAGGTGATGGTAAGCACTGCTCCTTGCTCAACCTCACTGCTCACAGGGCTGTTCCTCATTCTTTTCCTCACCCTCACTGCCAGGCACCACTTTGCCCTTTCTTAAGTATGATTTTTGAGAAACAATATGGAGAGAAAAGTAGATTGTTGCCATGAGAAGGTATTTCCAACAGTTGCCTGAAAGAATAATTGGAATCAAGAGGAGAAAGTGAAGCAGAGCCTTGATCTATATTGTTAGTTTTAATTGGAGAGGCTGTACTAAATCAGAACTGAACAGTGTAACCCAAAAATGTATTAATAGAGGCAAGAGAGTAGAGCTATTGCAGGAGAATATCCAGTTACAGGAATGAGGAGATGTGAGAAGAGGGAGGAAGAAGGACTTGTTCTAAATTATAACTATGTTGTACATTGGGCTTCACCCTCAGGTGCCCCCTCAGGCACACTGGGGCAGAGGACAGGGGGTGCAAAATTTACAGGTTGTATTTGGAAGCAGCAAAAATTGTGTTCACCCACAAAAAGACTGAGTGAATACTTGCTGAGTCTTGTGTCAATCAGCTGAGTCCCTCTCACAGCTTGCTGGTGTCTCTTCTTGTTTTGGCAGACAATCATTTATGAAGGGTCTGGCAGATACAACGTGATCCAGTGCAGACTGACTTGTGCTGTTTTGTCAGATCAGAGAGATGGTGCCCACTTCCACTTCTGTGTGTGCCAAAGCTGTGAAGTGACATCACTTTGTCTGTCTGTGTGAAAAACCTACTTTTCCAGACTTTTTCAGCAGAAGTGTCAGGCTATTTGAGGATAATGGACAAAACATCTACAGTAATTCCCTCTTCTTGCTATTCATGGTGTACAAGAAATCCACCAGCACAAAGCAGCTTTTCAGGAGGTTTTGGACCCTGACAACATCACTTTAGGGCCACATCACTGAAAGATTCTCCTGAAGTAACCAGAAATATTTACTGGGGAGCATGTGATTTGAAAGCTTCCAGTCTGATGAAGTAGAAGAAACCAGAAAATCAGTCACGGTAAGAAAATCAGTTCTTGCTTTTCTACTGTTGTCTTGAATTGTTTACACATATTGTATTATTTTTCTATTGCTGGATGAATTGAATATCAAGTCTTCCATGATTTTTGGCAAGTACCTTTATCTGTGGTAAACTTGTCCATTTCCTCCTGATCTTTAATAATTATCATTGGAAAGTCCTTTGCAGCGTGAAAGTAAGAAAGAATTTAATGTCTTCTGTATTTTAATTAATGGCTTGATGAATTATTCTGGAGAAGAAATGGTTGCTGTAATTGGTGTGGAATTAATGAAAGAGGAGCTCTGATGACATGTATTGATATTTACCATAGTCTACCTACAGAAACCATTCTTTCGTTCTTTCTTTCTTTAAATTCAAATCAATCTTTGGGAGTAAATACTGTACTAAATGTTCACCACTTAGAAGGAATGGGATTTGTCTCAGAGCAGTGGCCTTGTGGCATCTGTACAAAGACACTTTCCCATCACTAAGGGATAATGGGTTTAATGATGGTGTGAACAGATTGCTAACTGCTGTGGTGGGCTTTCCAGGCTGGAGGCAGGAGGTTGGAGTCTGGCAGTGTCAGCAGGTACCTGGCAAGAAAGCACGATTGGTTTCTATACCAAATGTTGTGATATTTTTGTTTTGTCTTAATTTTTTTTCTTGTGGTCTCTGGTTCTGAGCAGCAGTTTTATTGCCAAGTGCTGTTGTATTGCACTGGAGCTGTTCATTATGGGCTGTACTGTGCTCTGGGTAGACTGAAAGACACTGCCCACTCAGGGTATGAAGGCTGTGTTAGTGCATTCACAGAGTTAGATGCACACTAGAGCCTCTCAGCTGCTTTATCCCGAGTCTCCTGCTGTATGTGGTGTATCTGTGTACGGCAAAATGGGCACATTTTATTTTGACGAAATTTGTGTCTGAGTCCAGTGCAACTAAAAATGTTAAACATAATTAATCCTTGTCTAATGCTGCAAAACAAACAGCTGGTCTCATTTTAAACTAGTTTCTGAGGCCTCAATAAGCCTCTGATAAATAACTTATGGATTCACCTGTGAAATGGTAAAGTGTCCAGACTACCTTGCTCTGTCTCTTTCCGAGGTTGAAGACAGAGACTCAAACGAAGCCCCCGGGCAGCTCATCAGGTGCTCTAGATGTGCTCTCAGTAGCTCGTCAGCACTGCAGAAATTAAAGTGCTTATGAACTGCAGGAGGGTATTATAGTACCAGGAATTGTATCTACCAAAAATCAACTGGCTTAAAACTCATAATGGATGAGGTTCCAAATTAAAAACATTTCTCTAAGGTAACATGTGGCTACTTAGTTCTACTCTTTAAAAAAAAAAATCTGCAGAAATTGCAGGGAGAAAGTGTGTTTGTGAGGTTGGAGCTATTTATAGGGGTGTTAATTCTTCAAAAACTGGTATTGGAAGTGTTGAGTTCCATAGTTCCATTGTATTTTCATGTTATTTGAGTTGCCAGCATTTTTATAAGGTCTGTTAGACCTTCAAAACTAAAGCTAGCTTAGCCAATCAAAGGTTATTAAAGAGCTGTTGCGCCCTACCATCCACTGGTTGAGTGTCTTTGCCTGAGTAAATGGTAAAGTAGCACTGAGCAATTTTTCCAGTTTCCTAAGGGAATCTCCTGCAACAATTATGGAGAAGGCAGGGAGCCAAAAAGAGGAAAGTGCCGATGAAATCCAGCTCAGAGCAGAGCAGAAAATACAGCTCCAACGTTGAACATGTAGGAATTCATTCTGAGTAGAGGTCTTGCCTCATTACAGTCAAGAAATGTTGCTGTTTCCTTGAAAGTTTCAGCTCCTCCTCCTTCCTGCTGGTCTCAGAGCAATGGGTGCCTGTGCCCCAAAGCTGGGTAACACGGTGGGAGCACTGAGGGATGGATGCACAGACAAGCCCTGAGCTGCAGGTTCACAGCTTGATGTTTTCAAGTACATGTAAGGGAGTTGTGAATATTTGTCTTACTGACTGGGGATATTATTGTACTTATGATGTGCCCATCCTCACTCCCTACAACAGTGGAGCCACTAGACAGTGTTTGTGTCAGAGGTTTTAAGGAGATCCAAGCACCTCACTAAGAAACAATGAGGCATCATTGGAAGGACTGGAAGGATGATGAGGATTTAACTGAGTGCACTTCCTTTTCTTTAAAATTTATGGTATGTAAGACACTTATTAGAATTTGCAATTAACCTTGAGTTTCTAAAACTGTGATGTATTTCTTTCCTTAGAATACAATTCCAAATGAACTGCCAGCATAACTTCTGAAATGTCCTTGAGGTATTTAATATATATTAATTTAACAGGTGATTTTATGTACAGGTGGAGAACCATATAAATACTCATCCTTGGCTATAAATATTCGATTTCATCTTGGTAATGACACTTAAAATAAAAGTGAAATATAGGTGGGTATCAATTCCCATGCCACCTAATTAAGTGGCATCCTTGCTTTGTAATTTTTATTGTACTAAACAAGAAATGTGTGTACTAATTAAGCTGACTAATAGTTATGTTCAATCTAATTATAGCACTGCCAGGAGGCACTATAATAATTAAGGGTCTGTCAATGTTTTTACTACAAAATCTTAGTGCTGTACAGCTGAGTACTGTACACTACATACTGTACTTGCTGCCTTATGATGTGGTAGAAGGTTTCACACTGCACGTACTGTCTTGATTTGAATTACATTTGTTTACTTGAAAGGCATCTTCTTAATGTTTGAGATGGAAGGTTCAAAGTCAAAGCAGTGTTTACTGGTTTTGAAGCACACAGAAGGAAACTTCAAAAGTTTACATCACCACTTGTTCAATTTGCATAAATATCAATATTTGATTGTTTATTGGAATGGAGTCTCCTGTGTTAACCAGACTGAACAGGAAACCCAGCAGGGGCAAGATCTGAGCAGAAATTTGGGCTCATTATTTTTATCTGAGATAGTTCAGACTGGTATGGGCTGGAGATTTTACTCTTTATTTTGTACTTGCAGAAGGCCATGCCTTTTTAATGGGGCTGAAAGGGGATCATGGACTGTAAAACATACCTGGAGCTCAGATAGGCTCTGCTGGCTGTAGGTGTAAGGCACAGGATGGAGTGATTTCAGGTGGAATTCCTTAGCAAATCAGTATGTATTGGGTCATGTCCTGTCCTGAATTGTGAAGGTCATTGTTATGATTAACAATTTCCCATTAACTTTTTTGTTGTGGTCTACTGAGGACTCTAAAAATTGATACAGATGAAATAGATTTGGTGAAGGATGATAAATAAATGTGGATTCAGAACAATGTATTTAAAAGATAAAAGCCTTTTCTTTGTAAAGACTGTGATGTCTCATGAGAAAACTCTTTAAAACTGTTACCACACATGCTGAAACACTATTTCAGTTATAGGTGCTGTACCTCTAGAGAACAGCAGAAATATACCAAGTCTTCCCAGAAATTAATGAGAGTTTCTTTTAGTTGGATTTTGTCAACTTTTATATGATGAAAAGGCAGGACAGATTGGACAAATTTCACTTTCAAATAATCTAAACGACTGTTCCTTGGTGCACCTGTGGCAGGGCTGTGTTCTATCTCTAGCAAGAATGACATTTTTGACCTGAATTTTCAGGGTAGTCATTGTACAACGAGGTGACAGAAATGATGATTGTCAGGTATGCCCTGGTGTGCATCAGTCCTGCTTATGCTGGAAAATTATCCACAAGGTAACACTGCTCCAAATGAACAGTGTCTGTAAATACCATGGGACTCATTAAGAGCCGTGTCTTGGCAATCAGCAGTTTCCACATGGCAGTGGTGAGTGAGGATGTTTCATAGCGTATTTCAGGAGCTGCCAGAGCAAGAGAGAGGCAGTGGGGCTGAGGTCAGGAGTGTTTTCCTGTAAGCTGAGATTCTCAGCTCAACATGGTCAGCAGATTAGTAGTGGAGGTTGTTTTTTGCTCACCTGGAGCATCCCCAATGCCAGAATCTGGCCCACTGACCAACTTGGTTTATTTTGTGCTTCTGGCCTCACTGGCTAAGGTACCTTTGTTCAACCTTCAGCTCTCAGAGCACGCTCTGAAGTGCTATTTTGCTTTCTACCCGTTCTCTAAGATCTTCTCTGAGAAGCCCAGGCTCAGCTCTGCCTGAGTCTGCAGACTCATAACACAACTCATTGCTCAAGGTGATTTTTTAAAAAAACCATCCTCTATTTTATAGCTTCCTACTTCTCCAGATAGAATTCCTCAATGTGAGAAAATCAGCTCATCAGCCTCAGCTGCCTCCTTCTCTCAGATGTGGTAGTACCTGGTTATTTACTCAGAAAATATTCCTGATGCCCAGTGTTTACTTTGCATCATCATACAGACACTCACCCTCTGAGAGATCAAAAAAAGTTGGCTTTTAATGTTATCTTATGTATGCTGCTTGTTTGCTAGAAAATTTGTCACCCCTGTGTTAGTTGTTTTGTTCAAGAGACCATCAAGAGAGTCAATGAAGAGCAAAATAATTCAGGATAAGAAGAAGCCTCTTAAAATGAGGTTAGAAATTCACTAATGGCTTTAGTTCCCTTATGGAGTGTCTGGTGATGCTCAAATTAAAAATACATAGTCTTAGGAAATGGTCTGCTGCCTGAAACATGAACTGAATATCTTTTTATGTAACTGCAAGAGCTTGGAGATTTTTCTGCATTACTGTCTAATTAAATGGAATAAAGAATTCCAGCTCTTCATTGTAGTTTACTTCTCTGGTATAAGACTGGATGAATCTCTTTAGTTTTCACTAATTTTAATTTTCTCACATCAACTGTGTACACTTGTTACCTGGTAAACTTGTGGTTCATGTCATTTTTTACTCAAATCATTCAAATTCAACTTGAACTCTGGAGTTCTCAGAAGTTTATTATGAGTGTGATTTTGTGTAAAACATGCTGGCTATGCACCAAAAGCACAGCAAACGAGGGTTGAGGAACTGTGCAAGAGGTCTGGATACTGTGTCCTCCCATGCTTGGCATATCCAAATCCTTCTCCAAGCTTGAGGCATTTCCCATGTTTGAACTGTTCCCTAAACATAGTGTGACTGCAGGCATGATGGCCAAGGGTGATTTGTAAAATCTCCCAGCTTTTCACACTCTGTGTAACTCTGTGTCCTGAGTCAGGAAAGGACCACTGCTTACCTGTTAGCCAGTCAATACATCTCCTCTTCAGAGTCAGGGTGAGCTTTCCCTGGACCTGTTCCCTTGTGGCTGTTCCCAGCAGTCCCATGGTCTGTGCTGGGGAGGGTGCCTGGATCAGTGCCTGGGCACTGAAGCCAAGTCAAGGAGAATCAGACTCCTCAATCTGAGAACTCAGTACTTAATGCAGTATGATTTTATTTGTTCCCTAGCAGTATTTAGCTTAGAACATGCAGATGTGGACATCTCCTGCGTTGGTATTTACTATTTACTCTTATTTTGACAGCCCTCAGGACTGTGTTCCTAACATCACTGAATGTGGGGGTGTTTTCAGGTCACACATATTCTCATTTTAATGTGCCTGTGTTTGGCTCAGGTTGGACTGTGCGTTGAATTTCAGTGGCTTTTCTGTGATATGAAAACCATTGCTCTGTTGTGTCTCCAAAGAAAAATTCAGTCATTGGACATCCTGCTTGGATCTTTCAAAGAGTTTATTCTGATGTTTTCAAATAGGAGGCTTGAGTTTGAGAGGTAGATGTTTTCACAGCCTGTCTTGGTGATGATCACTTTGCTCCTGAATTTCACTTGACGTGTCTTACAATTAAGAATTACACAGCTGTGAGAATGTAGGTCAGCAGTCTCTTTATTCTAAGTATGATTTGTTTTCAAGGGAAAAAAAAACCCAAACAACTTTAAAGGAACTGAAAGAGAACAAAGAACAGAAAAATTACTTCAAAACAAACTTTTAATGAAGCTTTCTGCTTCACACTTAAAGAACAGGTATTGTGTTTCCTGGGGCACTATTAACATAGATGAATTACCTTTATGTGCTGCTACGTTATACCCAGATTCCCCTAATTATTGTGACCTTACTGTATCCCACAACCCACTAAGAGTCTGCTGGGAAAATTGGTCCCAAGACTGAGAGTTAGGGACCAAGGGGTTGCCGAGTTGGGCTTTTTAAGAGAAAGGGTCTCTGCAGAATTAATAGTTCTGCTTTTGTACTTATTCCACTTTAGCTGCCCATCTGTGTGCCCCCATCGTTGTCCCTGTAAAACCCTCCTGCTCTGGCACAGCTGTCTCCAGCCTCCTCTGAGCTGGGACATGAGCAGAAGGAGTTGTCTGGTGGAGGGTGTGGGGGTGAGAGCAGTGCTGGATTCCCCAGCACAGCTGCTTGTCTCCCACACACACCTGAATCAGCAGAAACTGCCTGGCTTAGGAGGCATTGAATTTAAAATTCAGGCTCTTCCTTCTGCTAAGACCAAGATTACCCTGGAGGCACACAATTGATTATTTTTCCCTTACAGCAGCACAAGTGAACACAGAATGGCCATAATGGAAGACACGAAAATGCTAAACATTAATATTTAGCATGTAGCATCCTGAATTAAGGACCTTTTATGTGAGACAAGACACAGAACAAAAGCACATTCCTAAAACCACTCTACCACAGTAGTGAGAAACAAAAGATGGCTGTGCCAAATGGATGAGGGGACAGGAGGCAGCACTGAGACAATGATTACTCCAAAAAGCAACAGCCACAGCACCCCAGCTGCCCAATATCATAGCAGAAAGGGTTTGGTGTAGTTTGAGAGCAACTTCCAATCATTTGCTTCACCAAAAACCCACATTTTTCATCTTAATTTTTATTTGGTCAGTCCTTTAATTCAAGGGACATCAAGGTACTGAGTGCAGAAATTAACCTGAATGTTTATTTCCCTGGGGCCTGGCTTTGTTGCTAGAAGAAAGATTAGAGATAAATAAGCACTTTATGATGGAGAAAATCTACTGTGACATTTAATTTCACTCCTATGTGGGGCTTACAACATCCCCCTCCCCCAAATAAACTATGCTTGTTTTAAAACAAGATAAGAAATGTATGTACAACTTATAGAAAATAGCCCTTAGACAGCTGATTACTAGATTGATTAGAACGGAGATGGATTAATTGATTTTCCTGGAGGCTTGAGTTGCAAGGTCTATCATAACAATTCTGAGCAATTCACACACATTAACTAATCATTCACCCTTTTGCTATCAGGTATCGTTTTCCTTCCTATACAGATGGGGAAAACCCAGCAGTCAAGGAGGAGTTGCTTGCCCGAGGTGAAGCATCCTGCCCGAAATAGGTGCATCTCAGCACAGGGATCCCATGAGGAGCCGTGTCTCTCAGAGGGTCTCAGAGTTTTAATTTCACCTTGTATTTCTGGGATACAGAGACCAGGTTAGACTGATGTTTTTGCAGAGCAGAATAGGTATAGTTTCTGCCAGTGCTGTATCCATAGGAATGAAGCTTATAGGTATTTCTCTAATTCACAGCAATCATTGATAAAGTATATGGTTCCAAAAACACAGTGAGGTGTAGCCGCCTCTTCAGTTTCAGACAAATATATTACAGACTAGTTTGGAAACCAGATGTTTCTCCCATCTGTAATATTATCTTTCATGTCGCCTCCTAACTCTGAAAACAAGATTAAGATAGATGGCCTAATAAAAGCCTTACAGCATTGAAGACCACTTGTCCTGGCTGGGAGAGTTTACCTTCTCCATTGGATAGAGACAACATGAATTATCAGCAAGATCGAATACAATATGTCCACTAAGAGTCTCATATCTCTGCCTTTCTTTACTCTTCTTCTTCCATTTTGGACTGAGATATTAATAAAAAAAATGACAAGCCAGAAATCAATGTCAAATATAAGAAGTGTTTATTATCCATGTGAAACCTAATACTGCATTTCCTGCCGTGGCAGCAGTGATTGATGAGGCTGACATGTAGGAACATTCTCTTGTTTTGACAAGTTTGATAGAGCCTTTGATTCGATATTTTTTCCCCTAATGGATAAAAAGGAAGCAGGTGTGGCAGGCTTAATATGCATACATTTTTTTTGTACAGTAACTGTCTGCTGAGGAATCCCGATTGTTGGAAATAAAAATCTTTGAGATCAAGTTGTAAGCTTTTCTCCAGCTTCCCTTGTGATGTCTTTGGATACTTTCACTTCTGTAGCATCATTTCCCATCCTTCCATGGCAATGGCATGTACCTTTCCTGCCAACCAGTACATAGTGTTAAAATCAATTGTTATGTTACTACTTTTACAATCCCTGATTTTTCTTACAACTTTTAATTGAGATCACCCTCTCATTCTTCTATGCTTCATCACATTTCCTTCTCTTACGTCCTGTCTCTCCAGCTAAAGTTGTAGGCTGGTGTACTGCATTCAGGAATATTAATGCCAGTAAAAACACCTTGGTTTCACGTGGTACTGCTGTTCCTGGAGGTCTCTACATTCTAAGTGCTTAAGCACTTCTGCATGGTATAGAGGAAACCCCACTTTGTTTAAAGCAAGGGATAAGATGAGATAGAATTACAAAGAAGAGTCCTTAAATTGAATAGTTATCTCTTTTTAAAACTTGGACTTTAAACACTGAAAGCACAAGGCAGAGTCCTGCTAAAGGCCGTTAGCCTGAAGCGTAACACGCAGTGTACGTGCTATGTTCATTAAATGTTCAATGTGCTGCCAGGTTGATGGGATTGATTCACCCCGGTATGAAAAGAGAGCTTACAAACCTGCAAGTTAACATGGCCATTGAAATGCTGAAAGAGTGTCTCTGCCATTAGCTAATTTCTATTTTGTGTGCCTATCCAAAACTTGTAATGGTAGTTCTGTGTCACATTTTTCAGTAGTCTCCCAGTGAGGGGTAGGGGAGAATTGGGCCAGCTCTGCTGATGGGATGGCAGGTGATGGGCACAAAGGGGATGGTCCAGCTCCTCCAAGAGAAAGGAGGGAGGAGGCAGGGATCGGGGCTATTGCCTGTATTGGGAGCAGCCACGCCTGGAGACATGGACAGAGATACTTCTCGTTACTGTGGTGTGGTTTGATTGTTAGAAAAGCCAAACTCCTGAGGAGGAGAAACTCGGGTTTCTTTTATTTTCTTTGTTGTGGAAATGTATCATCTTTCAGCTCTCAGTCACTTTTTTCATGCCACAAGCCAGCCACAGGAAGCCAGGAATTGTCATTGAGGCAACTGTCTTGTCACGGGGACTTTTAGGTCAATATCTTGGGATTTTGTTGCCAACATGGTGCATCAAACTCCACAGTTGGAAAAGGAAAATCATCCTTCCCAAGCCACAAGAAGCTGTTCTAAAACGAATGCTCCAGTGAGAGCTAAGGACACAAAGCATATTGTAGTTTAACAGTGTGCTTAGGAAAGACCTCTATTTCTGAGGTGTCATGTTGGCAGCATTAATGTAGTGGCTTGAAGGTTTTCTGGCTTTCTTTGATAGTCACACTGGCCACAGCTACATCCTCCATAAACAGTGCAATGCAGGCTGGTATTCAGGCTTGCTCTGCCTGTCTTTGGAGCTGAGTGATTTTGTGGTTCATGATGGGTGCTATAAAAGGGGGGAGAATTCTGAAGTTGAACTAACCTAGTTCAAAGTAGTGTAGTGAATTAGAGGTTTCTACAAAGATCTGAAACTCCACGATTAGAATTCCTGTCTAGTTTGGTTTGAACAGCTATAAATAAAACTAATCTGAAGAAGTGTCTTTAATGATTAAAAAAAAATCAAAATAACATTGTAACATTGGATGTATCATTAACTTTTGTCATTTGCTTCTGAAGAAAACAACACATTTTTTCCCTGAGATAAATCAATTACTTTATCATGTGTGAACTCTGCCAGTGATAGAGTATCTGTCATGTCTATGAATTCATAAAGGGTCTTTCAGCAATAACAGCTCCTCTGAGTTCTAAAAGTGTGTATTCTTCAAGTCTCTGCAGCCCAGAACGTCTGGCTGTAGCTCTGGCCACAGCATCAGAGTCCAGGGATCTCAGTGCTGAGACAGTGATCCTTGATACTCTTACATTCGTACTATCTTTTTCTTTTTTAAGAAGTAACCAAGAGCAAGATAAAGACATCTGGTTTGTGAGTTTGAATTCTGTGAACAAGTTTTGGCCACTGACCCAAACTCAAATGTGACTTTCTAGGAAGACAAAAAATTAAATGGTACAACTTGGCTTTCAGACTGGAGATCAACTCCATATGATGAAACATAACATCTTTTTTTATTTATGTATTTTAATTTAAGAAGTGAGTACACTTCATGCTAGCAACTTGTGCTTTCCTCAAGAGTTAATTTTTCTGCCCTCATTTTCCCTTGGGTTTATTCTAAGTTATCTTAATCACATGCCATAAAGTAATTAAAAATATAGGTCTTTAGATCCTTCCCTCAAAATGGCTCAGAAGGGAGTATGTGGGTCAGGGAAATGTTGGCACTGGAGTCTCATCAGACTGTGACAAAATAAATTATTCCTCCATTTGCGAGGGTAGAATATAATGAGGTTTGACACAGGGAAAACTGAAGCTCGTTCTGTGCCTGAGATTTTACATATAATGATGGTTTTGAAGCATCCCCAGGAGGTGTTTGTGCAGCTGTTTAATACTATGAGTTTTCTTTATAGATAGTTAAACAGTCGGGCCTGCAGGAGTGTCTGATACAGCTGCGGAACAATGAAGGTGTCAAGGAAGCAGGAGACAGATCCAAAAACATCTTATTGTCTTGCAAGTGTTTGGGGACTACAAGAGGAAAAACCCCAACACAATGATTTAGTTGGAATAGCCCAGCCAGACCCCTTGGCTGAGGAGAGAGGATTAGGATTAACTGCCTGGTTGAGCTGAGAGTGAAGACTCTGAGCAGAAACTCAGGACCTTTACCGAGATGATCTGTCAAAACTGCTAAATTGGGACAAACAAATGCAGGTGAGAAATAACTTCTGTGTGTAACAGAAGTCCGGAATCTGGGGAATGGTCTAAGTTGGGAAGCTATTGATCTCTGTCCTATTCCCCTACTCTGCCCAGTCGTGTCTACATAAAAAGTCTAAGAAATAAGACCTATTATCTGGTGCTTTGAATTTTCCTGCCTGGAAAACTTTTTTCAACCATCTATCGAATGCATAATAATATTTGTACATCTTCAGCAGTTCCAGAGACGCTAATTCAGATTATGATACAGCTGCAGGGCTCTGGATTAGCAACTTCCCCAGGCAGTGGATTTGCAGTTGGACTGTAAAGCTATATCCAATATGGCTCTCAACCGGAGAAAAGACCCATCAAATGTTAGACTTAGAGCACTTCCACAAAAAAAATAAATTTAGAGGAGTAGGGGGGAGAGTAAGTTCACTGATCCAGTGTGGCTGCTTCTGTGCTGCAGATCTGTAGTTCCCTGGGAAGCAATAGTATAGCTGGTCAAACTGCAATTAAAGCTAAAATGAGGTGTTTTGTTCAAATAAATGCTTCAGGAAAGAAACCACTTCCATATCTCCTGTGCAGATACTGCTTTTTTCAAAATGGAGTTTTAGTTCATTAGCACTTTTTTCAGAGAGCCAAGCTTTCTTAGGAGGTGTGATGCTGAACAAGTTATTGGCCTCCAAGGAGCACAGGCTGATAATTGTGCCATCTGATCCAGGATATTTCACATGTTAAGGCTGTTTCAAATTATTCTTTTCCACATAAACAAAGTGGAGCTATTCCTTCACCTGAGTGACTGACCTGTGTTCTGACATTTTCTTGTGGCGGAAAAATAATTCTTTCAGTTGACTATTGGGTGAATGCATAGTGCAGTAAAGTGACTTGAGCAACACAGGTGACCAAAGACAACTTAAATGACATGAAGAATAATAAAACCAGATACTCTCCACGGCTGGTGGCCTCAGTGATGTAGCCCCCAGATTTTCTATGTCACCAGATTTTTTTTAAAGTCTCAATAATAGCCAAAACAAATGAAAGAAGAAAATGTCAACTTAAAATCCCTAATTAAAAAATTATTTAAAAAATAATTAACTTGATACAATAAATTTTATATAATAAATTTAATAAAAATTTGTCACACTCTTCTGATTAGGACTCTGTTCTAGTTCCCCCCAAACTAACAGGCAGACAAACTGTTTGGATTTGGAACTGGTAGGAAGCAGAGAATCTGGACAGGAAGAGGGTGGGGACAGTTGCAGAAGAGATTGTGATGATAATGGGCTCCAGGAAGCCTGGAACTGGGAAAAAAGTGATATTTTAGGGGTTTTGTTGTTAAATGTAACTGTGAGTAACAGAGTTTCCTTAATATTTTTTCTTGCAGGAATAAGGCATATTGAACTGCTTCCAGGTAGCAGGTGCTAATTTCGATGTTAGGTTTTAGTTGGATTATAGATTGGACTAGATGATCTTCAAGGACTTTTCCAACCTTATCAATACTATGATACTAAGGATCACGCGTTCATGCCAGCTAGATCTGTAAGTGGCTGGAAAGCAGATTTTCTTCTGTGCTGTGGGATCTGTATTGGGAATTCTCAGAGGGAAAATATTGAATTTACCAGTAAACAACTTCCATTATTCCTGCATGAGGAGGTGTTAGAAAAACACTCAGAGACGTATATACATACTTCTACACTTGGTGGGGTGGTGGTGTTGTTTTGCGTTTCTTTTGTTTTATTTTTTTATTGGTCGGTTTTGTTTTAGTTTGTTTTTTAAAAATTTTATTTGGCTGTTGACAAGGAGTCTTTCTAGACAGCGTTCAAAGTAAGATAGGAATATATCGTTATTTCCTGTCTGTTGTCAAGATGGTCAGTTCCAGCTGATGGTCCTTCAACTATTTTCAGGGATGGATCTAAGTAAATTGATCTAAGTAATCCATTTGCTTGAGCCAGCCAAGTTAGAGCCAATGGGAGAAATAAAAATAGCAGCTCTCAGACTTGTCTCTACAGTGTTTGAAGTCATTATCTGAGTCATGACAAAGTAAATGCTGCTGACTGTGCTGTGCTTCATATACTTGGCTTTCACTGTCTAAAGCCAGTGAGAGGATTTCCCAGGAAAAACTATAGTTGCCCACTGATCATGCTTTGCTTGGCAGTGAGTTTGTCAAAGAGGTGTTTCAGTTGGGGGTTCACATTTCTCTTCACTGTACCTGTGGTACTGACTGGTAACTGGTGATACAGCAAAGGTGATAACCAAGGCAATTGGCAGTTTGTGAATTTAAGTGGCAACATTTGTAAAATGCCTATGATTCCATAAGGATGCTGAAAGCATATATAAAATAAATTGGACCATCTGGCGCTCACAACTTTCTATGCAGCCTTAGCCAGCAGCTCATAGGAAATTAAAACACAATAATATTGTCTCTCTCAATGGTTGTTAGGAGTTATCATTGTGAAACACATGTAAACACTGAACTGGAATTTTTTGAATCAGCAGTGTATGCAAAATTGGCAGAAACTCACTGTGCTCTGGAGGTTGGAGTAACTGGAAGGAGAGCACCAGTGAGCCTGGAAAGACTCTTGGATCTGCAGGACAAGTAATGGCTCATGTGGAATTGCTGGCTGCCTGTGCCAAGATGCTGACAGGCTGAAGTGCTGCTGGAGATGTGGCACTGCACAAAGCCATCGAATTCCTTGCAGTCTGTGGGCTTTGATAGATCTGAGTGACACCATGTCCCCAACTTGCTTGTTGCCATCCTGCACTCATCCTTCAGAAAGGCCAGTTGTCAGAAGGTTGTCAAGAGTGCTGTGAGTAACTGACTCTGATGATTGTGTTTTTAAACTCTCATTGTTTTGTAAGTGCTAATGAGTAAATTATGGAGAGAGCTTGTAGGAACAGGCATCTTATTTGGCAATTTATAACCTATTGACCGCTGGGCTTAGCTGATTTGAAAATACAATATACCTCTCCTCCCAGCCTCATTTGTTAAGCCTATAGATATAAAATATTTTCTTCTATTTGAGACTTTTAATAACATCAACTTTTGTTTTTTTTAATCATAAATGTCATTTTCAAGACTGAAAAGGATAACATACTAATTGAAAATCTTCATTAAGCTCCAGTGCTTGATGTATTAATTTCCTTGTTCAGGTGCATGGAATTCTGAAAAGGTAAAAGAAAGCCCAAATGAGTGCTGCCAAATTTGTTCTGAATAAGTATATTTGTTTTGTCACTTTCTTGGGAAGTTAAATGGGGGAAGAAATGGACAACCCCGAGTATCTTGTCTGTCTGTGTGAACATAGTAGATTATGTTAAAAGCAAAGCTTGTTTTTATCTGAGCAACAACTTGAAATATAATGCCTACCTCAAAATATATTGGCATATTGATGCTGGATTTACCCTTACGTGGGACAATTTGACTGGGGATATAAAACAAAAGATTCAGTTCTCAATTTAAAATGGGAAGCCACAAGTTTCTCAAGCAACAGGATCAGAGCTGAGAGAGAATAGCTTGAGTTCCTGTAGCAGAAATTAGAGGTAAAATTCACCGTGTGCCTACATCAATCAATGGCATGGGTTGGTTTTGCTCCCCTGTAGTGGAGTTGTGGCTCATGTTTGCACATGAGTGGTATGTCTAAAAAAAAAAAAAAAGAGGGGTTTATTTGTTTCCTTTCTTTTGTCTTTTTAAATGTGACAGACATGGCTGAGACTTGTAAAAGGGTCATGCCCCCACCCTGGATCCTTTCTGCACTTTGTGACACGGTGACAACCTTTCCTCCTCCCAGACCCTGACTGAGCAGGATCCAGAAATGTTTCTCAGTGCTAATAAACTGTTACTGAAATTCATGTATTCGAGTATTTCATGTTGCAGTTCTAAAGAAAACTCTTTAAAGTATGATGAAAGCTAGACAAGTCAAGCTGATGCTTGCAGCTGGAATCCCTGACATCAGGCCATGAGCACGGGTAGAACTGAGGAGAGCCAAGCTTTCATCCTGCGGTTCCCTCTTTTGGGAGAAGTAGCTGATATCCAGTGGTTTTAATAAAATTGATCTTTGGATAGAACTCTTTTCATTTGGCTGTTACTGACTAGAAATTGTGTCTGGTGTAAGCTACACTCAGTAGCCAGCTGAGAGAGGCAGAAATTTCTAGAGACCACTTGGTTCCACATTGTTAGACATCTGTACTTAAGTGAGCTGAGAGGATTCCCATTCATCATCCTGTGTTCTGAAGAATTAACCTGTTGATATCACAAGATTTGACTTAAGAAACAGGCTTGTTTGTAGACAGCATTTGGCTGAAAACATTTCGTTTAGCTTGATAAAAGTAGATGAAAATTATTTTTTGGAAGGACTTAATGCTGTAACTTTTGTACACAAAGTTAATTGACTTATTTTGCTGCTCCAAACGAAAATAAGCTCTTGAGTGTTTCTCATGTGGTAGTGTTCTGCTGAAATAGGATGTGAAAAATTCACCTGTCCAGAAGCTGAGGAAGAACATTTTGAAACTTAAAATTAATTGGGCTTGATTGTTTCTGTGCCTGTTTCTTTTTGTTTCTGCAGTCAGTTGAGTGAGAATTATTGACAGGCAATGTGCTGTTGAAAAGTAGTGAGAGCCAAAGGATCTGAGAGAGAGATGCTTTATTCAGTGTCAGGCTTCTGCCTGCTTGGTTGTGTGTAACACAGGACTCTGAACGGCACTGTTGACAGTAGTCAACAAAATATTACACTTTGGCCCCAAAAAGTAGAGTGGCAACACTTCAGGAGAAGGATCTTGAATACTTATTTTTATAGGCACAGACCAGCTGAGGTTTTGTTTTTCAAAGCTAGTAAATTGGCTAAATGTACGTTGATTTTTATGGAGATGGCACAAAATGTTGTCGCCAAAGCTGTGAGTTGTGTTGTCAATTGCAGGGTGTGCAGAACCAAACTAGGCAAAGTTTGAAAGGTTTTTATTGTGGGCAAAGCAGAACACTGCTTCTTCATTTTAATTCAGAAACAGCTGTATTGTTTGTGCTGACATTTGAAAAAACCAAATAAAAATAAAAGAATTTGCTTGTGGCATACATCCAGCATGTAAACATTCAGTCTAATACTTGGCCATGGCTTAGATAACTAAAAAAGGGTCTTACCCAATGCTTTCTGGTGTAACTTGAATAATAATGACCCTGATCCTTCAACTACATTTCAGTGGAAATATGCAATGTCCATTCTTTTATTAGGTTTCTTGCTTACGGTTGGCATTCTTTCTTTTATATAGAAAGAAGTACTGAAGCATTTTGTTGAGTGGAAAAAATAATTTTTTCTAGGCTGAAGATTGTGCAACTTGGCAGAAAATCAAGAGCAACTGTCAAAAATACCCTTTTAAGTTTGCTCTGGTTTCTGCATCTCAAACAGTGTTTGTTTATTGTTGTGTACTGAGCCATTATGGACTTTTATTTTTTTTACTTCCATAGAGCTCCCATAACTTGCATATGACATAGATCACTTACAGCTCCTAAGAAGGGACCGGTAGCTTTAGTGGCTGTGGTTTTCTTTCAGTAACTGTAGCCAAAATGCCAAGTGCTAGACTGGCCCTTCAGTTTCAGCAGCAGAACTTAGATGCTACGTGAGACGATACATCTCCAGATGCAGAGGATCCAGCCATTTTTCCCGTTGCCCTCTGCCATCCAGCGCTGCAGCAGTGCACTGGTGAAGTGCTGCAAAGCCGTGGCACTGGCAGTGCCCGTTGGTACTGCTCCAACACAGAGCTGTGGTTTCATGTTTCACTTCTTGCTGCCTGCGCACAATCTCCTGCATCGTGTGATGCTTCGGCCAGCACATGGTGAGACGCTCGAGTGAAGGACCTTTGTCTGGAGCCCAATGCCTGGTATCAGTGTGAACAGCGGTGACCTGGCTCATTGAAGTGGAGCTGTTGCCAGTTTTTGTGATGTAGGTGAGACCAGAATCTTAAGCAGGTGGACGACTGATCAAAATGTGGCTGTTGGGGACCTTCAGCACTGAATTGCCCTTTCCTACATCTGGCTGTGCTGCAGGCACCCCTCCCTACAATTCTTTTCATCCAATTCTTCAGTGAGACTGATAGTATGAGGGAAGGGTTTGCTGTTACATCTGAGAGAGGAGGAAAGGAAGGAAGAGCTTGTACATCAGTGGCCTGTGCATAATTGGTAATTGCCATTAACAGACAACTTGTTGATGGTATTTTTAGTAACTGTTTTTTGAAGATACTGGCACACTCTTAAAAACTAGAGTTATTTCTAATTATTAAGATTGCAAGACCGGGTTTCTCATATTTAGTTGTGCCTTCTTGCTTTTTCCTGCTTCATTTACAGAAAGATGCTGTACACAACAAAATCCTAATTAATTGTTTGCTTGGGTGAGGCAGGGTTAAAAAACAGAGCTCTCTGTGTGAACAAAAGCTACTGGGTTTTTGATTTAGCAATGTCTGATGCAAGGGATGTTCTTACTCCAAATTCTGTCACCATGGAAACAAACCTTCTCTTTAAGCATGCTGTATCTCTGATGGAGCAAGAGGCTTCTTTTTGGCAGACATTTTTCCATCTTCTTTGTGGATGATGAATACTTGTGGAATGAGACGCTGTCTCCTTTGAAATGCATTGCGCTTCTACTGTGCAATAGACAGTGTTCCCCTTGAAACAAAGGCACTACTTTTCAACATGTTTCTGAAATCTCAGGAGGCTTAAGATCTCTCTTTTCCTCCAAAAATATCAAAAAATCAGAAAGTTCACATGGTGTGTTGGTAAGAATTTATATTAAAAGTTGCTCTGACTCTCAGAGGTAGCACAAGCATCAAGTGATGTGGAAATTGCTATGGTAACTACTTTTATTGTATTCTTAAGCAAAAAGTCACATAAAACTTATGCAGACACCAGTAAGAGAAAACTTGCCTAGAGCAGAGCTCACAAAACCACTCTCCATGTTGTCTGTCTTATTCCTCGGCTGGGAGCTGTGGTGTGTGGTGCTGTGCATGTAGGGTGGTGATCCAACTGCTCGAGTGGCTCTTGGTGCTCCTTCTGAAAGGGCTGACCATCATCAATAATCAGCACAAAGAAAGAAAATGCGTGATTCTAAGCACTACATGGCTACTAATGTGCGATATTGAATTTAACAGACCTTGCCTTTCTCTTTCCAGAGATAGGAAACACTGCTCTCATCTGATATGAAGAGAATGTCTTCATTTTTTCTCCAGAACCACCACTGATAAATGCAGCCTTGTCCTTCCAGCAGTAGCTGTGAGGCTGTAAGGGTGACATGGTGATGGGGACAGACAGTAAAGGGCCTGTCCATCTCTGGAGGGCGGTTCTCACCACTTGGCATCAACTTTGAATGTGGAGAAGAGCATAAAGAAAAACCCAAACCGAAAACCTTGAGAAGAAATGCCCACCTAGAAGTATTCTTTCGTTTCATGGGGCTATCACTGAGGTGATTTTTGTTCAACTCACTGTCACTGCTGTGTGGAGGGGAATGGCTCTGGCGTTCAAGATACTAAAAGTTGCATGTCTTTGCTAGCATTTGTTTTGCTGCTCCTGAGATTTGTTAATGTTCACAGGCAGACTTATGAAGACCTTAGAGCTGAGTGTAGGAACTCAGTAGTAAAAATGCTGAGAGGATTCATGTCAGGAATTTAATAGCTTTATAGACATAGGTAGAACCAGCATTCCTGGACCTCCTTAAACTAATTACTATGTGGAAGTTGAAAGGAAAAGAGCTAACTCTTGTCCCAAATCTTTATAATCCAAACACAGGTTATACGTCCCGGAGTATGTGTGTATGAGGGGGATTGGTGCTGTTTGCTCTAACATGTATTTGGCTTCTCAGATGATTTTGTGATGGTGGTAACAAATGCAACAGAACTCGTAAATTCCAGTGGGTCCTATACAGCAGGATCAGCTTTCAAGTGTGACTTGTGCTTGAAGGGTCCAGTCAGGAATTTTTCACATATTGTTAGTACACTGTTTAAAAATAGTAAAAGGCTCACTTTTTTCTTTATGTGTGAGCCACCAAATATTTTCATGCCTTACCTTGTCCAGAAGATTATTCATACTTGTTACCTGCTTTAAGCTCTGTGAACAACCTCTCTTAACAAGCTTCAGCTACACACTTCTAAGGTGTGACATTTTGGCTTTTTGTACCAGTTTTGGGGTTTTTTTAGACAATTCTGCAAGCTGGAGAAGACTTGATTTTTCATAAAGGATTATAGGTTTTGGTTCACTGACCCCCTCACTCGCTGTTCCCACTTGTTATCAAACATGTAGCAAGCTGCTTCAGGATTTCAGGCTGGAAGGTTGGTGTCTGTTATGGTTCAGGATAATAACAGTTGTGACAAGGTCTTGCTCTGAACAAAAATCTCCAGGGCTGCCTTTAGCAGACACCATTAGAAAGAAGCAGATATGTATCAGTGCTGTTTGGATTGCTGCAGGTATAAATCCTATTGCACAGCCAAAAAGATATCTCTGCGCCTATTTCCAGGACAGTCACATAATGAAGCATTGGAGTAGTTTCAGAAATTCCATTTGTAGAGTGCTCTTTTGTGCCTCTGAAGTTATATCACCTAAAGCTTTGACATCCTGCTGCTGCATTATTGATACAAACCACAAACCTATTGTACTTTTGTATTGTATGGTATTGTCCCATCTGTTCCCCGGGGGGGAAATTACTCATTGCCAGCTCAAGTCTTATACTTCTATTGGAGGTTCTTCCTACTCATATTTTGCTTTGTGGAAGCGTTTTACCTTCCAGCAAATTCAGAATACAAAGGAAGTTCAAGGTTAAATGATGTGAGCAAGAGATCTGTGCCACGCTGCTGTTTGGCTTTGCCAAATAATAAATTTGCTAAAGAAAGCTAATGTCATAAAGAATTTGAGGATGTAGGTAACTTTAAGATAAAGTAGCATGTTGCTGTGTTAGGTGGATTGACTAGTTCAGAACAGCCTGCTTTCCTCAAAACCAAAAATATGCAACAGCCCTGAAGAAAATACTTCTGGGAGCATGAGAATTGTTGGTAGATGAATGGAAATATGGAATTGCTAGTCTGGCAGAATCAGGGAAATGGGTTCAAAAGTGTTTGATTTATGAAGCAGACCATACCTAGAAATGCAGGTGGTATAACAAAAAAACAGTAGTGCTTGGGGATATGACTGGAGAAACCTGAGAAATCAGAGGAGTTTTGGAAGCTGAACTGTGACAGGTAAGGAAGAAAAAGGGTCTGTACACACAGGCATCCAGGGCCACCTGTTGGCACCTTCCGTAACAGGACGGTGTCAGAATGGTCACCTCACTCTCACTGATCTGCCAGAGGGTTTGCTAGTTTGTGTGCAACTATTTACTTGTATTCCTCAGTCGTCTGTGGTGGTTGTTTCTTCATACCCGTCAGTCACAAGCCTCATGTTTCACAGGCAAAGGGTTATACATAAAATAGGGTGTTAGTGGTTTTTGGTTCTCACAGCAGAGACTTAGTGTTTGCAATGCAGTTGCACAGCCCTGTGTTTGACAATGGGAGTAGTACAGTTCCACATGGAATTAATTTCCTGAAACAATGGAATCACCTACTTTCTTGAGGTTTTTGCCAACCTTGAAATGTTAAACCCCTTTGTACAACAGTTGCTGTTTTCTGTAGCTGGTAATTCCCTACTAAGCAGTGGCCTGGTACCAAGGGGTGTGTTCAGATCCGCAGCCACAGGCTTTGACATTGGAAAAGATAAAAAGAGATTCAGGAGCTGCATGAATCAGTTGGATGGTGCTGCCTGGTGTCCTGTACAGGGCACAGAAAACCAGAATTAAAAAGCAGAAGGCGCCACCTTTCTCACTTGTGTCACAGTTAGTGATTTGGCCATGTTTGTAGGAATGAGAGCAAGGAAGTGTGGAAGGAAACGGCATGGTGGGATTTAGGATACCGGGAATGCTTTGTGTGAATGCCAAAGTATGAATCCACATGACAGAATATGATACCTTGCTACTAGAGGAAACTAAATTACTTCAGAATGGAGTAGCAGAGTAGCAAATCTTTTTCTCACCTGAATCGTATTATAATTTTTTTATATTAAGAAAACACTATAATTCAGCTTCTCAGCTCCTGAGACAGCAGAGGGAACTGTGAGTCTCTGCCCTTCTGTATTTAAGTTCTGAGGTGCGAGTGACTGAACAGCAAAGAGAATATGTCTGTAGGTTAAGTCTCTGCTTGTAGTTCTCCTGACTTGGCACTGAACCGACTCACCAGCATGGCACGAGGGAAACCTCCAGGCTGAGATTGTCATGTCTCCTGCAACCCTTTACAACCAAATCTCTGCCCTCTCAAGAGCTTAGTGTTCACAGTGATCATAGGCAGGCTTCAATGGGCCCCTTCAGGGGCTTCCAAATTGAGGAAGGATATATTTTTTTCCCTGATTTCCAGAGGGAATTCAGTCTCTACTGGCCTGAAGCATCGCTAAAGGCTGTTGAGCGTGCTGTTTGTTACTTGGACACTTGGATTTATGTGAAAATTACTTACCACTGGGGTGGGATCTGGATTTTGAGAATGAATAGTGTGGCTGGTCCTGTGAACGTGTCCATGGCTTGTTGTTGAGGTCTTCTCCAGCCTTTGAGCAGGAAGAACAACCCCAGTTCAGTCTATCCCACTGGTAAATGTGCATGTGGGAGTTCAGTTAATTGGGAGGTCAGTTAATTCGGGCACTTTTTAGAGGCCTCAACTTGTTTTGATANCACTGGTAAATGTGCATGTGGGAGTTCAGTTAATTCGGGCACTTTATTTAGAGGCCTCAACTTGTTTTGATGAGGCCAATGTTGAGAAGTAAAGCTGAAGTTGTGGTCCATCAGATCCTCTGATGACAGCTCTGAGCACGATAGGCTCTCATTTCTTCCCCTGCTGAAGGCCAGTCAGCCCCAGCAGAGGAGATCAGGACACACTGCTGGCTAAGTTTAGCCCAAAGGCTTTTTTACTGTCTCCAGTTTTTCTCTAATCCCCAAGGCAAAGAAACTAACTGAACTTTCAACCTCTTAATATGAGTGGAGGACATCCTGAAAATAATTGCTGCAAACAAAATTATTCTGGCCCTGCCTGCAGAATACCCCTGAAGGGTTGTCTCCAAAGTGCTTGGAGTTAGATAAGAAATAAGCTCTCTTTAGTGATGCATGTGCTTTCTAAATAAACTCCTTTTAAACCGACTTGCTGTTTAAATCTGTTTATTTACTGTGGCACATTGTGCAGATTATGTTTTAAGAAGCCCAGCAACAAACATCAGAGCTTTTACATAAGTGAGATCAGAGGAAAAATGGGGGTGAGATTTCAAATATCCCATTAATCTTTTCACTTTAGGTCTGAGCCAGCTTCAAATTGCACCAAACTGCTGCCAAGTGTGAGTGAGTTTCTGTCCAAATGGGGACTTGGCAGGTCTGAGCTGCAAGGCTTTGTTTGGGGAGTATTTCAAGGAGAGAGGGGGATGGAATTTTGGTGGAGGCTGTGCTGAAACAGCGCAGAACTTTGTGACAGCCATGTGCCAGTTGGCCCCAGCTGCTCACGCTGAGGATACACTCCTGGATTTTACATTTCTTTGCTTGTGTTTTTAATCTGTGTTTACAGAGGTAGCTGTTAAAATGTTTGTACATGGAAGCTTGGAGATAGTAGTGACTTAATCCCACACACGTGCATTTCAGCATCTGCTGTTCACTGTGATTCAGAGCTTCATGCTAAGCCTTTACCCCAATGGCAGCTGCAGGATTTTGCACCTTTTGGGTCAAGTTCTGCTCCTGTCCACCTACAGCGAGCCTGAGCTCATTGTGTTGATGTTCTGTAGTGTGAAGCCAGAGCGGTTAAAAGGGAATAACTGGAAACACACATGTACTGTGAGCACACTGCTGGCAGTGGTGTGCCATGAGGTGTGTTGTGAGGAGCTGAGGGGAGGTCTCTGTGCAGAGGGAGGGATGTGGCTGAACTGCAATCTCACAGCCTACCCATGCAAATACATATAGAAGGCTTTTTTTGGTTTTGCCTTTCATTTCTGGACTCGTGGATGGAGAAAGTTCTTCTTCTAAGGCTGGTTGAGAGTCAAGCCTCCCATGCTTCATGGAGGGACAAACAGGAGCTGTCTGGAGGGACAAGTTTCTTTTTTTTTCCTTTGCCAGTTCTAGTCCACAAGCACAAGACTAAGCAAGCAGGTTAGTTGGAGGAAGCAGCACTGCCCTTTTAATCTACCTTCCATGTGAAATGCACATGGCTACTTTCATGGCCAGTGCCAGCCACTCACATGGTCAGACGATTGCTGTCCTGTGGTCAGCTGGTGTCAGCCACCAGGGTGGCTGTGCAGCAGCATGCTCTTCCCCCAGTGCCTGCTCTTGTACGTCACGTCAGCAGCCAAGCTAAAAGAGTGCTGGGTTTAAGACATCTCGATCACATTCCACAGACAATGACAAACAGGACTCTAGAATAAATGTAGTTCCTACTGTAGCTCCATTCCAAAGCTTTCCCTGAGGACCTTCAAGTCCAAGGTACAACGGCAGCCCACAGATGGATCCCTCTCATGAGCGAGGTTCAGAGCAATATTCTTGTTCCCACACTGAGCAGGGAACCTAGAGGGAATTTCTCCATCTTCCTGCAACCCCTGTGCCTAAGTCATGCTTAGGGCTTTACCTCTCTCTGCTTTTTGGCAGTGCTGGTAAAGCCTGGAGAAAAATCCAACAAAAATGCCAAAAAACTTCCTCAAACAAACTCAAAACACGGAGGTACAGAGCAGTCCTGATGTGGCTCCCTAACTGTGGGACATGTCTTGAAACCTGGGAGCAGCTGTGAGGGGTCCCCATGCTGGAAGAAGACAGATGGGGAGAGCCCAGCTCCAGACCCCAGGAGTGTGTGAGCTGGGTCAGGGAGGGAGAATTATGGGTGGCAGAGCCTGCTACAGGGATGGCTTTTATTCATGTCCCTCAAAGGAGTGACTGGTCAAGCCCCGGTGCTCTGCTGTGTGCTGTCCTCCTGACCATTTGAGTTTTGTTTGGAGGGATGACTTGCCCCAAAGGGTGGGAATATGCCTCCAGACTCTAGCACTGGGGGGGAAACAGAGAATGTCCTGGTGATACCAAACGTGCCTTAAGCTTACCAGTGGTGCAGGGGATGGACTAACATTATGAATTGCTCCTGCAGAAATGGCTGGAGAGAGCACTTCCCAGGAGCATACTGAAAATATTTGCTGTCTGGGATTAGGCCATTTGATGGCCATATTGGCAACACTCGTTGCCATGCCAGTTATGATGGTGTGTTGCCTTCTTCCACTCAGGCTGCTGTGTGAAAGAAAACAGTGAGTTATCACTGCACCCTGACCCTCTGCCTCCTTCAAAGGCTGCTCATAGCCAAGGGAACCTTTTTAGTGAGGCTGCTGTGCAGTAGGGAGTGAGTGGTTGGCCAAAAATCTCGACCAAGGTTTCTGCTGCTGTCAGCACCTTTAACTGGCCTCTTAATTCCTGAGTCATCTCCTGGGGAGCCTGCCTGAACTGGAGCCAGTGTTTGCTCTAACTGAGCCTACCTGGACAAGAGTAGCCCCCATGAGCAACAGGCAGAGGCAAAACAAGGTTAGGATGAGAAAGAATTGGGGGTGATACTGCTCTGAAAAACCAAGACACACAGTGACACCTGCTGTTGGCCAGTGAACTTGCCCGGAGGAATCCCCCTGCTTGGTGGTGCCTTGAGATGCAGACGTACGCCTTGGCCGAGGTGTGCCAGCCCATGGTGGTGAGCCTCACCAGCTCTGGGCCCTGCTATGGAGGAGACATCCTGTGTCCTACCTTCAGCTCAGCCACTTCCTCTCTCCCCAGGCGTCATCCACGACTCCACGAGACGGTCATCCGAGATGTCTCTAGCCGATATCGAGTAGGCGTTGGCTTGATGTCATGCAGCAACAGCCCGCCAGTTTAACTGAACCTGACCCACTACCGTAGCAGCACTAAGAAACTCCCACATCTGATCCCTGAGCTGTCCCTGCTCCCTGGCGCCTTCTCAGCTGCCCTGCAACACCAGCACATACTGTCTGGCCCCAACACAAACAGGTCCCTTCATCCTCAAACCCACTGGCCCAGCCCTCCAGACAGAGCTGAAGGTGGGCTCATCAGGGTTGGGGTTGGGCTGACAGAAACCTGATCCACAGCTTCAGGGATCAGCTCTTTTTGTCTAAATAAAAGAACAATCATACACAAATGTTTCAGTAGTATCAGAATATCTCAAGTTGGAAGGGACTCAACAAAGGTCGAGTCCAACTCCTGGCGCTACATAGGGCCATCCAAGAGTCACAAGGTGCTGCGGCCATGAGAAGAACTACAGGATGTTGTCATCTGTATATTGATTTACTTTTTTTTTTTCTCCTAGTGCAATTTGTATGCTGCTTTTCTGATGCCTCCTAAAGGAGACAGACATCTTTGTGTCTTTCTTAAAGTCGAAAATTTTAGGAAATGTGTTTTTGTTTTGCTTGGAGGTACCTAAAAATTGCTACATTAATTTTAAGTCTGTTGTTGAATAATAACTGCCTGGAGGTTTATTACTTGGATTGTAGCAGGTTGGTGCCTGATATAATTTTAAAAATGACCAAGACGTAAAACCCTGAGAGCAAGAATTTATAGAGGAGAGATAAGAAAATTTTTATTAAGAAGAGAATGTGCTTGCCTTTCAATTTCTTTTTTTTGTCCTTAATATTATCTGGGGGAAAAAAATTCCCAGCATTTGGATTGTCCTGAATATTGGCATTCCCTCAACAGTACTTTGAAGGCCAAATACCTTCTGAAGTGCCAAATAACAGATCTTGTTCCCTTCCTTCAGGGGAAGTCCTGTGCAATCCCTTGAAATTCTTGCTTCTTCCACCATCTACTAACCTGGAATATAGGTTTCCAAATGAAGTATGACTGAGTGTGTACTTAGGACACAAAAGACTGCAAAATGTGTGTCCCTTATGATGGGGTTTGGACCCTTTTCTTTGGTGGGAGCTGAGTGGGGGCTCTTTGGTTGGCCAGGTGTACCTTAGTCCTTGCTGGTACCTCAGGTACTGAGACTGCCCAAACCAATCTCCTGACCTAGCCTGTATGAAATTGTGCTGTGTTCTTCTTCAAACCACTGGGTTTTGGGGGGTGCCTAAAGAGCCTTTTTTCCATGACAACTTTGATATTTCTGTAACGTTACTTATTATAAAATGATTTCTCTGGATGATGCATGAGGCTTTAGTTTGGAAAGAAATAGAAAGGAGTAGCTGCTGTGAAGTTTCAAGCTCAGAATTGTGTAACCATAGATAAAAAAAGATTTTTTATTTTTTTTATCTTAGTTATTCTGAAGTGGATCTGATCTCATGAGATAAGGGAGTATTGCTTTTGAAGCAGAAAGAAAAACAACTATGCAAATAACTAATGACTGAGGAAGCGCATGCTTAAAAAACCCGCCACACCACTCCAGCAGTGTGTTCAGGAGAACATCAGGAGAACATACATATTCAAATACACAGCTAATACTAATGCTTTATACTCCAGAGAAAATGCAAAGGCGTTCAAGAGCTAGGAGAGTGACCTCACATAGTTGCTATACTGTTTTGAAATTTAGGCCTGCAACTCTCATGGTTACTGAGAAATGGGTGTACTGGGATGTAATGAGAAATCTCTTTATTGAGCAAAGAGTTCTCTCAGGTTTATCCCTGCAACCCTTGTTAGCTGCGCCTGTGGATCTTGATTCTCTCTGGGGGTTCTGACAAACATTCCGCAATTGTTCACAATTAAGGGGGGTGATATTTTCTTTAGTTTCTTTGATCCTTTAAAAAATAGCAACAGCTCTTTAGATGTCCTGTTATGCTACTTCATGTCTGGAAATACTATGCACTGTATTGTAAACAGTAAATCATGGTATTGGCATTTAATTTTAACTCTTGTGATAGTCTCTTGCATTTCTAACAGTAATGATATACTGACTACTTACCATCAAGTTCTCTGCGTGTAGCTGAGAGCCATGTCCTTTTCAAACAGAACTTGGGGGATTCATGTGCATGCAACAAGAGCATGAGAAGCAGAGCAAGCACTATAACTTGGGAGTAGCATGATCTATCTGTGATAAAAAGGATCCCTGCAGCTGTGGTAGATCTGATGAAATAGGATTTGGGGTTTTGAAGTCAAGGACAAGAATTTTTGCTTGTTTGCTGCTGTGGTGCTGCTGCTGATGTCCAGAAGTGTTGCTGTCTGTACATCATTCAGAGAGGGCTCCACAAGGGCATCTGCCAATGTGGGAATTTGGTGGGGTACCAGTGGCAGAGCTGATTGCCCTGCACCCTCTGCAGTGCTGCTCACAGATCTTTGGTTGCTCAGGCTGTGCTCATGAACCCTTCCACAGTTGTTTATGGCGAGTCCTGCTTGAGTGGATGGTTGCCAAGGTTTGTACAGCTCAGGGACTCACCCACCAGGGACTCACCCTCCAAGGCCTTGCTAGTTTTAGATAAGAAACCTCCAAGGAAAGCTGGCAGTAAAGGATATGGATGCAGGACAGTAGGTGACTTCTGTCCTTCAGCCCAAGCAAAGGCAGTGTCTTGGCCTGCTGCCTTGCTCTGCTGCCAAATGTAACTTGGATAAGGATTAGAGCTAGGTTCTTGATGGGTTGTGATCACATAAGTTCTTGTGATGGTTTCTGAAAGCATGTAGCTGTTAACCCCAGTGTCCTGGCCACTTTCCAGCTCATGTAATTACCGTCTGTCTTCCTTGCCCCCTTCCCTCTACACCCCCGTAGTTTCAATTAGACAAGTCATTCCTTACTTCTCTCCAGAATAATGCACACGCCTGTGTTCTCCCCACAGAGAAAACCTCCAACACCCACTTTATTTTTTTATCTAGGCATCTTTTGTTTTACATTGTAGTTTTATTATCTAACTAGTACTATCATGTCAGTGTACCTGATGCAACCTGCCTAGTTCGGGGGGCTGAATGTTTTCAGGTAGTGCTGCATAAAATTAATGTATTAATTTTCTAGACTCTAGACCCAGTCAATTATTTAGACTTGTACCCGGCTTCTCAGTAATGACTTCTGTTAGGAGGATGTTGGTTAACTTATCTGTACATGGTAATACAAACATCAGAAGTTGGAATCCTTAATGACTCATTTCTGGCCACTGCGTGGTTTTTGCTCAGTTTCATCGAGCACTGTGGGGATGCTGAAACAGGGTTTTCTTAATGTGCTGGCAAAAAAAAAGCATGTGGCATTGGCTGAACCAGTGTTTTGAAGGCAGTTTGGGAGATGGTGAGTGTTTTGGAGTGGCTGCAACAGCGCCTGGTGCAGTGACATGACACTAAAAGAAGTTAACCTTCATTCAGCTCCAGCTGCACATGTGGCAGCTTCAGCCTGCACTCTGGAGTGGGAGGTTTTGGAGTCCTTAAATGGCTAATTTTTCCTAATATGCTGTGGCAGAGCCCCTGTAAAGCAGCCTGAGCTCCGTGGCTCACTGCATGTGACAGCAGAGGCGTTTCTAGTGCTTTTTAAACTCAAATGACGTTTTACACTTCAGCGAAGAAAGCAAGTCCTTTCCCCTCGGATGTGAGCTGGGAGCAGATGGACAACGATTTTCCACCAGCCAGTCTGTTGTCAGAGCAGTGATTCTCATTGACAGAGAAGTTAATAAACATTAGGAGGATATTCTACAATTGACATCTCCAGTTCACTGCCTTAATACTGGTTGTAATTCAGCTCGGGACCTTACAGAATCTTGCATTTCCCAACCTGTCATTTGAATGCGTTGGACAGAATTAAATCCAGTCTAGTACAGATACAGCAAAATTGATCTTTATTTTCCGTACTTAGCTGGGATTAGTCTGGGACTGTAAATTTTTGAAAGGAGCCTGTGCAGCTACAGTATGCTAATGGTATGGTACTTAGGTTTGCTGTATGGAATACACAAAAGATGTGATATAAATAAGAAATGACTACATACCATAATGGAAGAAAATCAACCGGGAATAATAAATTGTCCTCAGAATCTCTTAAGAATATACTGGTTGCTTAAGTAGGAGAGTTTAATTAAACTCCAGGGTGAAATACATCCCTGGGGAAAGGGCCAGCACATGGCTTATGAATCAGTTGCGTGTTAACCTGTTTCTTCTAGTTCAGACACAGATATATGGAATGAGTGTTTAATTCTCAGGTCTTTGGGGAAAAAAACATCATCCTTTGATGTGTGTGGGGGGAAGGTGATTATTCGGACGTTGGGTGCTTTTCTCCCCTTTGCACCCTCTTCTGTTCCTCTTAAGCAAACCCCAGAAGATCAATTCATTTCAAGACCATGTAGTGATAGGTCAGTGGGGAATGGCTTCCAACTGACAGAGAGTATGTTTAGATTAGATACTAGAAAAATATTCTTTACTGTGAGGATGGTGAGGCACTGGAACAGATTGCCCAGAGAAACTGTGGCTGCCCCATCCCTGGAAGTGTTCGAGGACCGGTTGAATGGAGCTCTGAGCAACCTGATTTATTTGAAGGTGTCCCTGCCCATGGCAGATGGTTGGAACCAGATGATCTTTAAGGTCACTTCCAACCCAAACCATTCTGTGATTACCCACTTGCTGTTGATTATCTTTCACCTTTCAGTTGCTCTGGAGAGCTGGTGACCTCCACTCCTGTCTTCTGGAAGTTTGTGGGTTGCTAACAGTCCCATGGGGGACACTGAGCAGAGTACTCTTTGTTTTGATGAGAGCCCATGGAAACACTGGTATAAAACCATTAGGATGTCACGTCTGCTTCCTGCCTTACTTTCTGCACAGTCTCTTGCAGATGTAATGAAAGCAAATGTGACCCATCGGGCAATTTTCTGCTCAGGAGAGTACTGTGGAGGCTGTGATGCCAATTAATTTGATAAAACTTAGTAAGGGGCAAATCTTGATCTATTCCAAAGCCAGCTATGGAAAATTATATGTTCTTAGTCAGATCTACCTCCTGCGGTTTTTCAGAGAAGTGTCTTACCGAGCCTGATGAACGCAATTATTTTATATCTAGTACAGATGAAAGGATATTATTCTGCTTCAGAATAGTGGTTAAATAACTGTAGTTCTTAGGAAAATCAGTTCTTCACTAGCCCTGAGCAGACTTGCATTTAAGACAGATAGTAGCAGGGAACTGGTAAACAGTACAAACAGAACAGTGTTACCAAAAAACTCACACTTTGAGATTGAAGTAATACCAGTGAAAACTTTACTTGAGTGTGAAGAAGCATGTGCCAGAGAAAAAAATCTTCATGACTAGCAATTGCCTTAGTGAACAAAACAAAACCAGACCTTGAAATCCTACTGATCAGCTGCAGTGTTAGGTACAATAAGCCTTGTAAGGCATTAGTCACTTACAAGAGCCCTAAAAGTGAGGGATAAATTTTTGTGGCAATGGATAGTTTTCCTGACTCCTATTATCCTAGGCTTTTGCAGGAAAAGTGACTTTTATGTAAGTTCATATAAATTCATGTGTGTGTGTATGTGAGCACAGTGATTGCATGTCCAGACACACTGAGGTCACTAATTCCTGTATGTCCTCTATGGACAGACTCTGCAGGTGAAGGGAAAGCTCTGGAACCCTGGGCAGACAAATTGATCAATAAATGACGCGGAGTCCAACGTTCTTAAGACAGGCCCGAACAAGTTTATTAAACCTATGCTAGTCTGAGCTGAAAAATCACTGCACTCTACAAATCCACATTTACTTCTCTCTGGGTAAAATTGCACTGTAAACATAAGCAAAAATCCATGCCTGTTACATACAGCTGATTTAATTTTTCATACAAAATGTTTCAGTACAAAGGAAAAAATTGGGCAGAACATTTTCTATGCAAGGCGGCTTTGTGGTGCAGCATGTGTGTAAATAAGTGCAGAGTTTGGCATTTCAGAGAATCAATAAGGCACATTATAGAAACTCGGAGCCAGGAGTGTTTCTTATCCTTTGTGTACTGGTAAGTCTGTGAACAGATCAATGAGTTTCTATCAGCATTCAACAATGCCACAACATCTTTCTGAAGTAATTGGGCAATTCACAGAATGAAAGATGCCATCCAAGGGCTCTAATACTCGTTTCTGTAAGAGGAACATTTATCTGGTAGTGAGATGTTCTATGGACGCCAGGCAGTCATCATTCTCTTTTTTTTTTTTTTTTTTTTTCCCTGAAGGTAATTTACTTCCTATTAAGGTTGCAAGTAAACAGACTTCAAAATGACAGCACAAAGGAAAATGTTGTCTTTTCACTGCTTCGTCACTGTTGAGTAGGACAATCTTAGGTTGGGTCACTTCATTTTGCCAGAGGACTCCTTCAAAAAGGGCCTGAAGCTTTCATACTCCAGTGCTTGCAATACAGATGGAACAGGGAATGTCTTTATGATTACTTTTATTGTGTCTTTCAGTGCTTGGAGGTAAGATATGTTTGGTTACTAGCGACTTATGGTTATTAATTCATGAGCCCTACATCAGCCTCCTTTTCCACTGCCTTTGCTGCTGGACTGTGAACAGTTGTACTCGTGAGGGGAGGAGGGAGAACAGGAAGTGTTTGTGCTCAGGACTTCCCCAAAGGTAACACACAGGTCCCATCTCTGTGTCTCTTAGTCAAAACACTGAGTGCTGGACACCTGAGCACAACATGGGGAGCAGAGCACCTTCAAGTGTATGAAAGCTGCTGGGAATTCCAAGCTTGTGATGAGAGGAGGGGTCTGCATTACGTTCCTGCTCAATTGGGAAGTGTCAGTGCTGCTTCAGACTGGGCATTGCCATGGATGTCTTGAGGGAAGAACATGAAAGGTCCTGAGACTTGTCACTGTCTTAGTCTGGTCAGAGACCTCATAGTTTTGCAGTATGGCCAACACAGGATTGAAAAACTTATGTGCAACATCCCCTTATTGCTTTAGTCATGCTCCGTGTATAGTACATATAGCAGCACAGGAGTGACCTGGGGACAGTTGTGGGCATCTCTCTAGTAATCAATGACACTTCTTTGCTCTGTTGCCCTCTACAAACTAATGTGAAGTCTTGGCCTGAGGAAAATTGTTGCGCCAAAGGCGAAATGTTGAAGGTGTCTTTAAGAACAGTTGTAGTTCTTGTACTGGGTGTGAAAGGTGAAGCTGTCAGGTGAAGCTGAAGGAGTCAGTGCCCATGCAAGACCAAAAGATGTTTGGGAAGTGGTGTTGGAAGGGCAGCAAGGCTCGGGCTGTGCTCTAGCACAGCAGCCTCTGGTCCTGCTCAGAGCAAGAGTGAAAGGAATTGGCTCTTTCAGCCTGAATTCATGTCTAGAGGATGCATTAAAACATGTCACACAGGGAACAAACTCAAATTCTTAAAGGCAAATCAAATTTGAAACCCCACAAACCTGAAATGATTAGGTAGGATCAAGATCTAGAAAGTCAGTATGTAAAAACCAAGTGCAAGAAACAGTGAGTGCGTGCAGTGGCTTTGCTAAATGTTTGTCTCTGGAGAAAGGATGCACAGAGCGTGGATAAAGGGTGCTTGTATTGCTTGTGAAAATTAAAACCAGAAACTTGAGTTAATCTGTGAAATGAATTCCTATTGTGAAGCTGCCTCAGGAACTGTGCTGCCTTGTTGTGCTTAATCCCTTCAATGAGTCTAGTGGTCCTTTCCTTCCTTAGTGGATGGAAGCTGTGGGTTTAGTCTGTTTTTTATTATTTCCATTCACAAAGGAGCATGTGCCCACCATTACTCTTAGTGAGCTTAGGCATTGCTTTTAGGAAGTATATATGGCACACAAAGGGGATGATCTCTTGTCTTCCCCCAACCCTTGAACCATGCTCTCTTCCTTGTCTTTATCTGGATAGATATCTTTTATCAAACGGTATTTCCCAGTTCAGCGCTTGGATGGGCCAGTCCGGGAAGTACAATAACAGCATAGTGACATCCTAGGTCCTGTACAAATGTCTACATGACCATGTCAAGCACAATGATAACAGAAGCATTGTCAGTGGAAACACAGACCCAGAAAGAATATTATTCACTGCACCTTTAAGGAAATTAAATCGAATCCTGCTTCAGGTGTGGAGGTAGGAAATTTTTCCTTACTGTGCCAGCAAATTCTTTATTTGCCTCAATAATATATTCATCCAAAGTCTAAATTCTGAATGACAACAAAATAAAGCTCTTTAAACTGTGCCAAATACTTTCTGTTATTTCTTCCTTGTCATTCAGAAGCGAATCTCTTTATTTTTCTCACAACTTAGTTCCAACTCTTGCAGTTCATAAATTGAGGTGGTATTGCTGCTTTGTTATAACATGAATTTTACCTTGTATTTAAGTGTTTGTTTTGACATGGGCTTCAAAAACTTAGTCCAGAGCTCAGGAGAATGAAGTGTTATTTCTTACAATGTGATTTAGTCCAAGTGGAAGAAATTACCTCTCTACTGCTACATGCAATGCAGCTCTTGGATAATGTCACGGAGGTTGCAACAGGGTCTTGCTTATAGCGCAGAGCTGATATTTATTGTTCAGCATTTTCCAGAGAGCTTAATACATGGGTACATAATGAAACAGAGACAGGAAAGGATACCTGTGACACGTAAGGTAGGTTTGGCAGGACTATTGCTCATATCCCCCAGAGGTAAAGCAACACTGACTGAGATGATACAATCCTCGCTGATGTCCACCAGCCCCGGGTGAAAAAGGGATGGATGTGCTCCACCATACTGGACAGTGATAAGTGCAATACACAGCAAGGCAGGATGTGTTGCAGCTTCTCCCAAGACTGCCCAGGGCTTTGAGTATCAGCTTAGAGGTTGTTGATAATAACTTTCAGATAATAGGAAATGTGAGAGCTGCTCTCCCTGTGCACGATGGTGCTACTGGGAAGCCCTTGTCTCTGCTGTTCACTGGCCTGCCCAGCGTGTCCAGTGCTTCAAAGGCACAGAGGCTGCTCTGTGTGGGTGAAAAGGGTTATTGGTTTGGGCTCTGGTGCTTGCAGGGGAAGGCAGGCAGGCAGTCTGTGGAGGTGAGTGGTCACAGCAGCAGAACTTGCCTGGCAGCAGAACACACCAACGTGCAGGTGAAACCTCACCCTGATACACCAGCACACCCTTTTCACTCCTGCAGCACAGCAATACCAGCACATGTTGGGGTACACACATGGCAGCTTAGGTTGTGCTTGTCTCCTTCTTCTCTCTCCACTCACACAGTGTGCACAATTCAAGAATATATTTCTGAGGTGTCTGTGTTCTGCTTTTGCCCAATGGTGACCAGCCTGCACACACAGGTGTGAGGCACAGGGATGTTCAGATAAAAATTTCTGAGCCTGCATTCACAGAATCGCAGAATATTCTCAGTTGGAAGGGATCCACAAGGATCATCTAGCCCAACTCCCAAGTGAACACCCACACAGGGATAGAACCCACATCCCTGGAGCCATGGGCACCACACTGCCCATCCGAGCCAGTCTCAGGGTTGTGTCATCATCTATTTTTTTTTAATTACTATTCCTGCCAGTGCAGTGCAGAAAAGCTGCTAGACAAGTGCTGTGGGCCTGTGGTCTGCTCCAGTCTCGGTATCTTCTCACCCTGAAGGAGAAGCAATATCATTGGTAAAACCATACTGCAGTTTGATTTTCTGTCTAACCATTCACCTTCAGTCAGAGGGGTAAAAGAGAGAAGGCATCATTTATCAATCAAATTTTAAAAAATTATTATGACTAACATTATTTTTATTTTATGTTATTCAGCTAAAATTAGCGTTCTGTCTCCTTGCCTCCCATTCTCCTGCTCCCTGGCTGTTAGGCACCTGTGGCTTGCGTTTTTGCTGGTTTTTTACCTTCCTTGCTAACTGGGACATAAATTGAGTGAGAAGGAATGAGAGTGGGACAGATGGCACAACCTGCTGCTGGTACTTTGCTCCTTGAGAGGCTTCCTAGCCACCAAGTCTGTTTTGGGCAAGAGGAGGAGGAGACACATTTATCTACTTTCCAGAAGTCCATAGAGTAACTGTATTATTGTGGTTCTCCTTCCCCCTCTCTCCCATAAGGAGCACTGCATCCCATCCGGCGCTGGCAGCAGGCAGGATAATATCCTGTTTTCTTTAAGGCTTTATGGTCTTCAGGTTCTTCTGCCATTTCTGCTTTCCAGCTTATTCTTCTAGCTCTGTGCTTTTTATCTATTCCTTCCCTTCCTTGAGAGTCCAGTGCTGGACTATACTGGCCGGTTAAGGGAAGATGCCTGGGCAGGTGAAGAGGAAGAGAAGAAAATTAAAGGAAAAGGTTGAAAATTGGTGTGCTCCCTTGGTGCTGTAAGTGTGATCTGTGTCTGGCAGAGTTGCTGGATCTGGAAAGGAGATCAGGCTCTCCATGTGACACTCACTGGGCTCCTCCCCACTGCTGACAGGTAGTCCTTCAGAAAAATTATACTAAGTAGGAAGAGTAGAGCATACAGATATTTTCCCAAACCAGCCCATTTATCTTAAGTCTTCAGTGAATGTGATTATGAACAAACCACAATAAAAGACCCCAGGTCAAAGACCCCAGGCAGACTGGAATTCCATAAGCAGATGTGGTTCGTCAGGAAATGAATGGCAGTGTGTCCCAGATTTATATGGAAGCAATAAACAGAAACAAATAAATTTTTAATAATTGCAAGTGATGGCTGACTTTTCCCCCCTAACTTAAAAATGGCATTTGCAGCTTCTAAAATGTAGAGAGGCATCTGTTTTTGGGGGAAATGTGCTTAAAAATATGATGCTTTCTTTGGAATGAGCCAGAGTAATGGGTCTTAACGTAGCAGCACTGAGTCTTTATGCTCCTTGCTTATGGTGCATTGAAGAAAAGAGTACTTTATCAGAATTATTATGTTAAGAGAACAGCAGCAGCACTTTGAATAAATAACCATGTATAGAAATATTAATTCTAATGGATTTCCCGTACATGCCATATAGATGCAGGAATATTCATAGACTGACTCACCTGATCATCTTTATTCCAAGTGCCTGCAGAAGAAGAACAAGTTATTAGAGAAATGTAACTCTCTTTTAAAACATAACAAAAAAATCCCCCAAAGAAACAAAACCATCTGAGGCTATGGTAGGGAATTTAAATATTTTTTTTTAATCTTAAAAGCATATACCCATGTTATTCCTGGGGCACTTCGCTTTAGATATTTTTCCTAGAACTCTTCCTAATTAGTATACTGACTGCAATTTGCCACTTTTTAAATTACAGAAAACACACACCTGGTGATTTCTGTCAATAACTAGTGGAGAAATGTTCCTGGAAATCCTAGCTTTTAACCACTGGAACTACTTTAAAACTTCCATATGATTTGGGTGTTTTATGTATGTTTTTATATATGTATATACTATATATAGAGAGAGAGGGAGGTAGATCCTGCAGCCTTTGTAGGTTAACTTCTCACTTTTGTCTGCTGGGGAGCAGGGACCTGCAAGGGCAGGCTGATGCTCTAAAGTTGTCTGATATTGTCACTAATCTGTCCCCTAGCTCCAAGTCCTTTGCTTCAAGTCTGGTGTTATAGAAATATATAGCAATGAAATCTCTGGGGTTTTATGAGCTCATGTTTTCACTGTGTTTTGGGTTACAGCTACAAGCTGATTTCCTTCCCTTCGTACCTGGTGGATGTGGGACGCGTTTTCTTTCTAGTAAATTAACGGGAGATTTAGGAAAATCCTAAGTGCAAACACCCTCCTTTCATGGACAGCACCAGGTACCTGTTGAGGCTGTGTTATGTCAGTCCCACTAAACTCCTCTGCAAGCTCTTGTTCAGACACAGCATTCACTTAATCTTTGCCCTATTGATTTAATCTAACAAGCCATGCAGGTTCCTGTCTGCATAAACCTGTGAAGAAATTGATGCAAAACAACCATTTCTGAAGCCTGCAGAAGAAATGCTGCTTAAATTGAGTCCTAACCACGAAGTCCAATTTTGGTGAAAGTGTAAATGGAAAAGCTGGGCAGTCCATCTGGAGGAAGCTGCCTGATGCATTAATTTCCCATTCCACCAGCTTTCCCACCTGCTAATGATGCGCTTGGCTGTGGGAAGCTGCCCTGCTGCCTTGCACTGCTCCCAGGAGAGGGCAGCTCAGTTCCTTCGGATTGTGAGCTGCAGGAATTGTCAGCAAGTTTCAGGGTCGTTATGACCAAGACAGTAATAAAATCCTGGGTTTGCATCCCGACGGCTGTTCAGAAGTGACGGGTAGACAGAAAGGGGCTGTAGTTTTTGAGGGAGAGAAGGTATATTCCCAGCTAAAGCCCAGCATTCCTAATTCCTGCAATTCTGCAATTCTGTAATTCTGTGAACATGGTGAGTTGGACTAGATGATCCTTGTGGGTCCCTTCCAACTCATAATATTCTGTGATTCTGTGATCTAGATACGTAAAACTCATGGTTTCTGAGAGAGGAGGAAAGCCATTGGAGGCAACTCTTGAGGTGGATGTGACTGTAAGAGCTGCTGCAGAGATTACACAGAAAAGATGCTACCTGTGATATATTTTCCCCATTTATAATACTTTTTAAAAAGTGAAAATTCGGGCCTTGGCAACATCAGGGCCGACTCTTTCAATAGAGCACCTAACCTCAATTTCAGATGATTAGGTGAACAGTAAGGACCACTAGAAAATGCTGAATGATGAAGTAACTCAGAACAGAAAAATGTGTGGCAAGATCTGGATGCAGTTACTGGAAACCCTTCCCACCTTCTATTTCACTGAATGCAAGTTGGAGTTTTCTTTAGACTAGAACTGTGATTTAACACATTTCGGAGGAAAAGTTGTTTTGTTACAGAGGAAAACTGGTGTTTTCACTCTGTAAACTGGCAAAAGAGCGATGATTGTCTCTTGTGAAATGTAGTTTGTGCTTCAGCTCACATTTGACTGCAGAAAATTCTTTGAGCACTGACAGATGATGTTAAGGGCAGCATGATCTACAGTGTTTGACTCCTGGTTCTGTTCTGTGGGCTTCAGTGTGAGTTAGTGAATGGGGCATCAGTTTTGCTGTCTGAGACAAAACATGAGTAAAAACTAAAATCAAAAAGTAGTTTTAAACTGTAAATATTGTTACTATTATTAAGGGGTTTATCTTTTTTTTCCTTGTTGTCTGTAGTCTCAGCAAGTCTGAGTTATTGCCCTGTGAACCTTTTTTATTGCTGGAAAGAAGAAGTAGATTTTGTCTGGGTTTTAACAAATACTTCTTTTCATTAAGATAAAAAATAAAGCATAAATTAATTTGAATTACATCCTTGGCATAGTCTGGGAAAAACATAATTCTCATTTTTAGACATATCTTTAACATGGAGCAAAGGGAATAGAAAGCTGGATTTATATAGAAATGTGAGGGAGAGAGGTGGGAAGCAGTGAAGGAACTCCTCTTTCTCAGACTCCGCACTTTGGGGTGATGGACTTTGCAGAAGATATGACAAAGTCCTACCTAAAATTACCTCAGCAGCCAATATTCAAACCACCATGGTAGAGGCTGTAGGGTTGATCTCAGTCTTTTATTAGTACTCTTTCAGCTTGTCTAAAGAGCCTGAATATTCATGAGAGCAGAACTGACCCTTCGCTGTCCTGCCTGTTAAGTAGGTGCTCTAAGCAGGCCAGGGAGCCTTTCTTTTCTCTGCCAGCTCTGTTACAAACTGGATGAGCTCCAGGCAGAGAGGCTGAGCCTTTCGTGCCACCTTGGAAGACAGGCCCTGAAGTTTGTTTCCTGCTTCACTGGGCTGCCCAAAATGAATCACTTCTTGACACTTCTCTAAGGACGTTTCATGCTCCGAAGGAGGATGTGCTCAGCACCTTGCACAGCCTAAGGATGCACTCCTGGTACATTTTCCCGGGAAAGGGAAGACTTGTTTTAAACCTGTTTCAAAATGAGCAGAGAATGAATAGGTTATCCATATTCTGTGTGAATATCCTTATTATGTTGAGTAGAAGGCTTTTGCTGTCCTACTCCATTCTGGGAGTCTAGCCTGAAAATAAAATCATTCAGATGAAAACTATGGGAGAATTTAGGCTCATTTTAAAATATCAGCACATATCCTCCTTCCCTGGGTTGCCTTTTCTCAGGACGTATTAGAAACAAATGTTTGTCCCTGGCTTGGGTTGGATAAGAGCTGAGTCGTCATATTCCCAAGCTTGTTTCTGCCTTTTCTATTTCTAGATAACCTTCCATAAAACCATGTTAGCAGTGGTGAACATTTAGTTGTTCTGTGTATTGCCTTCAAACATCAGTGTTTTATTCTGGGCTAACTTCCCGACTGGCTGGTTTTCAGTAATTTACATCTCTCATATGTTATTTTTCCCCCTAAATATTAATTTAGCGGCAGAAAATAGAGCACCTTGTGGGTTACCTTAGATAGCTGAGCTCTTCTAGAAAGAGATAAGCTGGTTCTCATTATCTTGCAAAGTGAGAGCAGAAGACCACACATCTTCATCCAACGTGCCTGACATCAGGAGCAATAATCTGGGCAGCATGTAGAGAATTAGTAAAGTTCAAGGCATCTGAGCATGACAGGGATTTTTGCTTTCCTTTTTAGCTCTGTAAAAGCAACGATACTGTGTTTAAGGTGATGAACTTCAGTAGTGCTTCAGCAAGCTCTTATCCTGGGTATTGCAGTAGAGTCTATTTCAGTCATAAGTTTTATTCTCATAACCTAACAAAATGGTAAAATGAGGATCTGCTCAGGCCTTAACTGTTGGAGAAGTCAGGTAGAAATCTGGTTACATATGTTTCCTAATGCACCTCGAATTATTTGGGAGAAGAAAGAAACAGAGAGATGAGGAACTTAGGTCTTGGGAATGGTTTGTAGTGAGGCTGTTTTGGTTTGGATTTTTTTGCTAAAAATCAAAGGCATTTGAAAAAAATCCAAACCCTAACAATAATGAATTAGTGAAATTAACAGTTAAATTATCTGAGTTCTTGGTCTACAGGTTTGTAGACTACAGTTCTGGTCTGCTGTGCCATGGGTAATGCACCCTCTGTGTCTACATGTGCAAGAGGGACATGCAGGTGGCAGGAGGCCACCACAGTGGCTCCTGCTGGTTGCAACAAGTCTTAGATTGCAAGGGCAAGTGAAGAATCTATCTGACATTCTTCATCCAGCCACCTGAGGACCTGAGTTCTTCACGAACTTTAATGGATGTTGCTGTGCAGGCCCAGCATAAACTCGACTACAGTTTCACCTGTGGGGACTATAGTGGAGTGCAAGTGTTGCCTCTGTGGTCACCAAGATGACCTGCATTAGAGCTGACAGCATAACCCTGGCTGCCTGGTGCAGTGTTGTGGTACAGGTATCAAGTGACAAATGAAGTGGGCAATAAACTTTATTGAGAGATTTAAATTGTGACAGTCTCAGCCGGGTAAAAGCACAGAAATTTATGATGATAATTTTGTTCTTAAAGTAGTAAACGCCACCAAATGCTGAAACATCTTCAGAAACTAAGACTTCCCCAAGGCCATGTAACTCTTTGTTACTTTACACTTGACTTAAATTACTCCAGTTAATATATCTTTGTCCTCTAACCTTTGCCAGAAAGGTCAAAATCATTTGCTAGCAAATGATAAACTCATTTCCTACCCAAGGACTCTCAGGAGTATAATGATTGCTTCAACTTACAAATATATTTCTGACCAATGCAGGCAAACCTCGTAAAAGATTTTACTTTCTATCCACCTGCTGTGCCCCATATACTAATCCGCTTCTCCAGGGGCTGCTCAGGAGCTGAAGAGAGTAATTCCTGCCACTGGTTAAAAATAAGTAAGTAAATAAATTCAGTACAGTTAGATGCCATTTCCATCTCCTTCCCTTTAGATGTGCTATGGGCCCTGTCAAATTACACCATGTGAAAGGCCAAGATAAGCAGGTTTCAGTCCTGCACCAGTGACAGGTTTTCCATGCATAAACCCCACAGCTTTGAAGTCCATTATCCTGTAGTTCTGGGTGAGAAATTTCTTTTCTCTTGGAGAGAGGACTCGCTGCATACCACATCAGCTGGGCTTTCATTCAGTCTTAGGACGGTTAATCAGCACCAAAGCCAACATTGCTCTCAGATCATTTGTGAGAGTACAGTGTGTTTTATGAGTTGGACTCGTGATCACTGAAGTATCTGGCCTTGCTTATGAGAAGTTCCCTTCCAACTCATACAGAACAGAGCAGCAGTGCTGGAGCTGTGGTGCAGCACTGGTGTGAGCAGCAGGTCGAGGGGGGAAAGGTGGGAGTCCTCCCCTGACCCTGTGGATGCTGCAGAAGTTCTCCTTTTGATCTCTTCTCTTCTAACCCACAGAGGAGCCTGTCCATGATTTCAGAGGCCAGGGCCAGGACCTTGCACATGTACCCCAGCTCTGGCTGTTAGACTGGCAGCTCCCCAGGGCATGTGCTCTGTGTAGGGAGGAAGTTCGGCACCTGTCAGCAGTCTGGACTTTGAGCTGCCAACTTTGTGGGGGATTTCTGGAAATCCTTCTGTGTGGAAATACTGCATTGCTGTGCCCTGCAGTGTGAGCAGTGAATGACTGGCTGGAGTCATACACTCTCATGGGTGTTACAGTGTAATGTAGCCATACACTCAATCCTGTACAGGACACATTTATATTGTTTTAGTATTTATTTTTCAGCTTTTTGCTGCAGTAACCTTCTGAAGTCAGGCACATTCTCCACAGAAAACAAGGAAGCAAATGTGTTTAATTTGTTTTCCTTTAGAAGCTACCCCCCTTTGGCTCAGCTTTCATTTACAACTGCAGTGATAAGTAAGTAATTCATCTTCAGTGCAAATCAATAGGAGAATCTTGTTTCATCTCCGTTGCCTTTCATTTTGTTTTTCTTGGCTACACCACTTTTCTCCTGCTTGTCTAATCCCTCTGATTGGAGACTCAGGCCTGCCAAAAACTGCCTTTGGGTAATTGAGTCACTCAGTCTTTTTCCTGAAATCTCTGTGCTGCTGGAGAAGGCTTGGATCATTCAACTGTTGTTCTTATGTGCTTAAATTTAGCTGAATGTAGTTGTGTGTATGAAGAGTTATGTGAAAAAACTATGTATTTTTATTTCCTAAACTGCCCAGGGCTGGCACCTGGAGATTATCCTCTGGTAGCCTTGTTCTACAATCCTTGCTGTTTTCTCCATGGGATCTCTGTGCCTTTGCTGCATATGAAGGATCAATCAGGGAACAAATCGCTGTTGGGTAGTGAGTGTAGCTTGTCTTTGTGAGATCTTTGCCTCCACTTTAGAACCTTGGCTTTTGCAGCATGTGGAAACCATAGGAAGAGCGCCCAGATTCATGATTAGGGATCAGCTGGTGGGGTAGATTCCTGGCCCTACTCCAATGCGATGGTAAGCATTGCCTGCCACCATAAACTCCATGTATAGGTGAGGACGAACAAGAAGGACTTTTTTTCTTGTGTTCTAATTTACAGCAGAACACACAGTAGCTTTTAGGGGGGTTGTGGTAGATACCAGTGTTTTGAAATCTTTTGGCCAATATTTTGGTCTTTTGCTGCGTGTTTTCAGTGGTCTTAACCAGTTTCACTGGGATTTCATGAGGAGTTTTTCCTTGTCCTTTTTCTAAGCATGTTGGTTTCATCAAAAACTTGAAAAGTTTTATTTGGATATGCTGGCAGTGAGAAGAGAGAAACTCTTAGACATCAGTTGGGTGTTTCTCTGCCTTGTCTGAGCAAGTGTCCATGTGTCAACTGTACAGCCTGTAGTAAAATGTTATGTGGAGCTCCCTGAATACTCTGTAGTGGCCAACAGAGGGGAACTATTACCTGCTTTATTACCTCAAATGTATAGCTCAGTCATAAAGGAGAATAGTGACATGAAGCACAGAACCATAAAGCCACCGGGATGGCAGTGTGAGCCAGAAGAGCTGCTAGCAAAATTTCAAATTATTTGCTCAAGATAGTCTGCTTTTGCTGAAAATCTTCTTGGGAGTTTAAAATATTTATGTCAGTCTTTTCCTAATGCACTCCAGTTGTGGTGCCAGCTATAGACAGGATCTCCTCTGCATTGCCTTGTATTAGTTTTCTCCTGCACATCATTCAAATGAACTTTTGAGCTGATGAGCAAAATTGTTGCTTCTTCCCTGTCGTGAAGAACACTTCTGATGGGCAGCCAAAATAATGGATTCTCCTTCCAGTTTAAATTAACAGCTGTTTTAATGAAGTGGCTGTGCTGCAGTTAAACCTGCTACTTGTTAGTCCCACATCATTTCAGTTGCTGCTGACATGTATCATAGATATAAATTTTATTGCTGTGAGCTTCCAGTTGGAGTAACTGTCCAGTTTAGAGAACATCTCTACATATCAGTCACATCAGCACTGATAATAAATAATAAACATCACTTGTTTACTATCTGTAGGTTAAAAATTCATTTAAATTTCCAGAAACAAACTTTTAGACCTAAAATACATCTTTAGCTTTCCACTCAGTGCAGGCAACACTGTAAGTGTCTATTGAGCCTTTTTTCCACAGGCTTGGGACGTGCTGTACTGGATACAGAGAAGGGCCACTTATTTACTAACACATGGGTGTGCTTTAGTAGTTTGTTTTCAAGAAAAGGAAAAAAAGAATAAAGCAGGCAAAATGAGCCATATTCCAGTGGACAGGGTGTGCACTTGGCATATCCATGCATAGGATTTAAATATGCAGTTTTTGCTAGGAAAGGTGTGTGCACTCTGCTATTTTTTAACTCATGAGTGTATGCCAAATTGTTAAGGAAACAAAACGGTGCTGAACCAAAGAGAACAATGAAGAGGGGATAAACAACCTCTCACTTTTGAATTTACATGTTGCTAGGACTAGCAGAAATATGAAGATATTTGGTTTATTCAACTAAAAGCTGCTTCAGCTTTTCCAGCCTCTGGGTAAGGTCCCTACAGGTACCTTTTGGGGGCCAGTTATTAGAAAACTCATTTTCTTATTTTATGGACACCTGGGAAAAACCACTCTTCTTTATGCACTTACCAAAACAATACCTGTGAGAAAAGGCAGGTGACACTGATCCGCTTTGGTACAGTGGTGAGTGTCCCTGCCTGTTGTGCAGGAGACTGGGGTTTGATTCCTGTCAGAGTGGCAGTGGTGCTGTTTAAGGGTTGGACTCAATGATCCTTGTGGGTCCCTTCCAATTCAGAATAATCTGTGTATCTGTGATGTACAGGTATATCTGAAAATGAGACCTGTACTGGGAGCAAATCTGCCCGAGAGCTCCCACCGGCTGAAGCTGAGGGTGTCCAACATCACTCCGTGTCCTGCAGTAACTGCTATAAGACCCATCCTGCCTTATTTGGTGTGGGAGTGCTGTGGTTTGTCTGCAACACTTCTGAACTTTCACACAACACACTTTGTTTAGCTTCAGTATGGCAGTTTTCCCTTAGCTTTGGAATGTCTTGCAGCCAGACTCTTGGAATAGCAGCATCATGATACCGTAGGGGATGGATCCCAGCATTGCTATCCCAGATCCTCCCCCTTTCAGTGCTGACATGAGGCTGGATCCAAGCACAGAGTAGGTCTGTGTCCATATGTGGAGGACCTGATGTCAGCAGATTCTGCAACAAGCAGCTGGTGGAGTCTCTCAAGTTGTCTTCTGGCTTTGAGCATTGGCAGCAGAGTTTTTACTCTGTGTTACACTTCAGAGCTTTCCTCCACAACTCTGAGCCTTCATCATAGTTTTAAAACACCCTTCTGATGATTCTTACCTAAATTCAGGGCCTCTGGAAAAAAATCTAGGTGTGAAATTTAAGATAAAATGTTGACAATGGGCTCTGCTGTTCTTTGTGGGAATACCTGTTCCCCCAGTGTGGAGGTTTTGTACTGTCACTGTTCCCCGTTTGAGACCAATTATTGCTGGGCAGGGAAGAAAGAATATGCAAGAATTCTATCTAATAACCACTTTCAAGATGCTTTTGTAGTGACTTTTTGTAGCTGATAGTCTGCTAAACTGTTTACCTCCTGGAGAGCATTTCTGATGAAAGGCCCAAGGTAGTACGTATCTGCTGTAGCTTTTTGCAAATTCCCCTCAAAAAGACCCTTCTCCTCTCATTGTCACCCCTTTTGTTACCTATTTCTCACTCATTTTTATGGACATAACCTGAATTTTTGTTGGAGCAAGCAAGGTCAAATTCAACCTTACCATCTCTGCTGTGATTTGGGAACTGCTTTTGTGTTCAGGGAGTTAATTGTTCTCCAACCTCAGCTTGGAGGGTTCTCACAAGGATAATGCTATCTCATAAAATTAAAATCCATGCAGTCAATTACAGGGATTTTTTTGGTTAGTAATTAACTATTTTGACTGACATTCTGTCTGGGTTTTGGGGGAGGGATTTTGCTCTAAGGAAATCAGCCTACACATTTAATAGCTTGGCACTGAGAAAGCCTTGAAATATTAAAAAGATATTTTAATATAGGCTGCAGCATGGCTTGAGGCATTAGAGTTTTTTATAAAACTTTAGTGTTTGGTTTTGTGGTCAGAAACTCAGAAGTACTCAGTCTATATAGATGAAACTCTCTTGAAATCTGTTTACAATTAGGAACACCATCTGTTTTGCAATCTGACCTTCAGTCCTTTGTTTTTGACTTTAATATAATTTTCCTTAGGCTGAGAGGGCCACGAATAGAAATCTCTTGCTGTCAAACACATCCTTTGCTTGACTTGCTTGCCAGCAGCAGTGACAGGAACTCTTGTTCACCCTCTGTCTCTGTACAGGAAGCATATCCTTGTAAAAAACCCTATAAAATCTGGGGGTTTTCTAACATGCTAAATGCTGCATAGTTGAGGCTATGTTGGATTAAAGTAAATATCAGGTCCAGACTGCAAGACCTCTCAAAATACTCTCTGCTTGTACAGTCTTTGTCCTGGCAGTATGACCTCAGTGCTCATCCTCTCCTGTTTTCGTGTAAGACAAAGACAGCAGTAGCAGGTTACTGTGATTGCATTTGACTTTTTTGCTGTTTGCCTGACTGTTGCCATTTCCTCTCTCCTAACAACCTGTAGCTACAAGTAATACAAGAGTAATCTGAGCGTATTAATAGTTTGGAAAATGTAAACAAGGGATGACACACTCACATGCACAAAAATCAAACTGTCCAATATAGTGTGTTCTTACTTACTTAAAAGCCCCAAAAGGTTTGTACCAGGGAAATTGGCCTCAATTTTTTTTCTCCTAACAAGTATGTTTAAAGTGCTAAGTAGCTCCAGAAACTTAACAAATCAAAACCAAGAAAAAACCCAAACCAAAAACCTCCAAACCATTAAAGGAAAGTCTTAGACATTCATTGATGTTTTTCAAGAAGCAACCTAAAATTTTGACCATGGTTTCAGATAGAGATGTTGAGAAGTGCTGTTGTAGGGGCAAGTCATCGCTTAATGAAGGTATTTGTGACTTGACTCACAATTAATCTCCAGACCTGACAGTTACTTTAACCATTGTTGCTAATCACACTATTTGTTCATCATGACACTACCCAGCATTGATTTGTCTTTGCTATTTTGAAAAGGATGTGTAGGAGCTATCACTGGGATGGGACAAGTGCCCCTTGAGGAACAGGGAGTGATCAGAACTTACCTAGAAACTCTACTGTGGATCATAGGAAAAAGTTCAATGTACCTATTTTCTTGAGAAAGATTTCTGAATGTTATAGAAAGTTTAGAAAATGGAATATGAAGGAATGAGCAATCTTAAACTGAGCCAGTGTTTATACCCAGAAAATACAACCTTTCAAGAGATGTCAAGATGAGCAACAGGAGTGGAAGCACCTGCTCCTTCTTTAAAATGTTTGGGATTGTTGGTGTTGTCTGCTTTTGGTTTCTTTTGGGTTTTTAAAGACAGCATGTGATTTTGGTGCTTTTGCAGTGGTAGATAATTGAACTCAGAAGCTAAGCCGAGTCTGGTCTTCAGATGCCCATACCCTTTGTCTTGTGTAAAGAGTAATGATAGCTCTAACTGTTCATGGGGTGGTTGGGCTGGGATTACTGAAGTATAGAAAGACCTTTTCAAAAGTCTTGCTTAGATACAAAGCTCAAGGAAAGCTCTGTGAAATCAGTCATTAACAGAAAACTCATCATCCAAAACTCATAATCTGGGTGTGATGCTGTAATGCATCAGACCATGTTTACAATGCAGAGAACAGCAATCAAAACATCAGTGTTTTATGCAGTCACAGTTTTCTTCAAAGAATTGAGACATCGGATCAAATACACTATGTTCAGTTCTGTGAATGCTGATTTTCTTTAAGATGCAATTACCTGCAGGTGACTTTCAGTGCCTTCACATTTGCCAGCTTGAATCCCAGCAAAAATACATGCCTTGAGCTGGATGGGTACTTTAGCTGCAGAAGGAAAGCACATCTTTCCTGCTGGGGAATTTTACAGATGTCAAGGGTGACGGTGGTCACCTTCCTGGAACTTGGGCATGCAACTGAGTGCAGATTTCTGATGGGTGCTCAGGGATCCATAGTGACTGCTTGCAGTCTCGGAAGATTTTGCCATTATGTATATCTATAAAATGCATAAAATACATATGTATATATAATGCAAATACATATATACAAGGTATTTGTTTGCAATATACAATATACATATAATAGATGGCATGTTGTCCATCTCCAAGGGGAAATTGTTTCCTTAAACAATGAAGAAATACTTAGATGATTTTTAAACCAAAGAAAGGAAGTTTTCCTGAGCAATTTGGGCATGCCAAACTCACAGCAAGTGTACATTTAGTGCTGAGGAAAGTGTGTATTGAAAAGACTGAGTTAGTGAATGTCAGCATCAAATGCAAAACACTGGCTGACAGTGAGTGAGTGGGAGATTGGGCTGTCACATCAAGGGGGAAATCAATGCATGGAAACAAAAATGAAGTAACATTTTATCAGCTAGTTGGATTACTTATAATGATGTTCAGCTTCTGGACACAATGCCTTAGGCAGACTGCTGATTTGTGAGGAGCCCCAGCATAGATCTGCCAAGTCATACATATTTTTAGGTGTTCACACAGATTTCAGTGGGTGCAAGAGAGAAAGAAGAGGTGAAAAACAGAGATTACAATAAAAAGTGCTACTGCTCTGACACCATGATCTCTGTGAAATTATGTCCCTTAGAGAGGAACAGGACTCAAGAAATACAGCTGGTTTCTTGACAGGACAACTACAATTGCATCTATACTCAGTCACTGCTCTCATATAAAATGATTGCTGGCAAAAAGTGTGTGGCTTAAAAAAAATCTGAATTTAAGAGATTTTCTTCCTCTTGTTAGTTTGCTTCCCAAGGACCCAATTATCTGGCTCATGAAAACAGATGCTTATATATGCATCACGAGCAGTCAGTATTTTTGCAGGTGCTAAGCCCCCTTCTCTTGCCGTGTTTTTCACTCGCTGGGAAGGCGAGTGGTTTGTGACCTCTCCAAAGAATAGCTCTGCCAGCATGGTGCCCTTATTTTCTTTGTTTAACACTTACATGTGCACCTGCAGGAAAGTCAGCTCATGGCTTATTAGCAGAACACAGGAGCGGTTCCTCTCCGTCCCCCAGCATTGCTTCAGTCCAGACATTCTTTTTAATTGCACAGGAGGACTGAGGCAGGGAGAAGAGGCTGACAGAAGGGCAAGGGCAGCCTGAGCAGCACCTTCCCTTACAGCATTTGGGTTGTATAAAAGAATTTGCTGCCTTAGGTTGGATTCTGACATAGATGTGAAACAGAGGTCTGGATTTCAGTTTGAATTAATTTCCGGAATTTCTAAAGAATTCACATATTTATGGCTGGTCCTTTCTCTTAATCTTGCAGTCCTTGGAGCTCCATGGTGTTGCTGTTGCTGCTTGGGTACCTCCCTGTGCCTTCATACTGGGCATGAACTGGCAGCCCCAGTTCCCTCCATTCAAGGAACACACCTTCACTACTGGAAAGGTTCACTGCAAGTCTGTAAACCTTTAAAACAAACAAACTGGTCCTATTAAAAGTCCTAATTTAAAATATCTTTCTCTATGCAACATGTGGGCCCTAAACTGGAAGTAAAGCACGGTGTGGGCTTGCTTGGCCTCATACCCACAATGTTTGTGGGTGTATTTTGTATGTTTGTGGGGTTTTTGTTGTTTGTTTTTCTTGTGTGTTTTTTCCCGAATTTTAAAAAAATGTCATTGTGCCTTCTCTCTAACATGTGTTCAGGTTTTGTGGGCTAACAGTTTACTTCCGTCAATGATGCCTATAAAAATGTGATGTTAATTGAAGAAAATATTTTGAAGTTATGAAAAAATGATTCAAGCAATAATGTTACCCACCTGAGATCTTTGTTCTTGAAAGGTATCACTATAGACAGGAAGCAAAGTGCAAACCAGCTGCTTAATCTGATGTTTTCACACTGTTGTCCTTGGATGTTAGAAATAAATGCATATAAGCATTGATCTGTATAAAACTGAGCTATATTTTATCATTTGAGTCCATATTTCGCCTCCAATTAGTTTCCTGTGGGTGCTTATTTTGCCTGACCTCTTCTGATTTGCATTAAAAGCTCATGGAGTAATTTCCATTTCTGAGGACCTTTGCTCATATAACTCTTGCTGTGGTCTTACCAGGGCTAATGCACTAACCAGGCTCAAGGCAGAAGCACTGCCTCAATCAGGATTTTCCAAACAAAACAGAGGTGCTGCTGCTGAAATAATGAGGTTGCTCAGCAGATAATACTCATTTGCTTCAGTGCTGACTGAAGTGGAAGTTGCATTTGGTACTAAAGATGATAGATGAAATAGGGGAGGGATAAGAAGTCTTGTTTCTTCTAATCTTTCCCTTTGAAGTATTTGCATGCATAAAAATGATCGTTTTGGGAAAAAATCATGTTTGAAAGCCAGAATGCACTAATGTGATGCTTTTCAAAGCAAATGATTTTGTCTGCTTTTACAAATATTGATGAAGTGTTGCTGAGAGAATGTAATGGTTTTAAAAGACTCTGTTTCCATTTTATCCTACAGAAATATTCTGGGTTTATTCTTTCCTGTTGGCTCCTTGTGAAGTGGCAGTTCAGGCTGAGAGGACCTTTGTTCCTGTGGAGCTGGATCCTTTGGTTGGTGCAGGTGAGAAATGATTGTCCAAAACTCCTTCAGCTACTGGGTATCCTCCTGCACACGCCCTCAGCTGACACACATGGCCAGGGCAGTTTAGCTTGTGAAACCTAATTGTGAAACCCAATTCCTCTCAAGTCAGGCAGCAGGTCACTGTAGCTTCTAGTCTGTTTTATATCCAGACCCGTGAAACAGCAGACTTTTGTGTCACATTTAAAAAGTTTGAAGCATTTCCACAGAAAATACTTCAAGAGTTTGTGAGGCAAAAATTATGTGTACATGTTCCTTGCAGGAGAGAAACTGTTTCAATACCACAAGGAGAAATACTTTGAAAGAAATCCATTTTATGACACATTACATCCATCCCAAAAGCTGGCATTAGGGAGTAGGCCACGAGACCTCCATGGGAATGTTATAACCCAGACCTTGTATAAAAGTCTCAGCTAGGAGAAAATATCTGAGAGCCACTGAAGTATAAGTTCATTGAGTATTCAGTGGAAGGAAAAGATATTTTCAGTTCTAGTGTTTTCATCGACTGTTGATCATTAACCATATTGTTCCCATTTGAGGCAGTTTCCATCATTATTTCTCTTCCTTGTTCCTTGGCTCCCACATTGTAGGGCCAACAGGCACTTGTTGGTAAGTGAAGGATGATACAGGGAAATGATCTAATTCTTGAAGAACACAAACTACAAAAGGAGTCAAATACTGACAACTACCCATCTTCACCTACTAAACATCTGGGCCAGTCCTCACCTCCAGTGTCATGTCCATCAGAGGCTCTGGTGTACTGACCCTCATCATCTCAGCTGCCCCAGGAGGGTTTCTGACCACCAGTGGGGTTGTGGAATGACATCACCAGTTTGGTCACGATGTGGTCATGTGGTGGAGCTAAACCATGGTTGGAGTTGCTGTAAAACTTCACCAGATGAGCTCTGACAGACATTGAACAGTGGCTGACACAGGTAGAAGCTGAAGACAATAGAGCCAAGGATGAGCTACCTGACAGGTTTTTGGTTGGTTAGGCTTGCTCTGCAAAGGGTTTTGTTAGTTACTAATGTCCTAATTTCTGCTGTTATAAGTTTACTTTCTTCCTCGTATCTGGTACAGTGCTGTGTTTCAGATTTTGGAAGAGAATAATGTTGATACCCCCCTGATTTTTAGTTGCTGTTGAACAGGGACTTTTCAGCTTCTCACACTGCCCTGCCAACAAGAAGCCTGGGAGGGTTAGGGGGCACAGGAAGCTGGAAGGGGACACAGCCAGGACAGCTGACCCCAACAGGCCAAAGGGACGTTGCAGACCATGTGGCATCGTGCTGAACGAAAAAACAGGGGAACTGACTGGTGGGGTGGCAGCGGTTGGTCAGGAATGGCTGGGCACTGGCCAGTGGGTGGTGAGCAATTGCACTGGGCATCACTTTGTTGGTATACTCTTTTATAAATATTGTTGCTTTTGCCTCCTTTTCTGACCTATAAAACTAGAAAGTTATTTTATATTTTACCTTTTTTCCAGTTTTCTCCCCATCCCACAGGGAGAGTGCTGGGCTCTGTGATGTTTGGCTGCGGGACAGGTTAAACCACAATGCTAATTAGTGCTGCTGGTGAAAAGGTTCCTTCTTAGCAGCCCTAAAAGTGGTGTGGGACAAAATGCAGATCAGAAAGTTTCTTTTTGGGTTGGGTTCAAAAAGTGCAATTTTTTTTTTTGAAACTCATTATTTTTACTACTTGGGGTGTTTTTTTCCATTTTTCATATGATTTCACAGCATTCTAATTCCAGGGTTCTGGGCTGTTACATGTCAAATCACACCAGCATTTCCAGTCATCTCCCAGAGTGTAACCCCAATAGTGTATTTCATTTTTATTTATTTTAAGCATGGTCGACAGAAAAACATTGCTTTTTCATTTTCAACTCAGAGAAACTGTTATGCATTACCAAGAAATATTTTTATTCTGTGATTAGATGCTGTGATTAGAAAGCAATACTGTTACTGTTGTATCATTCAGTCAAGCCAAACAAGAAAAATAAACACCTAAGTAAAAAACTGTTTCAAATTACCTCAGTATTAATCTGGGGAGATTTTTTTTTAACCATTTTTATTTTGATGTCTTTTCCTTTACAGGGAATTTTGAAAATGAGCTGGGTTTTAATTCACCTGGCAAGGAACACTTTGGACTGAAATCAAATCTGGAAATACTAGTCACACGTCAGGAGAAGCCGAAACCTCATGCTCTGGGTGTGAACATAAAATGTTTTGCTGCAGCTTCTAATCAGATGAGAACTCCAACTAAAATTGATAGAAATCCTGCCTGTGGTGTTTTGACCTTGACAGTGATCTGTGAACCAGAAAAAAAAAAATCGGGGAATCAATGCTAGAAAAAACCAAGATATTGTAAAGAACTGTTTGTCCAGAAAGAGCTGCACTGAAAATAATAATGACAGAATACAACTAATGTCTCAAAGGAGGTAATACCATCTCAAATTAAGTAAAAACTTAAATAGCATAATTTTCCAGGAGTACGTCTTTAAATTCTGATGTTTAAAGACATTAAGAAATAGTAACCCCATGGCAATTAAGAGTCCAACCTGTAAGGACGTATCTTGTTTCAGGGTAAGTTGAGTTTCAAGGAAGGGGAGATCTTTTTTCCCACTGGTGGGAATACCAGCAGGAACAGGGGTCATTACCAGATAAGGCTGGCTGACTCTGTTATTATTCAATCCATGAATTCCTGAAAATACTGTAAGTGAAGGGCTTTAACTAAGCAATGTGCTTCTAGGAAGACAGGCTGTAACCCCTGGCCTTGCTTGTTTAGTCAGTGCTTACCTAAACCCCCCTGGTGGTGCTTTGTGGTCAGCTGGGCCAGTGAACAGTTCGTGCTTCCTACTCTCTCCTCTATAACCATTTGTTTTGGAGCCTCTTCCCCAGCCCCTGGCTAGGGTTGGAAGCCAGTGAACCAGCCCACAGCAAGTTGTGCACAGGTCTGGTGGCATTACAACGTCCCTTTTGGAATTTCTGTGATGCCCAGTCCTTAGTTGCCCACAGTGTTAGGAATTGTCTCTTCTCAGGATACACAGCCCCTGTCTATAGAGGGTTATATCTTTGTCTTGGGCTTTGTGCACCACAAAGTCTGCAGAATTACTGTCAAGTCTGTGTAATTTTGTATATTCATTCTATCATGGAATCATAGAATGGTCTAGGTTGGAATGGACCTTAAAAATCATCTAGTTCCACCCCCCTGTTATGGGCAGGGACACCTTCTATATCCTCAAGAGATAATTTCATTCTCAAGAGGAGCTCAATTTTCTGGTGTCCTTTCAGAATTGCATGATCAGGTGGAAGTGTTTTGGAAACTGATGCTAGCCAAGCTATATTCCAGTATAAATTACAAACAGTCATAATTGTGTGCTTAGGAAATACTATCTGATATTACATCCTGAAACCTGATACTCTCCTCTGCACATAAAACCACTATTCCTGTATCAAGGTGTTCTTTGTCTCTCTGGAATCCTCCATAGACAGTTGTCTCTGGAATGTTTTGAAATTTACCCTTCACATAGAGATGAGCTGCATGTCCAACCACTCATTTCAACTACAGCTATCAAAAAAAAGTTAAAAACCCCTTTCCTGCTCTGGGAAATGCTCTTCTAGTGTAGCTAATTCAATCAATTGTCAACAAATGATCTCATAAATCAAAGGAACCTATGGAGAAATCAGCATGTAAATTGCAAGAAGATATATCAGTGATAAAATTCCTAGTGTGTGATTCAGTTTTCCCGCTGCTTGTTTGTGAGGGGTTTGTGAGGTGTAGAGTTAAACTCTCTTCTCTTCCATGGCCACCATGACTTACACTAAGACCCAAGTTTCTCTGTAATGTAGGACTGCCCCAAAACACCACAACATGGCTTGGGATAAAAGGACTCTGATGAACTTTATTTTCAAAGCCGTTGGAAGAAATTGGTCAACGCTGGCTGTGTCCCAAGTGAGTGTTTGTCTAATTTAAGTCTGAATTAAGAAAATCATAAGTAAAGGCAAGTTATTAAAACACAAGGAGGATAAAGCAGGAGGCAAAATATGCATCCGCAAAAGCCATTCCACTTGTGTGTATAAATCAGGAGACTCTGTGCTCAAGTAGAGAATTAGACTGAGTTGCCTGCTGTTATGCATTTAAATTAAGCAGAAGTCTAATAGCTTTTTAAAAATCTGGCCTTAAGTGCTGGGTTTTTTTTCTCAGGGAAGAGATCACCTAATCAAAATAGTGCTTTAGAAGGAAGAACAATTTAATACTGAACACGAGTGAGGAGCTCTAACTACTGTTAAAAACTCCACTGCTCGGGGAAGATTTGTTACTGTTGGCAAATGCCTGAAGAGGGTCTTTGCAGCCAAGTTGCTGGTGGAGATGGGAGCAGGGAGAAGCAATTCCATAATGCTTATGGAAAAAATGGTGTTTCTGTCCTTGGGGTGGACACTGATAGAGGGGTTGTTTTAAGTTTACTTGCTTTATTTGCCTGCCATTCTGCCGCTGCAGAGCTGTGCTGAGGTTTTGTTCCAGGTAAGCCCCTGGATGTCAGCTCAGCAGCGTTCAGGCACAAGATTTCTTCCCGTTAATGTTTCGTTTCCAGACGAGGTTGCACACAGGTTTCTATAGAATTCCTCCCCTTTGATCTTTTGAACCAGGTTCTGAAACAGGCAGCAGAAAATTCCTAGAGCTCTGACCTAGTTTCTTGTCAGTACGAAAAGATACAGTGGTTCAAATCAGCTGCTTCGAGGCAGTTTAAGGAAAGCAACCTTTCCCCCTGTCCGTGTAGCAAAGAGGTCATGCTCCAAGCACAGCATTACAGCTCTGGAGACTCGGCTCTGTCGCCTCCCTGGGTTTCCAGGAATGTGTTTCTCTACCTGCAACAGTTCCTTTTGCTTCTTTATCAAAACATCTTTATCTAAACATGGGATTTCTGTGGCAGCTGAACACCATAGCGCATGTGCAAAGTATTTTTGGTGCAAACCACCCGTGCCTTCCACCTGCTATTGTTGTACTCCACAAATACCTGAAAATCAGAGTCAAATCCAAGCACTTTTCCTGCAGAGATCAGTTGCTACTGCCAACTTTAAAAGTGAGTTCAGACTAATTGCTGCGGTTTTGAGCTTTACAGAGTAATTAATTTCACTTACCTATTGGGAGGTGAGGTTAGGGTTTTTAAGTCTGCAATTAGAAGAAGACCTGAAGGTGTCTGCACTATCTCTGGAAAGGATGTGGCTAAAAAGCCAGTATGAAATTCCAACTGCATTCCCTTTTCCTGCCCCTTTCTGGGATAAGCATTTACCCTGTGTGTCTGCAGCTGGGGATGCATTGACAACTGGAGAGGCAAAGGATAAAGAGGAGGCAGAGGTGCTGGGCCCCTGGTGACTGCATGTTTCTGTGAGCACTTGGGAGAGAAGGCAAGAATCCAAAAGGAAAGGTTGGCCTGGGCACTTCAGAGAGTGACTTGAGCGCTGGGCCATGTGGGACAGAAGGCGGCTGCAGCAGACATGGGATGGGAGGCAGTCCTGGCACTCAGAACTGCTCTCCTAGAGGCCATTGGGGTTTTAAAAAGGGGGACAATGTGTCCATGTATTCCTAGCTTCTTTCTGGATACTTGAAGCAAATCAGCTTCTGGACAATCTTCTGTGACTTTCCTGGCAGTTTATGTGATTGTCTAAACTAAACTACAGCACACAACATCATCTGGTAAATCAGACCACTGTTTCAACTTCTCTTTTATTATTTTACCTCCTTTTTCCTTCTGTCCTTCCCAGTGCAGAGCTGGTAACCTCTGGCCAAGTAAGGGGAGCACTCCACTGCTATGGCATAATCTGTTGGAGCCTGGATGTGTGATGCTTCTCCCTGTTCAATATTTTCAGCCTTTCTCAGCCTCCTACACCTATTTATACCCTGTTAGCAGCTTATCCTTTATATGAGGAGTTTGAAGCCTGTTAATCTTGCATCATTTGTAGTCCTGTCTAAATTCTGATCTTTACAGCCACTGCTCTAGAAATAAAAAGATTAATCAAATACCAGATTACTAGAGCTTCAAACCAGTCAGAATCTGACAGGGAAAACATGTTAATCACTTCTTACTTAACCTGAGCACATTCTGCACCCTGTGTTTCTCCTCCTGCTCTTGTCAGTGATGTCCTGCATAATGTGGAGCTCTGGTTGACAGATGCAGAAGAAATTAGAGCGATTTTTTGCCTTCTTTTTTAACAAATATGTCTGTGTTGATATTATTTAGACATCTGGCTCAATCTTATATACAGAAAAGGTGAGATCTCAACACTGAAATTTGCATGTAGAAATATGATTGTGGGGAGTTATATTTGTAAGACTTACAAAGCACTGCAGAAAAGTAGTAAATAAGTCAAAGCAGAAGGATAAGCTGCACTATTCAACAACTCATTTCTCATATTTTAATAATTTGAGCTTAAAACTATTTCAGCAGTAAGTGGAATTTGTCTCAGGTTTTTTAGCATAAATACATTTACTTTAACAGGGGGAAAAAAAAGAAATTCCTGGACCTTTCTTTCCATTTTGAGCGTGTGAATGAAAAGAAAAAGAAAAGCATCACTTTTCAAACACTTTAGGTTTTTCATCAGCACCCAGTGAATTAGTCTCGCTGCTACAGCTGCAGCTGACAGGATTGCTGAACTGCCCCAGAATGGAGCTGAACTTAGGGAAAATCCTGATATACTCTCTTGGCAACAGAGCCACACCAGGGAAGAAAATAAAGAAACAGAAGTTTGGGGGGTTTTTTGGTTCTTCAGAAAATTATGTGTGTCCCACACTCCCACACACCAGTTCATGCACGCTAATTGCCACTGGTATTGGTATCCCAAAGTATACACAGTGTATAGATAGATCCTCTTTCCAATGTCCACTACTTAGGGACACAAGTGGCAGAAGATCAAAAAAAAGTAAATATATTAATCTATTGTGCTGGGTTTTTTTTCCATGAAGTTAACTACTGATACACTCTGTGTTGGTTTTTTATCTTCTCTGTCCGATTTTTAATTTACAGATGACTCCATTCCCCACCACAATTGTTGATTCACACACAGCTCAGGTGAGTTTAATGGGCTTAATTTTCTGCTTGATTTCTGAATGATTTTATAGTGAAAGTTGTTTCCTCATGTGGTTCCCTAAAACTATTGGTAATTAACTTCTGGAGACCAAAGGCAAGTATGTAACTATCAGGCTGCAGCTCCTGTGAAACCTGCAGGTTTATACAGTAAGCTGGCTGGATTCAGGAAAATATTCATTTTGTAATTGGACTGTATCTACCACATTCTAGAAAAAAATTATAGTGCCCGAAATTCTCAAAAAGACTTCGACTAACCAATACTGCAAATGTATAATAGGGATTTCTGTGATTATGTTATCTAAGTAACTTCAAGGAGAAGCATTAAAAGGTATAAGACAGAAAAGTAACAAATAAAAAAAGCCATTATAATAAAATAGTTTCTCATGCTGCTCCTGTCTGCTGCAAGAAGGTCACGACTGTGCCTGTAAAAACCACAGCCTTATAAGTATAAAGGAAAAGTGTGAAGAAAACCTAATCTCATCCAGATCTTTTCCACATGGAAAAGAGTCTGTAGGATGGGAAAAATATTTGTTGACTTACAGGAAACAATAAAATGTCCAAGAAACATATAGGAGTCGATTGGTTTAATGTGTCACCATTTGCAATCTATAAATATCCCTGTGGCAAACTCAAAAGATCTCAGTTTATATGTGACTGGGAAATGGAGACCAAAAGCAGCCTCATATATAAATACAATGGATTTCACAGCCTCAGGATTTATTGTCTCTCCTTCAGCAATGGGGGTTACACACTGAAACAATACTGAGCCATGATGGGAAATCTGTCCTACTTGGGATTTATGAATTTATAAAGGATAGAGTCACTTTTGTTGTGTGATTCTGCAATAAATCACTGCTCTGGTGCCAGAGCTTCCATCAGGCAGGAAGGTGCTCCTGGAAGGACGCAGCACATTTGCCAAAGCAGCCGTTGGCCATGGAATGGTTAAAGGAAAGAACGGCTGAGCAGAGGACCTGCCCCAGATGCAAAGTGCTCACTAATGCACATCAATAGCCAGCACTAGAAAGATAAAGCTTTACAGCCAATATTTGAAGGGTTTACTTACTTAGGAAATGTATTCTTTCAGGCTTCTAGTTAACTTTCTCTTTGCCTCCCCATTTCCTCACCCCTTGACTTACTTTCTGCCTGTGAGTAGATTAGGACAGGTCACAGTTATATGCAGCTTTTATTTACCTGAAAATTTAGGTCTCCATTACTTTATCTCTGAATTATACAGAGTGTTCGATGATGTGCTACAGCATCTATGAAAGGTTTTTTTCTCTTTCATAATTGCAGCTGGTATATTCAGTTTAATAAGGGAGGTGGAGTGGGTGGTAGTGGAAATAGAGGTTTCTGTTCCCAGTCTGATTGTGGCAGGAGGGTTCCGCTTTCATCCTTGCAGAGGATGTGCATGTTGAGAGACATGTTTCTGAACAGCAGGCTCAATGCTGTGTACTGAGGCTCAGACTTCAAATGGGCCATAATCAGGCATTTCAGGCCCCTGCTTATGCTCCTGAAGAGTTGGCCTGATTTTCAAAAATACCAGGCAATCAACATCTCCTTATTGATTTCAGTGAGAACTAGTCAGCCCTCAACACATCAGGAAAATTGGGCTGGTTATTTAGAAACTTGCATATGGTTTCCAAATCTATAGTCTGGGGCTGTTTTTTTATTTTTTTCCATTGCTGGAACTCGCCTCTGTGCCCGGCTGCATATGCTCTTCATAGGTTTTTGCTTAGTCTGCAGGCACTTTTTGGGCACTCTTGGCCCTGGAAGTCCTGTAGATTAATACATTTTGTCTTCTCGAGGTCTGCTTTGGGGCAGAGGAGTTGAGGAGTTTGACTTTGGTACTCAAAAAGCTGTTTAATCTCTCCTGCATTTCTCCAAAGTTTTCCAATTGCTTTTGAGTTGGGAGTCCTGTTTTCAGTCTCAGCTGACAGAGACCCTCTGCCACTGACAGGATTTATAATCACTGATGTCCATGACTGACAATTCGTTTTACCCCTTTGGTCCTCTGCATGTTGTCTATCATCCAAGATTCAGCCAAATGTCTGCTCTCTGATATTAGGAATGTGTCTTGACTCTTGGGGATCGAGAGAGTGCAGGGTGAAGATTTGGGAGAGCCAGTGAAACAAACAGGTTTTGGGACTATGGGACATTCTTTTAGTCCTTACAGGCTGAGGAAAGTGGCTGTCTCCATTCGGGGAATTGCAGATGCAGGAGATCCATAGAGGGCTGCAGCTCCTGTAGGTGGACATATGGATGGTCCAGAGCAGAAAAGAGCCTGAGAAATGCAGCTCTGGAAACAGGACACTAGAAGAAGAAGGACAAAAGGAGATGCCCCTTCCCCTACTGGTGTGACTGGAGCTGTCTTTGGCTGTTAGAGCAGGGTGCTGATTTCCTTCCATGTGACACTGGGAATGTCCTGCTCTTCTGACGTTCATGTGTAAAATAATTCACAGGCTGGAAGAAGGAGCCTCTAGGCATGCTGGTCTTGTGTGTGCCCTGAGGAGTCCCTATCTGATCTGATCTCGTGAGTCCTTTCCCAGCTCTCCGCTCAGGACCACTGTCCATCAAGGCAATGAAGTGCCACTGAAATTAGTCTTTGGAAAGACAGCTGGATCTTTGCAAGTATTCTTTCAAACCAAAGAGCCAAACAACCTTTATGCCCACATTAGCCTGCTACATGTTTTTGAAAGCACAGCAGCAGAATGAGCTCACAAACAGCCTTCCTAAGCCCAAGGGGGGAGGAGGGGGTGTGGTCAGAGGTCCTGTCCCTTTTTGTCAGAGACCTAGGGAAAGAGTATCTTTTCGGATAAAACTCTCTAGTCCTTATTCCTTTAGCAGCTTCCCATGCTGCCAAGCAGCAACATGGGACATACCCAGGGGCAGAGCACGAAAGAATCATTGCCAGGTGCCAGTTTCTTCAGGGCAGCTCAGTTGCTTACAATCCCCTATGCAAAGCACTAAGCAGGGGTTTTGTGTAGCCATCATGAGACTAACATTATGAAAGATGCTATTGATATCATTCTGACACAGGAAGCATGTAAAGAATTAGAAATAGACTCCCCTGAAAGAAACAAGGGAATGGGATATACAGTGTATTATAATATCAAAATGTACTTGACAGGTGGAATTTATATGTATCACATAGTGAAAGAAGCTGTTTGGTGAGTGATACATTTCATATTAAAACACATAAATCATCCACTTGGAGAAGAACTGGACTCTGTGAGCAAGTAGCTTAGCTACGGCATCTGACATGCTGCCTATTACAACAGATATATTCATTTATGAAGCTGATAATCATTGTCTATTTTTATATATATTCCAGGGTAAAATTCAGAATTAGATATATCAGTCACAGCATCTGATAATACTCTGTGTCTATTACTGGCTTGATTGTGTTATTCCAGTGTTGCAGTATAGTTAATACTTCCTAGTTTATCCGTACATCTATTGATTAATATATATTCCCATTAGAATAAATATAAATCATAATGAATTAGATAATATAACCATAATAAACCTGCTGTACCCAGTATGTAACATACTAAATCAAAATTAGCAATTACTAATTGAAATTATATCCCCTAGTATAGCATTATATAAATCAAAGGCATTTCTCTGAAACCCATGCATCATTCAGAAGATTAATCCTCCAGCAACTGTAAATGTTTTTCTACTACATTCATTTGGCTAAGCTGGATAATGGTAATAGCTTTGAGGTTAAGTACACAACAGTGTGTTGGAGCTGCCCATCACATCGTACCTGTCACTGAGCCCAGGGATGGTCAGGGCACTGTGCCCACCAGCTCATGAGAGCTGGCCTTCCTCAGCTCACAGAATTTAAGGGACATTCTCTACAATGTGCTTGGAAGTCTTTTACCCTCTGCACTTGGACACAAAATACTAGGACACAAAAAAGCCATGCTCATTTGAAAGAAACATTTGTGACTTGGATGCTCCCAAACCTAACGGTGCTTCCCCTGTCCTTGCTTCCCTCTTGAAACTCTGAAGGCTTAAGAGGACTGGTTTGTTTTCACTCTCCAGCATCCCAGAGAGCACACAGGAACACCAACAGGAACTGCTGTCCCATGACAGGCCAGGACAGTGACTGGATAACACGGCATTAACCCAACAACCTTGCATGGATGATGTTCAGGCCTGAGAGGGGGGATCCTGCAGGGGTCCAATGGAGTGTGTCTGGAGAGAAATACCTTTTATGAATGATTTTGGAATGCATTTCTTTTGGGATCATCACTGGCCTGTCAACAAGGGTATGGAAAATCTCCACTTTGCCGACCATTCAGTGGGGAGAAATGCTGATTGCTCTGGGGTAAGGAAAGGGTGAGAAGAATCAGGAGAGACAGTCTGAGCTCCCTTCACGTGCAGCAGCTTCACAAAATGTCCTCACCGTGCACAGAAAGCCAACTGGAGGTTACACAAACCTCTCGTGCTTACCTTGCATTTTCCAAGTAGAAGACTGGGCATCAGTCCAAACCCATCATCTGCACGAGGGCATGTCACAACAAATAGGAAAGGGATAATTAGAATTTTATGAAGTGGCTCTCTATAATGCTACCTACTGTTTACTTACCAACAATTTTAATTTTAGCAACTGATGCATTTTTAATACAATTAAGAAAAAGACCAACTCTAAGAAGCTCATATTTGCTTTTAGTTATGTGGGGTTTTTTTTAAATACATATAACCCTGTTTCCCCAGGGGGACCAATGTGTGTGCACGTGTGTGTCTGCTCATAAAATGGTACTGAAATGTATGAGAGCACAGGCATGTGGCTTAGCAGGTAATAACTCTCAATTTCTTTGTTTCAAGTGTTGTGTTTTATTCTAAAAGCTAAGGAAAGTGTAATTCACTGAAAACAACAGCAGTGAGGGAACCATTCCTGGGCATTTGAGCAGTCTGGGAGAAGATACATGTAAGAGGTAAACCTAAAAGCAACGTGAGATGGAATGTTTTCTGTATTGTCTTTCATCATACTTGTGTAACTTAACCAGATGGAGTGGTTCTTTCTTTTACCCCAGGCAGGACTCTATTTCAGTGGTATCTAGCACCTCTGCATCGTGTCCAGTAACAAAGTAATTTGACATATCTTTTGGAGAAAAAAAGTGCTTTAACCCTACATTTTACATTATTGATTTGTTGTAGTTAATATAACAGCATGGATATTCTTATCCATGGGCGAATCTTGGAGTATTAATCTACCACAACCTAAATTACACCCACACAAAGATTTATTTTAAAAGTGAACACACAGAATGTAGCTCAGCATTAAGTATTTTTATCATCTTAATGAACCCCCTGAAACTAGCAGAAGAAACGCAATGTATGCAAGCAAATAGTCATCTGATAATTTCTCCCCATAGAATCAGAAATGCAAGATTTCAAATCCTTTATTGTTTAGTTACTTCTAACCCAATTCTCATAATTCAAGCATCTTCTTTTCTGTGGAAGTAGTCAAATCCAACCAGAGAGCTATTTGCTTTTCTGAATTGCGGTCCCTATGACTTCTGCATATAAAGGAAACCCCATTAGACATCATCAAGGTCCAGTCTGTGCACGTAAAAAGCCTCACGTTGAAATGCTGAGCTACCTGATGCTGCAAAATGTGCAAGTATTGCTTTGTGGTGCTCATGATTAATGTGTGTAATACGTTTTCATGATGTGGACAGGGTGAATGGTGAAATGGATTCGGGTCTTTTTATTTCTTTTCAGCTTGTTATTATCTAGAGAAAAAAACACTAATTACTAGAAGCTAATAGCTAGTGTGTTACTTACCCTCTTAATTAGTATCCTAATTATTAAGTGTGGTGATAACCACTAGTTAGAACATATTTGCTTTTTAAGACTTTGTTTATCTGTCATCCCACTCCCTCCTTTTAATGGCACTGACACCAGCAGAGTTGCTGGAAACGGAATACCAATAATTTCCCCTTGGGAAATGAGTAATTTTGAGTCTCCTGAACACTGCTATGATTTTCATTCTGTTGCAAAATGCTTTTCACCTTTGAACTGTTGGCTTGTGTCAGATTCTGATATTAAAGTGCTAATATTTGAAATTGTGAGGATGAACTCAGGGGAGCAGAAAAGGTCACCCCAGCAGCACCAGAGCTCACTCAGCATCTGCCATCTGGGAGGCTGGAAGGCTTCTGAACACCATGGTCTTCAGCTGTCCATCCCGAAATCCTGAAGCCTTCAGAGAAGTATTGCTCATCATGTCTATCTGAAGCCATGATGTCATGTTGGGATGCACTTTTTGTAGCCCCAGGGCTAATCTCCTGCTCTCCATCCTTAGGGGTAGGAGGCTGTGATATGTGGGTGCTGCCACCCTGTGTGTCTGCACTGAGCCCAGCACCCACTGCAAGAGGTGTCTGTTCAAAGTTCACCTGTGCTCAAGTGAAATGTCAAGCAACTACATGAGGATTCTTAATAAAATAGATGTTTTAAGTAGAAAATTAAGCACAAACACCTGCCAAAAATCCTGTATTGACGTGATTGGTATACATGGGCTGCTGCCAGAAGTTGTAATAATGGGCTGCTGCCAGAAGTTGTAATAATACAGCCTTTTTATGGAGTCTTATTAATTTTTCCAGGGAGCGGCACATTGTAAGTGACTGAAGCTGGTGATTTAAGATGTGTGGCAAAGGGGAAGAAAGATCTCTTGATTACAGAGCACAGCATACAGCTGTGCTTGAGTTGGGTATGCTGTAGCACACCAGAAAAAGTACTTTGTTAGCTGTAAAATCTAATGGAAGGGGCAAGACACCCTTGCACCTTCTGCCCTTGATTCTTGCCAGCTTGGATTACAAAATGCTTAAAGGACATGGATTAGAAAAGATGTGTTAACTGCATGTTCAGTTACTGTTTCTGTGGCCTCATTAGCATGCAGGATGCTTCACACTGATTTGACATTGTTTCTGCCCTGAGGAGCTTGAAATCTAAAGGCAAAACCCCGTGACCATCTGAAATCTGAATGTTTCAAGGAAGCCTCTAAAGAAAAGATTCATGAGACTGTGAACAGATCCGTTCTAGTTGCCATGTCAAAAGCAGGGAGCAGATAGAGAGGCAGAGGTAAACAACTGGAGTGGAGGAGAAAAATAGCAAGAGTTCTAATTGTTGTCAGTTTGATTCCAGCCTTGTTCACCCCGACAGACTTGGCTGTGTCTTTGTCAGTGGAGGCTTTTCTGATTTACAGTGATCTGACTGAGAACATCTTCCGTGCTTTTATCCAACACAGCTGCTGCTGGAGTGGTTTAAGCCCTTGTTTCTTGGTGTTGTTCAGTCTTTACGGATGTGCAGGACGGAGCTGGCAGCAGCACAGCTGGGGCAGGATGGGCAGGCAGATGGTGGTGCTTCTCCATGCAGGGACCCACTTGGAAGAGCTGCAGGGGTTCATCTGTACTCCTGCATGAGAGGCGGCTTCCTGTGCCTGAAGCTGCTCCCAGTTTTTCCTGCAAAGTGATGACCTTTCACATAGGCACCTTTTCCATTGCGCCTTTCTGGTCATAGTCCTTTTGGTCTCTCAGACTGTTTGTGCCACATGTCAAACATTCACATGTTGTGTAGAAATAGCCTCCACTCAGCCAAGGAAAACAGTTACCTGAGGGTAAAGCTATGTGGAAGGAAGATTTGGAGATGATTAGAATCTGCCGAATGCTTTCCTGGGAATAGCAGTGACCACAGAAATGGAATTTGGGTGAGAAGCAAAGGAAGCTTCTGTGACCTGGTGGTCTGGAAAACACAGAAACCCCCAATCTAGTTTGTTAATTAGGCAGAAAATTCTCTAAGGCAGTGAGTAAATGCCCGGGCTGGGATGGAGGCACCCCATGGAGCCGGCACACGCTTCTCTGGCTCCCAGCTCAGCCCCTGCACCTGCTGTCCCATCCTGCTGCCCAGGCACACCCTGGGCTCTGCTGTGCCCAGGGCTTCTGAGCCACAAACAGCACTTGGTTTGGGCTGGGACAGGAGTGCAGGTTGTTTATCACACAACTGAAAAGGCTTTGCTCTTTTTTCCCTTCTGATTTTAGACATAAGCTTTGTTATTGGCAGCAGAAAGTTTGGTTTACTTGAAGGACACTCAGCTCGGGGTGGATGGGGTTTTCTTTGGAGAAATAAATGGGATCAGCCCTTTCTGATTCCCCCTTCTTGGGTATACTGCAAAAGACAAGAGACTGCAAAAGCAGCTTTTTTTTTCTATGATGATTTTTAACTATCTCTGTAGCTACACTGACAGCAGAGCTTGTTCTCTTTTTCTTTTTCTCCTCTTAGGTGGGACCCAGGTCTCTGAGCACTGGTCACTTGAGGCTCACCAGGACTCATCAGAGTGTTTTGTAAGGTCACCACATGTTCCACTGCCAGGTAAATGCCCCTTGTCCATCTCACCTGGGAGGCTGGGATGTTGTGGTGTCTCCCACATCTCTATCTTATGTACTATTACAGGCTTTTCCAGTCCTCCCTGCAGCAGTTAAGCTTTGGCTTTCAGGTCTCTCTTTTTGCATCCAGGCAAGTGCAGTGATCAGAGGAGCTTTCAGCACAATTTATTTGTCATCACACTCTATTATAACACTTTCATAAAATATTGTGTACATTGACATGAAAATATAATCACTTAAAATTAAAAGATGCTTGTTGATGTTAGACCATTTTAAGGAAGCTAATGATTACTAGAGTGGGGAAAGCATGGTGATTTCTGGTTTTGTGCTAATTTTATGCTTTCTAGAACAAAAATTGTACATAACTGCAAGATGTTTGCACACACAGAATTAGATGTGCTGAAGCTGCCACCAGATGTATTCTCGAGGCATCTGTGTGACATCTGTCTCAGGAACATTTGTAGTCACTGTACTGATAAATTGTATGGATATTAGGGATTGAGGGACCTTCCAGACCTGATCTGCTCAGAGTGGCCTCAAATGTCACAATAATGGCCCATGGATAGGAGATAGTTTGTCTATGGAAGTGTCAGGAAACTAATTTCTGAAATTGTTGAAATGCTGCTCAGTGAATCCAGCATTCCCTGGGAAGGAGCCTGTATTGGCATAATTCTCATGCCCAGGACTCTTGTCCCTCCTGGCCACTGGCAGAACTGAAGTCACAGTTCTGGAGTTCTTTTTCTTTCCCTCTGAGCTTTAGTGGTGTAAGGAAATAAAATAATAAAATTGTTCCAGCAGCAGGAGTCCAGTGAATGGGTAACTGTCACACAAGGCAGAGGTGTTTGAAAAGGTGGAGGAAATTATAATCTTAATGTCCTCGTTCTACTGGGAAAATGAATTATTATTTATGAATAATTTTTGCTGTTGAAGGTATGTGTAAGATATAATAAGAGAGACCATAAAAATGAAATGCATAAAGTGTTATTTATGTTATATTGGAGAGGAAGGAATCACTGGCAGGAAGAATGCTTGTTTATTTAAATACAAAAGCAAGTTATTCAATATTCCATACTTAGTTTAACTGGTGTACAAAAAGTAGTCCATAATTCCTCTCACAGTAGAAATTGGAATTTTAGTGAGCACTGCTAAGGCTCTGCACCTTGTGTTGGTATGCCCAGACCATGCTGAAGTCTGGTGTCCAGCTTCCCACAGTGCTCCTCTGGTGGAACAGCCCTTCTCTTCCCTTCTCCCAGCTCTTTGCAATGCCCAGAGCTTCAAGTCACCAACTTGGTAGCCAAGGACTGCTTTATCCATACACAAATATGCTCCCAGTGTACAAACACTTTAGTGCTGTAGATGCTGCTGTAGAGACAACATGGAGCCCTGTGCCTGTTTCATGAAGCCATTCCCACAGCCAGATAAAGCTGCTTGTGTTCACACTGGCAGGGAGAGGAGCCAAGAGCCCCACAGTTGCTGGATTGTCCTATGCCTTGGGTTGGTCCAGAAGCAAAACCTGTCAATGTCTTTCTATTCTTAAAGAATGGCTAATTTTTAATGAGGTTTTCCAATAATTGTCAACTTTCAAGGATTCATCAGTAGATCAAGACATTAAATTATCCTTATAGATTCTCTTTTGACAGTCAGGTCTGTGTAACTGGGGTTACATCTGGGGTGCTGTCTACTATCTTTCTCAATTCATTGCTCTTACTACAGCACGGGAAGCAAGATATGGAAAGTTCTTGCCACGTTTCTAGAAGACAAAGCACAGGAAGGATAAAAGTACTATGATTGCTTAGTTCTTAAGATGCATTTGTAGGCCAGTGTTGCTGGACTTGTGTAGGTGGATGACTAGGTCCACAAAGAACATTTTTTTCCTATCTTCCTGTTGACAGAAGAACAGCCCAAGTAATGTGGTTTTATAGCTTATCAGATCTCTGCCAAGGGGAAGGCATTGCAAAAATTCAGCTTGAACCTTCTCTTTCCACTGGGAAAAGTCCTTACTGAACTGCAAACTTTGGTGGATGCTTTTTGCTTTCCAGGAGAAATGACCATTCCTGAGTAAAGGAAAAAGCATTTGACTTGAATGTTTGGTTTTTAATAAAGATTCCAAAGTTTTGGTGAGAGCTGAAGGAAGTTTTATGGTCTGGCCCAGCAGGACAGAAGTGCAAGGAGCAAATGAGGACTGTGCCCAATGAGATACTGCTTTAGAAATGTCTAAAAGATTTGTTTCCCTTGACAATTTGTTCCATTTGCTGTCATGATCAGCTTCTTCCTCGATCACTTTCATGTGTTTAAGGGGAATTTCCAACTGGTGCTCTGGGTTACTTGCAACACTCCACATGAGTAACTGTGCTTACAGTAAAAGAAACTGGGAAAAGAGTAATGGGGAAAGCAGTTTTACTTTCTATTTCGAGAAAAGTTCCTCCCTCTGAATGCTGAAATAAAGCTCAGCATAACACAGAGATGAAAGACAATTCCATGTCCCAACCCTCCTGAACCACACAGTTGGTGGTCCAGGGTGCTCAGACCCCCTGGATGCCTGATGACAGTGAGTGCCTGGGTTTTATTCACACAGGCAAATAGACTCTGAGTGGCCGCTGTGTAAGGCTGTGTATAACTAAATGTCTGCACGAGGCAAATATGACAGTACAAACAACTCCCATTTTACCATCACGACACTCCATGCATAATGCAGTGCTCGTGAATAATTGGTACAATGCCCTATTCCCAAATTTATGATATTACACGAATTTTTTCACTCTGAAAGTAAACACAGGGGAAGTGTTATCTGTCAGGAGTAATAGGGGAGCCACAGGATCTGGAGATCTGGAACAGTCCCTTGAGGAAACGGCTCTCACAGCTCACGAGCCATGTCCACAATCCAGGGAGAAAATGAAAGACTGCCAAACGTTTAGAAATCATTCCTTTTATTACAGCATTACTCAGTGCCTGTAGCTTTGTGAAATACTGTTTGGAAAGCTGCTTGTTCAAATGGGTGTGGATATAAAATCAGAAAATATGCTGCCCTTGGAGACAAGGCCATAGTCCTTAATTTCAGTTAGAAGCAAATAAATAGTAACTATTACTCTTCAGCCTTTTGAGTGCTTTTTGTGCTCTTAAATCCATGAATAATTGTGTGGGAGAATAAGGAAGAAAAAGGCAACCTGCTAAGATAAAAATAAGTTCTGTGATTTTTCTCTGTTAATTTTGGCTCAAGACTCCTGCTGATTCTGAAGTAAACACTGTGTGATACTGGAAGAAGTCGAATAGGTTGTCTGGGGCTTTTTTCACTCATTATTTTTATTTTTCCTTTTGACCCTTCTGGATTTTCCTCGGAACACCTGCTAATCCCTGCCTATATGTCCTCTGAGCTAGGGATTTCTCTTCCTTTTTTAAAGCTCGTCCTTTTCAGAGTTAGATTCTGGTTACTTCGGAGACAGAAGTCAGACTTTGCCATTAATTGTTCACAGAATGCAGCCAGAACCACTCCTTCCTCTTGAGAGAAACAACCCACACAATCGCATATTAAAATGCGCAAATGATTTCAAATTATTTCAGTGCCAACTTCCACAAGGCACTTTGATATTTCATATTAACTGTACTACTTCATTTCAGTCCACTTTCTTCCTCTGTTTGATGCCATTGTTTTCATGTTTGCTGTAACTTCAGTGAAACTGGAACAGGACACTCCATGCAGTTCCTTGGAGGAGGTTGCTGTGATGGTGGGATGCACAGGAATTCCAGAAGAAAAGGTCTGGCTGATTTTTATGGTTTTGAAAAACGGTGTTGGCTTACAACTTTTGGATGTAGTCTTGTAAAAAATCCTTTGAAAATCAAAACAGAACTTGGAGATTTCAATTTAAATCAGCCTGAGAAATCGTAAATTCAGTCACCCCCACTGAAACGTGAGCCACTTGTTTGCCAAAACATGCAAAAATGTCTGTTCTGTGTTAAAACACAGATTAACCAACATCACCTTTGAAAAATTGGGAGGTCTCATCAAGCCTTCCGGGTAGCACAAGTGAAGATTACATCACAACCTGAAAGGGGGAAGGTGAGGTTGTCCGTATTTCCCCAGAAGCCATTACTTCACTTGCTCTCAAGTATAATCCATTCCAGCATAATCAAACTTCTCAAGTTTTCATTTTTAATATTTAATTCACTTTGAAATTTTTCAAGAAGTATTTCAAATTAAATTTGAGTTTGGTATTCTGAGCACAGCATGAAGAGTTCATGTAATACATAATACTATTTAATAAGATTGCCACCTTCTTTGGATACTTTCACAAAAATTCCTAATCACTACTTAAAGTACAAGTATTTAACATACATATAGATGAAAATCTGGCTATATTTTTTACTTTTTAAATGACATTGCAGAACCAAGACATGATGGTAATATCTGCCAGAGATGGACTCCTGGGTTTCAGGGTCAGGCAGGTGTATTTCTTCCTAATAATTTCCAACTGTGGACATATTTACTGAGATCTTAAAAAAATATCCTTTTCCAGAAGGCTTTGAATAGCAGTTGTCAGACTGTATTTTAGAAATGAAGTTCTGTATTACATTTTCACTGAGTCAAAAAAGATGCTGTGGGTGGCATCCCTGCCCATGTCAGAGGCAGCAGAACTGGATGATCTTTAAGGTCCCTTCCAACCACATCATTGTAATCTGAGCTCGCAAAATAGCACATCTTAATATTTATGAATTTTGGGGTCATATAGTTAATTTATCATTATTCCTGTCCACTTAAGGACAAACTTACACGCAGAATGGAATGGTAGGTAGGTTCCTTTGTCTATTTTTTAGTACCAGTGGGGCATGTGTGGGTACACTTACAGTGCAGAAAGCAAATCTGTCTGTCCTTTTCCATTTTATAGAATTTCCACCCATTTGACTGTTTTTATCTTGGAGAAAATGGGAAGAAAGAGAAACTTTCCCCACTGAGCTTTAAACATTGTCAGTGAAATAAACAGTCCCACTCAGCAAAATGTTAGCCTCAGTGAGTGGGTACATTCAAAAGGTTATGAACTAAAATAAAAAACCAAGGTCCTAAATTGGATTGCTGGCAGCAGCTCCTCATGTTTCATTTAAGCCAGTTTAGTTAAAATGACTTTCCTTTTTGTTTGCCAGGAAAAATGAGATGTTTTGTTAAAGTTCATTACCTCTAATATTTTATAAGTAGGTGGGTACTGAGCTCTGTGCTCTATTTTCTATGAACTGAACGCTCAGATGAAAACATTTGTTGTCTGAGAAGTTGCCATTTCACTCCTATTTGGATGCAGGGCATCCACCATTGTGCACAGTCTCTCACTGAGATTCCATTTGTACCCTCTCATTAAGCTCTGCGCTTCGATTTGCAGCCTCAGCAGCTGTGCTGCTTAAATATGGGGGAAATGCTTTTTTATTCCACTTGCTTTTATTATTTTCTTCTCCATGTTAGGCACAACTGAGGTGTTTCTCTCCTAGGTCAGGAATAAGGTCAGACTTGAAGCACAAATGTGATCCGTACTTACCAGTCCAAGTTCCCCGGTGCCTGCAAAGGTGTGGGAGGTGGTGTCAGGGTTGAGCCACTTTTCCTGCTGGCTACAATGGACAAAATGCCCAGTGTTGCTCACCTGCATGGACTAATGTGCTCACACAATTATATCCACAATGCATGAATACTCTGCATCAGGCTCTGCCCGTTTGTCTTCTGCCTGAGACTGCCTGACAGCTCAGTGCTGTGGCGCACAACAGACACTTCGGGATGCTCCTTCACAAGCGTTTATTTCACACAGGAGCAAGATCCTGTTCCTGTAAGCAGGCTGAACTCAGATGCTACTGAAGAGCTGTGACTTGTCCCAAATTGTCAGTAAATTGTGGCTCTTCTAAGGAATAGAAGCATTTTTAACTCTGCTCCTGGTTTCCTTGGCCACATCNCTTGATGATCTCTATGGTCTTTTCCAACCTTACTGATTCTGTGATTCTGTGATTCTGTGATCTAATGGAACGTGGGTGCAGCCACACTGCAGGTGCTGCTGTGAGTCCCTGCAGTGCTGCTCCTGGGTAAACAGGGCCACAGCCACCTCACCAGCTCTGTGCCAAGGAACATTCAGCAGCATTGCTATTGTGCAATAATCTCATTCCAGAGAAAAATAATTGAGAAGACAGAGTATCACAAGGAATTATGGAGGGTTAAAGAACGACCTCAGTAAAAAGACCATGAGTAACTTGAGGAAGGCACATCAAAGTGCTCTCTTGGGATAAGAAGCAGTCCAACCTCATCCAGAGGCTGTAAATAATATTGCCCCCAGGGTTCTGCTGCTCAAGCAACAGACCATGGGCTCAGTTGGATGCTGGTATTGTTACAATTTCCAGAAAGTACAAGTACAGACAGTGGAAAGGCAGCAGCTTGGCTTCTTCCTGGCACCTGCTCCAAGCCCACACAAACATGGTAATGGCAGCTGCAAAGTGCTGGGACTGTGGGCCAAAACAGCCCTAAGTCCTCCCAGGTTTACGCAAGGGCCTGTTTGGGTTTTTTTATATTTCTAAACCAAAACAACCAAATAAAAAACATAGAACAAAACAACTAAATCTGCTGCTTTAAGGGCTCTTTCTAGAGTTTTAGCACTGGCTAAAAAACACAAATGGACTTTGAAGGCAGATGCATGAAGTGCACTGTGGGTGAGGATTAAGCAAACCCAGTTTAATCCTACATGGAGTAATCAAATGTGGAAACACCCTGCCTTTTTCCCTTGGGAGACTTCCAACGAGTGGCAGTGCTCAGAGCAAGCTTTGTTGGCTGGAGCCACCTCTGAGCTGGTTTGCAAATAGCAGTGCAAGAGTTGATGCAATCCTGCCTATTAACTTTTTATTTTATGTTCTGTGTACTTTTATTACAGAAGACAATAGGGAGACCAATGTGCTTGGCTAATCAGCTTTATTTATATCCTGACCTGGTGTTGCCATTAAAACTGGAACACACAGAGTAAAGAACAGATCTTTTTGGTTTTTTAGAGAGAAAATATCAGGTGCTTAAGGCAAGTTGTTAGGGGACTTGGTGAGCAAGCTTGATTTTAGAAATGTCACTCTGTGCTGCCTGGAAACTAAAAACATCCCTTCCAGGTATCTGTTTCTCCATTTGGAAATGATGGTTACCTGAAAGCTTTGACCCAAGTTTCACAGGAGGCAAAATGAGTAGCAGTAACTAAATGAAAATGAAAAATGAATTGTCTTTTTCTCCCTGGAGAAGAGATCCATTTTGCTGGAGCTGGATAACACTTGGAAGCTCACAGAGTTCCTTTTCATTAGAGAAATGAAAGCCTCATCATCCCTAGAGCTCTTAATTAGGCACCTTTTGCCATTCACACAAGTCTGTGTCTCTGCTGTCAAGTCCTATTTGTTTTAAAAATTGATTCATTCACTTCAGCTCTTTTGTTGGGCAGCAGAAATGGATAGACCAAATGAATCCAAACACTTTGTAAATTGTAAGGGGTTTAATATAATCAGCGTGGCCACGCCAAGCTCAGAGAACAAGCGCACGCCAATGCTTTGGTGCAAAATGCTCACAGAGCAATAACAAAAACCATGTTCAAAGCAGAGAGGGCTACAGAGGAGAGGAAAAAAAAGCACATCTGGAGTATTAGCTCCCTGCAGGCCTATATGGTACACTTTCATTTATGGGGGCTATTAATCCACAGGAATTACGTATCAGTTAGGCTGGAAGCATCAAAATGAAAGTGCTCAGGTCTAAAAATACTTAGGCTGAATGTTTTTAATGCAGGTTTTCTGATGAGGATTCGTTTAAATTTTTCATTAAAGGAGATGGCATCTCTTTTTTCCACCTTATGAAAAATACTATCTTTTTGGTATTTAATACAAATTTATACGGAGATCAACTGTGTTTGTAAGTCTGTCTTTGAAGCACTTATCCATATGATAATATTCACTGACTGCTTACAAGGAGCTTTTTATTTCCTGCAGGAAACCCTTGCTTTTGTACAAACATGTAAATGTATATATGAATCCATGTATTTGCCTATAAATGTTTTCTCTTCATTAGTTTGTTTTAAAAATCTCACCAGACCTTGAAACAGGAACAAAACAACAACCTTCACTAGTGGGACGTTCACAAAGTATTGGGGATGTGAGACTGAAGCTCAGCCGCGAAGCCAAGCAAAGCTGATGTGAGTCCCACAGCCCAAGAGGCTGAGCCTTCCACGCATGTGATCACCGCTTTTCAAGCTGGGAAGAGTCTCCAGTTGTCAGCGTTTTCAGGTTTGGATGATATTTTTAAGAGGTAGCACTAAACACATGGAAGCTTTTTTCACGGAATTTTGTGCGAACACTCAGGGTTTTCCCAAGACTTATCTTTTGGGTTTAAAGCTACTATAAAGTTGTTCTTTGCATGGATAGAGGGGCAAATGGCCCGTTTTTAATCAGTGTGATGCATCTTGGAAGGATACAGGGCAAAGGAAATATTTAACTGATGTGGAACTGTAGGGCTTTAAATAGAGGGCTTTAAATAAAGGTCAACATGATTAGAGGGAAAGAGTAAAGATCATTGATTAGAAACCTTACAGGAGTCATTTTCACATCGATTATCTGATTGTCTTTTCAGTACACATATCTTTCTCTTTAAAATGAGTCACTGCTCACTGTGTTTTGTGGCTGCACAGATGAGCTGTGCTGTGAGAAAGTCCCATTCTTCACATGCACGTGGAGGAACACAGATCGTGTGTTGGGTGCATGATGTGTCCTTGCAAGTTATTGTTAGCCAAATTGTGCCAACACTGGTGTCACAGCTGTCAGTGTGGAGCTTTGTTAATTTTTTTCTCGGCCTCTTAGAGAAGTTGTCAACAAAAACATCAGTGTATTGGAAATATGTAGCGGAAGAAATTATAAAAATCCTCACTGTACTTCTGTGTCTATTTGTTGTTGCTGGTGGTTTTACATGAAATCCAACACAAATACCCTTATTTAGCTGAATACAGTATGATTTGCTTTTTCATTCCCTCTTTTTTAGAGATAAGCAAGTTTTACTCCTCTTTTATTGATTGAAAGTTGAAATCTCCATAACCACACCGAGAGAGTCTTGCTGACAAAGCAGTGTAAGCAAATTATCTTAGAGGTACTCACTTCCCAGAGGATGGAATCAAAAAGGATTTATGAAAGGGCTTCACACAAGGAGCTTTGCTCTTCCCCATGAGTAGACAGTGCTCTCAGTGCCCAGCTCGGATGGCTGAGGCAGTTGGATGATGGCCATTGTCAATGAGGTCTCCTCAGCAGCAGGTGCTCTCTTCTGCAGCATTTCTTATACACATTTTTGGCAAAGTTTATAAGTGTGCCTGCAATCTGTATTTTGTTTATAAACATGAGAGATGATCCATGCCCCTACTCTGCATTTGCATTGGATTAGCTGTAATTTGCAGCACAAGTTGATTTGAATAATGGCATTGAAAGCATTGAACATCAAGGCCTGCTGGAGCTGTGTAAAACCCAGCAGAGGGACCCTTAAGACTCTACTTTGTTTGCACTGTAAAATTATCCTCGGGTCTTTACCTGTGTAAATTTAGAGTGAAACTCAGCAAAGCAGTTTCATCTGGGAGTGTATCAGGGTCAGGCATCTGGTGGTGTCAAAATGAAAATGTGCCACGTTGTTGTATTTAGCCAGACCTGAGATTAATTTTGAAAATTGCTCAAGCTTGGAAAGTTTTACATGGTTTGGGAGTCAACAGACCTGACCATACACACTTGATTTTACCCCTTTGTTTTTCAATTTAGAAACAGCTGACTCTAGATGGGATTTATTACAGCATGAAATACCTGATTCAGCAGGTGCAACATCACATGGTGCCATCCTCAGTAGCTGAAGATTCCTGAATTAATTTTGAAGTTTGTAAAAGACACTGAGGAAATTAGGAGACGTGATGATGCACAAATTTATCCGTCTTTGAGTCAGAACTTATGATCACCATCACATCATGTATCAGTATGGTCAGTTTTACACATCAGGAAGCAGTCAGGTTCACTCAGGGAAATTATAACTTGTTTGCTTTTTATTTAGTTCATGCAGAATTTATTGTATTTTAGAGGATTTTATACTAGTTAAATAAATATATTTGACTTCGTAGAAGGTAACTGCTATATATATTTTTTTAAAGCTCCTTTCTAAGGAATGGGTGGTGAGAACACAAAACAAAGGCTGCTGTAAGAAAGTGCCTGAAGAACAGGGTGAAGAGCTGGAGGAGATGAGTCATCTGCAGCAGGCTGAGCATGTACTTTGCTTTTGTTAGTAAGAAAGCTTGTGGCACTCTGAATGCATCTTTTAATTTTCCGAACATGCTTTTGATTTGTCCAAATCGAAAATCTAAGTGGGTGAGCTGGGCTAGGTGGTCATTTTCAGAAGGAAGAGGCAGTTGTGTTCCAGCTGTTCCCTGAACTGAATTCCTGGTTGGAAAACAAACCAGTTTCTTAGCTGAAAAGTAGATGTCAAAAGACACTAGAATTAAATTATTTCTTATTTCCACCTATCAAAGAAAATTAAGTGAGAGGGATTAAGTGGATAAATGTATCAAGTAAACCAGCAATGAAAACAATATACTCCCTTCCTACAACTGTAAACAATTACTACCGTGTGATTTGGAAACTGTCAATTAGCCCTAAGCACAGTGAATCAGAGCTGTTTTCTGGGGTAATGAAAATAGAGCATCTCACCATCACATCACTATAGATTGCATTAACCTTAATGACTGCTCTAAGGCTAAACCTTGTCTTGCCGGGCAGATTGAACACTGTGCCTTGTAAGCTTTGCCTTTAACTTATCTTTGTAAGACTTCCATTGATTCCCCTCTAATTTAAACTAGAAATACAGAAATTGTCAGGTCTGAACAGACCACTAGTGCAACTAATTTGATTTTTTTTGTTGCTAACTGTAACCAGTGATGGATGGACTCAAGGAAAAGAAGAACGATTCATTCCCTGTCCCCTCCCCCTTTCTCTTTCTACTTGTCCCCTTTCCCTAATTTGTTTAATTAAGTGTGATGTGATTTCTTTACCCCCAGCTGATGACAAGTTTGTGTACTGAAATGGAAATATTAACAACTCTTGTACTTCAAACTCGCTTATATTACTAGAGATATTATGCTTGCTAGTGTAAATGTCAAATCCCAGTTTGGAAATAATTCTTCTGTATCTCTTGTATTAAATAGATTATTCTAATAAGTTTCCAAATCCATTGCCAGGAGCTTTCTTTTTTAAAATACTTGAATGCTTCCTTTCAGTGGGAGAAAAGGTAAATAGGACCATGTTACTCCATGAGCACCACCATCTGCCACATCTCCTGTTTCGTTATTAATCACTGGCTAAGGTTTATTTGGTGGATTCAATGGGAGTTCCTCTTGGAACAAAATATAACCCCCTTCCCTTCAGTTACAGGGAATCTCTCCCTTCATTTTGCACTTAGATAAAATTCATAATTCTTCATGGGAATTTGTCATGGGAAGAAAGATGTAAGTCCATCTCTCATCTATAATAGTGTCTTCTTGGTCTAAAGGTTGGTATTGCTTTATTGATTAGCTTCTCCAAAATAGCTGTTGACGCAAGTACCCAACCTACAACATAACAAAATGATTCTGCTATGGGCAGTTCCTCGGCACTTCAAAATTGGGCCCACTAGGGTTTCAAACCCAGGATTTTAAAATGAAGGTACCAGAAGTTAATTGCTTTTTGTATATAAATACAACATGGTTTCAATTTCTGAGACATGTGAGGTTTACTTAGCTCATGCCACATCATGCTTTCTCTTATTTTCCAAAGCTCTGTTGCTGGAGCTCAGAAAATATATATTATCAGCTTATTTGTTCCTCACATTAGAAAAGAAACTCTGCTTAGGAAAAGAGCTCAGGAATATTTTATTACCAATGACTACAAATACCACAACCCGGCACAGTGCAGATTAGAAGGCTGCAGCTGTGCTTGAATTATAGAGGGAAGAGAGTCCATCAAGGTGGGAAGTTAACCAGGAATCTCAGATTAAAGCATTTTCCTACTCAGGTGTGAAGCTGGAGCATTCTGCTGGCATCTTGCCACACAACTTTGCAAACCCAGCTATGTTTGAACAGTAGCTCTACTGCAGACAGTGTAGTATGATGTTTTTTAAAATTCAAGTAGAAGTACTTTTCCTATCTTCTGTTCCTTGCTTTGGTTTGTGCAAAAGCTTCTCATTCAAGTAGGAAACTAAAAGATGAGCAAGAATGAATCAGTCAGGAGGTTAACCTGACAATGCCCAGATCAAACGGAAAATATTTAAAAGATGAGCACCTTCAGTATCATGACAGAGGAGAGAAAACCACCACAAAGACCATATTTTTGGGAACCTATGCAAGATTTTATGGACTATCAGAGTGTGCAGTAATTGCAGGGCTGAGTGAATTAGGCCCAAATTGTGAGTAAAGCTTTAATAATATAATTATTAAAAATAATTACATATAATAAATCAGGAGATAAGGGCAGAAAATTTCACTAGGAATACAACCTTGTATTTGAAACTGAGCCTGTATTTCCAGCACAGGTGTGTGTGTGCATATGCACAGGATTTTATGGCCTAGAGTGTCCTAATTCCGTTCTCAAACAGGTCCAGAGTGCCTTTCTCTGCAGAAATCTCCTTTGCAGCTGAGTGCTGTCAGGAATCCCTGCCTTCCAGATCAGGTGTAAGGGCCACTTCTGAGCTGGTGTGACATTCACAACAGGGCCACCAATTCCCATAAACTTGTTTTATTTAATCACTAGAGAGGCCGGGATCCAGAAATTTGTATTAAATGCACGTGGATGGTTTTGTGCAGTGAAGGAGCTGCTTGGGTTTTGTTCATCGACCAGGATGTGGTGAGCAGTGGTGGCCTATGCAGTTTGGAAAAATAGAGATAGGAGATGCTAATGAATACAAAATTTATATTGATCTCATTTTTCCCAGAGCCACCAGAGCTGCTCAGACATGGTGTTAATCACAGAGCATTGCAGTTCTCAAGTTTGATCCATGTAATTTTTTCCAGTCTCCGATATTATTGCAGTCCTGTTCCTCTTCCCCTCATGCAGTAAATCAAACATGACATATCCTGCCTCTAAAGGTTGCCAGATGTTTCTTTTGTTAGGTTATTGGGAGGCAATAACTTTCAAAGGGCAGAAGAGTTTTGGCTATCTGGTGAATTTAATCAAAACAGATGAGTGAGATTGTGAGGCTTGTGTGAGGACAGGCTGACATCAGCTGTTCACTGGGAAGCAGGAGAGCAGCACAACAGGACTGGATCAGGAATCCCCTCCTCCAGGGACTGTCTTGGGCTCAGGAATGTGTACTACCTAAATGAGGTGAAAAACCTGTGACAAGGATTGGTTTTTGGCAGATTAAAGAACAAGGCGTAAATGAAGTATAGATTCAGTGAGAAATAAGAAATAAAGTATAGGTGGCTTGGATTTTTTTTTTCATGTTGCTTCTCTGCAGACAGGTTTTCTTCTGAGAGAAGGCAAGAAGAATGCAGCATTTATGCTGTGTTACCTCCTTGAAGGTGTTTTAAGGAAAGAGTTCAGTAAGTGTCAGTCTGACATTCTCCTGAGCTTAGTAAGAGCTGGAAGCAGAGGCTCCAGGTTTTCTCCCAGCTGTTCAGGTGTATCCTCCTGGCAGGGGGTTTTCCTGCAATTACTGAGACCGTCTTACATAAGAAATACTGTTTATAGCTTGAAATACAGAGGAAATGCCAGGAAATCTGCTCGTGGCAATGCTGTGAAGGACTGGTGACCTCGCTGGCTGCAAATGCTGAATGAAGTAGAGATCATGGGACTATACTGGTGGAAGCTTTAAGTCAGGGAGTGTGGAAGAAATATGATGCTGTATTAGAGTGTGTCTGGATTAGCTCCTGCAGGATACATATCCCAAGTGACTGTATCTTTTAATTGGACTTTAGAGTCTGTTGCCTTTATGTAACTTAAACAAAGGAGACATTTCTGGGGAAGAGAAGGAAAGCAAAACCAAATGCATTTATACGTAAATCAGAAAGAACTTTGCTGCCAGGGATTTTTGTGATCTCTAAGCAGTGCAAACAAAGAGTGGTTTCTGCCTTATGTGATGTCTGTGCCTTGGTTATGTCAGATACAGACCTTAGTGGTTCCCAGTTCATGTGGGTTAGAGAAATAATTTCGTGGATTTACTTGGTTTCTTTTTATTCCTTTCTTTCACAACTTTGAGAGGAAACACAGAGATAGGAGGAGTTTGCTGTTTTGTTGCCTGTTTTGACTATCAAAGATTTGGCCAGTTAATTGTAGAGTTCAGTTACTCCAGCCATATCATGTATCTTGTGTGCATCACTGGGATTCCTTCCTGCTTTTTTTCACAATAAGTCAGGTGTCACCGCTCTTAAATTTCACTGTTGTCAAAACCAAGTGCATGGTGACTGAACTGCCACTTTGACGAGTAAAACAGCCTGTTGCTTAAAGAGGTCTCTTTCCTGGTTTATCTCCAGAACTGTTTGCATTTTCCACTTACCATTTAGAGAAGGAACCTAAATAAAGATAATGCAAGCATGTCACAGTCTCCCAACACAGTTTCTTTGTCGAAAACTCAATGTTTTCAGTAACTCCAAAACTCTTAATTCTGAATAAATGAGGTGGGATTTGCAAAGATTAGAGTTTTTTGTTTAGAGATAAGATTTCAAAATGAGGAGGTTTAAATTGAAGCAAAGGTTAGCCAGAACTTACTAAAGCTGAAATTAAGCACTGCCTTTACTACATCAGCCAGCTGAAGCTAATTGGTTTGGAGGTGGGGTTCAGTGGCACAGGGAATGGCAATAAACTCAACACAGTTTCCCCCTGGGTAGTGAAGTGTAGGGTATAATAAGGGAAACATGCTGAGGGTTTAGACCTTACATTCCCATTGTACATAATGCTGATTGTAGAATTTGGCTCCAAAACCAGAAACTTCCACCCTGAGGAACACTACAGTCCTGGTAAAACAGGAGTCACAGCATGGACTGCTCCTGGCTCATATCTCCTGGCTGCATCTGTACCCTGAAATAGTGTGCCAGAGATCCACAGAAGAGCCCTTTCTTCCAGAAAATCCAGGAGGGGCACTGCAAGCATCCTGTCTGCCACTGAGGCAACAAAAGGTAACAAGAGCTGTGTCTTAGTGTCTGCAAGTAGTAAATCCCTTCTGAGCTGCTCACCTGAATTTGTCCCAGCTCTGTGATTTCCTGAGGTGCTGCAGGTCCAGCCCTCTGGCCACAAGCCCAGGAGATCTCCTCATGCTGCAGCCAGGTACTGCTAATACCATATGGGCTGTTTCCCTGATTTCATCAGTTAACCTGCTTCTCACTTTTGCAGCCTCACTGCAGAAGTACTCACTGAGTAGCACAGTTTGGTCAACTGCAGTTCATTCAAGCTCGTATTTTCTGTTTAAAATGCCTAGTTGGTGACCTGAAATAACAAAACATTGTTCTCATTTCTGAGGGCTGAGACTGCTTAAGTCAAGGCTTGAATTACTATTGAACACTGTGTAACAGAAGTTTGTGTCATGTGCTGTAATTTATTAGTCTCTCAAGGTATGCAAAATTGTTCTCTGACTATTCAGTAGCTGTAAAATATATGAAGAAATGCAACTACCCCAAATTTCTGCAATTTATTTTGTATGTAAGTGTATTGCTATACCTGAAATGTTTATGTGGCTCTAGGACATTTATTTGCAAGGCACAGACTGCTTCAGTAGTACCCAGAGTACCTTAACCTTGGCTGGATTTGACTCTAGGTGCTTCTGTAACACCCAACCAGAATCAAATTAAGCCCTAACTTCAGTAATTGAATTTTAGTAGCCAAATTTTATGAGAGAAACAAATTTCAGTTACACCTGTGTCTTTTGTAAAAGATGAATTTTCAGTTGTTAAATATAAGTGTTCATAGACAAGCTTGTGCACTCAACCAGGGAGAGAGGAGAATCAATATCATCCCTGAGCAGCAGCTCAGATTTCAAATATTCACAGCTTGTAAAGTCGAACTTATGAAGTTTAATTGACCAGGAATAATTTGAGGACAGTGATCTTTATGCGCTTCATAAGCAAAATGCAACTGAGTTATTCACTTGAAATTATTTATTCCACTTTAGAAATTATGGGACACTTCCAATGGGTCTGTGAATTTGCTAAAACCTTAACTTTAATTTGCTTATGAACACTGCATGATCCTTAGTAGAAAAGGAACAGCAATTATGAGCTTGTTTTCATGTAATTCCCTCCCACCGTTGCTCTTCTGAGCAGTTCTTACAATGCCTAACCTGGCTATCAATAAGCACATCCCTCCTTCTACAGCCACACAGTGTTGTAGCTGCAAAGGAGAAGATTAACAAGGGATCCATGATCCCTTTTGCTTCCCTGACTTTCAAGTTCAGAGCAGAATTAACCTGTGATTCTTGCCTCTGCTCCTCTGCTTAGACCACTGAACTAAATGCCCATTTTTCTTCCTCGGCTGCCAGTGAATATTTACTGTAGTTTTTCCTGTAGAGCCTTGTCCCCTTGGCAGAGCTGAGAGTTTTGGCTCATCCAATTTAAATGTCTTTTTTTTTTTGTGACCCATGGCAGAGCTTTGCTCTTCTGTGTGGTTGTTTAATACTGTGTGTCTCTGGAAATGGCAGCTAGGAATCAGAGTCTGGTAGGGAAAGTGCTTCTGGGGAAATGGGACAACCTTCAGCTCCCTAAATCTTGTGAGTATTGTGCTCAGGGACATAAAAGTTCAGCTAAATGAGTGTTGAGATGAAGAAAGGTACAAGTAAAGTGAACAGAATGTAGAAGATAAGTGACATTTCAGTTCTGTTTATAAACATAAATCATGGCTTAATTCTGAAATGGCATATTTTTTAGGAATATTAGTGCTGATGCAAATAAAGTCATTTGGAGGAGTCTGTCATGGCTGAGAGATCCTGTATCTAATTCTTTGATATTTCAGTCATGTAATCTATCCTTCTTGGTGTACAGACTTACCATTTCTGTGAAATACATCTCCAGTCAGGCTCCCTTCACTGAGCAGCAGACCAGGCTACCTCTGGGTTTGCTAAGGCACCTGGGTTGGAGAGACCATCCAGTCATAGACCTGTCATGTTTGCGGATCTGGCATCCTAAATTACACAGTGTGTGTACTCTGAAGCTGCAGGTATCAGGCAACTGGTGAGAGTGACACCCTGTAAAGCATCTGTGAACCAGCCAGGGAGCCCAAAGTACAAAAAAGAATGAAGGGGAACCAATTCTGATGTCTTCACCTCATGACCAGGCATAGGTACAGTTAATAAATAAATACACACTGGCTAGAGAACAGATGCAAAGTGCAGTGACACTTATGCTTGGAAAAATGTCATATCCAGTTTCCAGGATTTAGATTGTACAGACAGGCAGCAGTGTCAGAGACCTTTCTTTTTCAAAGTTAAAAATAAAAACTGAGCACACAGCAATTTCTTTCTGGAGGTCTGCCTTAGTGCTATTTTTTGATCTTTAGGATTTAAGTAGGTAACAACACTTCTGCCCATTAAAAAAGTGAACTCAGGAGTCCCTAATTTGGAGTTACAGTGCATGGGTTCCCCTGCCAAGGACCTGGAATCTTACTTCCACCTGATAAATGTTAAGAACCTGTTAGTGTTAGAAATATTAATTGTGTGTCAGGGCAGGTGCCACGGGGCTGTGGTTGGAGTGCTGAGCACAGCTGCCTGCTCTGGGCTGATCCTCGAGCTGACTTGCTGTGGGAACCTGCTCATCCCTGCTCAGACAGCCTGGGCTCAGCATTTTGGTCTGCATCACCTCTCTGTTACATGCCTGTTACATGTCAGATTGCCTACAGGTGTAAGCCAAGCAACTGCTGCAAATTATAAGAAATCTTTTGTGCTTTGCCCTATTTTAAAGCCCCTTTATTACTTAACTATACACGATGACTTTCAGTATTTAAGCCATGTAGTTTGGGGGTTTTTTTGCTTTACTTCAACTTGTTTGAAGGGTTATTAGTGTTTGTTCCCTGCTGAAATTCTTATCCAGATTGTAGATCTCAAGTTCCTTGGTGTAAGCCATCCTGAGAAGCTAACATGTCCATTCTCAAGTCCACCTCAAATCCTGAGTGAGGGCAGCCTTTGTCCAGATGACCTGACCTCTGTGATTTTAAAATTACGCAGCACAGTCCACTCAAACCGACACACCTGATGTGTCTGGGCAGGAGCAGAGCTCTAGCCTGAATAGCAATGGTTAAACGAAAGCTCGTGATCTACAGAAAGCTTGTCTGAAGGAAAAGTTTTTTTAATATTTTACAGAATGAGCCTCCCTAGTTTACAGTTCTTTAGAACTTTATGCTGTGCATTGAATGAGAGTCCTTCACCAGCTTCTAGACATTTCTTCCATGAGAAAATTGACTGGCAGGAACATAATTTTTGCCTGTCACTCCAGGTAAGATGACTCCATTGACTTCTGTAGTTCACTGACTGAGAAACCATCAAAAAGCAAACTCTTCTGGGTATCAAGATTCCTAGCAATGTGAAGGGAGATAAAATGAAGCAGATTTCGATCTGTTTTGTACAGCTCACCAGGGAACTGTTTCTTCCCATCAATTCCTTGGTTTTTTCCTTCTGGAGTGGACAAGGTTGTCTTCCTTGACATTGGCCTTGCCTTCCAGCAAGTATCCTACACCCTGGTCACAGCAGAAGAGCTGCTGTGGGCTAATACCTATTCAGCCTGATCTAGACTCAGTGGCCCCAACCAAATTGTGATTTCACAGACATCCTTTTTGCCCTTGCTGTCGAGAAATGCTGCGTGATGTGCACTCAGTGGTGGCAACAGCACTCGTACATGTGTTTCATTGTACTCCAATACCTCAGTTTCCATGGCTACCACAGAAATTGCAGGTTTGCTATACAAATTGGTAGGAGAGACTCAGAACACCAGCCCATATGCTGCAGCTTCCTGAACCTCATTCTCCTCTCCTGGGCTCAAACGTGCTTCTTTCTGTCAGGGGCTGTAATGCTGGTCTCCACTGGGTACAGCAGGTCTTTGCCAGTACCAGCCTGTTCTGGGGAAATTCAGTGCACACACCAGTTTGTCCCCTTGTGTGGCTCTGGGTTGTCAAGTTTTTGAGCAGAGAAGATGATCAGCATTTTGATGTACAGACGAAGGGCCTGGGGGAGGTTTCCTCTCTGGTGGTTGGGTTTTCTGCCATTCCTCAAGTGTAAAGCAACTGAGTAAAGGCATATTTTAGCATGTGATCATGGAGCTTTGTGCAGAAAGGCTGCAGGTGGAACATAAAACCAGACAGAATAGGTAAAAAAGTCCAGCCAGCCAGTAGCTGTCAGGACTGGAGACTGACAGCAGGGTCCATAGGTGGGATTACTGGAATGCAGAAGCTTTGGAAACATTCTCCCCCTGCGCAAGTGGATACAGCTCTGCTTTCCTGACTCAAAGATAGTATCTGGGCTTTATTTACTTAGTGAATTTTTTTTCTATTAATTTGCCTAATTGTATTTGAACTCATATCCAGTTTAGCCTCTGCAACAGCTCGGCAACAGCTTTACAGCTGAACTGTGCACTGAGTGACGAAATCCCCTGCATCTTTCCCACCATTAGCAGTCCTATTTCATTTAGTCATTTCACAACCAGTCATTTCACATCTCGTTCCACAGCTGTGATTATTGCCCATCTTCATGTCCCCTCCACTCCCAGCAAATCCTTTTTGTGATGCGTGGTGACCCAAACAGCTCATGTTTGTCAACATGTGGGTGCACTATGGATGTCCCAGTTCCTTTCTCAGTACATCCCAATATTTGGATTGTTCCTGAGCATGGAGCTGGCACTGTCTGTCAGAATACAAATATTTCTTTCTTCACAGGTAGTTCTGAAGGCAAGGCCCATCACTCTGTGTGCTGACACAGCTGTTGGTTTTAGGGACTTTACTAAATTGCTTCCTTGGGACCAGCACATCCCCTGACACATGGCCCTGTTCAGTGAGGTTAAGAATAGGGCCATTTTCGAAGGCTAGACCAGATTTTGGACTTGTGAGGCAGAAGTTTAGATTCACACTCAGTTTGAGGTTCCCTGCCTCCAGATCTGCCATCCCACAATACTTTGCCTGCCCAATTACTGCACGTCTTCTGTGCAGACAGGAGATCCTCAAACAGAAATGCCACACTATACCATGATGTGGCCCAGCTGGAATTTTAGGCAATGTTGGCCATTATTTATTTGAAGTGAAAGATATCCTGAAGGGGACAGTTCTGGTGCTCTTATAAAATTGTGCTGTGGTCATTGGTCATAAAAGATTGCACAGGACGGTAATCACAGAAGTTGACTTGTCCCATCACAGCCTGTGAAGTAATGTGGTCACAAAGGACACTCAGACCAAGTGTGTGCATTGCCTTGCACATTAAGTCAACCATAAAGTGTGTTTTTCTGGTGATAGTCAGAGTGTGTTATTACGTATGAGTGCATTATTGCAGTTATTAAATAGCTTTCCGAAGATTTATAAAATAGCTATTTTTCAATAACATTTTTCATCATACCACCTTGAAAAAGATTTCATGAAGATTTTTAAAAGGTCTGTTAGCAACGTACCAATTTAGTTAAGCATTGTAGTTGAACTCAAATCATGAATAAAATATGAAATAGATTAAGAAAGATGAATGGAGTGTTGAAAGAAGATCCCAAATCTGTTTTGGCTAATGCCCATAGCATTAATTTTATAGAACTGGCTTCTTCACACACTGCTAACTAAAACTGCTTCATCCATTCAAATACCTACATTGCTGCAGAAAAGTTTCTTCTATATTTTCATTTTTTTCCAACTTGAAATTGAAGGAAGTGACCATATAGAATGGGCTCTAAGATATACAATTCTAGTATCTATGAAATTTGCCTCTGCCCTCTGTGAAGTCGCAGAGAACATGTTTAAGATGGTGGAAGATTGTGTTGCCAGATTAGAATTAATTGTGGTTGTGGGTGTTTGAATGTTTTCTTCTTTTCATGTTAGGTCTAAGTACAAGTGCAATATTTAATATTTAAACATTTCTTAGGAGAGAAATTCTGACTTGGATCACTTGCATTATCCTGTAAGTAACATAATTTCAGTTTTATTGTCAGGAATATTTTCTTTTAGCCCTTATGATAGTGTTCTTTAGGCTTTTACTTGATCTTGTGTATTCTGACTAAATCTGTTGGAACAGAACAACAGCATGGACTATTTCTAGCAGTTTGACAATATATAACATTGACCTTGCTAAGAAGCAAGGATATCCATTCTTTGTTTCCCAAGATTAAGAGCATCACCAGATTTACTCACTAGCATTACCGCTCCCTCCCCTAATAATGTATTTTGTGAATTTGTCCTCCAAGTTTAATGGAGGACAGTGCAAGCAATCTGGAAAATTTAGCAACATTACTCATTGTAAAAAGCCTATTTACATATATTAAAGATGCCTAACAACTAGACCTCCCTCAACATCCCAGGAACACTGAACCTCTCAGGTACCCACACAGCACTCAGCATGCCTTTGCTGTTTTCAGAGGTTAATTTATGCATCTGAGTCAGCTAATAATCACTTCAAGGAAAACACATCCAGATGTTTACTGTAAAGCACCAAGTTCTCTGGACAGGGACATTTACCATCACTGCAGAAAATCATAAAGCATCAAGTCATGAAAAGAGCCACTTACTACAATAATCTATCTCTGGCCTGTACACATGTCAAGAGAACAGCATAAAGACAGGCCAAGCACATGGTGATGTGCTACTTAAAATACTCTCCTCCCAATCTTCAGTCATCTGCAGCACAATTCCTAAACCACTGATTGTGCCTGTTTTGTAGAGCCTCTCTTACACTTCTCTGTCCAGTGAGTTTTGAATCCCTATATGCAATATCCTTATATTGCATTTACAGCCTCCTGAGGCAAAGAGGCCCAGTGAGGGCAAGGATCTTCTTCCAGCTTGTCGTAGTTGTCTCCCTGAAGCAGCAGTTCCAGGAGAGGGGTTACACAGAGAAGGTGGAAGTTTGCTCTTGTGGAACGTCTCAGGCCGCTTTCAGAGGCACATAAAGGAGATGTCCACACAGCAAATCTTGAAAGCAAGGGTAACTCCTGTTCTGTGAGCAAAAAGTACCTAGGGGACAAAAACCAAGTTTTGGATGAGTTCTAGTCTCCTCACTACATTTTCTCTCTTCCATGTGTTTGCTCCTTAGTCTGCTATAAAAAGGGTAAGTGCAGTTGTGGTGCTGGTTGCAACAATTCAGCCTCCTCTGAAAAATGATGTGACTGTTCAGGTAGGGCAGGACAGAGTACACTATATAAGAAAATTCAGAGCAATTTGAAAATCTAGGCATGCTTCAACTTGTTGTGCTGTGGGACTGACCCACAGGTGTATGCAAAATCCTTTTTGGACAATTACAGTGTCTCCTGAAGTTATCACTCTTCATGGCAACCCCTACCTGCACTACTCCTGCATGTTGTTCCCTATTATAATTTATGAGTGTTACATGTGCCCCGTTTTGTACTCTGATTAAATTAGAATCCCATTCGGCACAGTTGGCTGCCAGACAAAGGAAATGTCTGATCTTATTTTCAATATAAGGCATGCCCTCTTCTCTCCTGCACATCAGAAAATTTTCAAGGATTGATAAGGCAGTAGTTTTGATAGGATTTCTATATTTCTCCAAGGATTTGTTGAAAATGTGGCATTTTAGCAGCTGAATATTAGATTATTAAATTGCACAGTGCAATCTATTGTGTATAAAGTACTAACTGAAGAGCTGTCCACTCCTCCAGAGCAATCCTTCACAGCAGCAAGCAGCAGCCACCCTCCAGTGATGCCACAGCAGCAGCACCTGGAGAAGGCCACCCCCTCAATCCCTCAAAACAATAACATCAGTGGACATTGTGTCCCGTTTCAGGAGAAATGGCAAATCCAGTTTGGCATTCCTTTGAGGAAATACTGACAAAGGCTGAATTTAAGGTCCTCTGAGGCTTTTTCTTTTTGTTGAAGAAACAGTATATTGGTAGAACGTTTCTCTCAAGGACCATGTGTTGAATATTCCCTTCAGCATTTCTGATAGAGCACAAGATTTGCCACGGTGTTCAAGGGATTCCTTACACGTCACCCTTAACGATGTATGTGGTCATGTTCCCGTAGGGATGACAAGTCCTTAGTCACGAAATGTTATTTTAAGTGCAACAAGATTTGTTGTTTCAGCAACCTGGTCTAGTAAAAGTTGTCCTTGGCCTGGGCAGGGCGTCAGAACTAGATGATCTTTAATGTCCCTTACAACGCAAACCATTATATGATTCATATCAAGGATATTTGGCAAATCACAAAAATCTCTTCTTACTTGCTACTGTGTATTTGGTATTTTTCTTTAAAAGGCAGTCTGTCTTCTGCAATTTTCCCCTTGAAACCAGGTTACTTAACAGCTTAAAGTCTTTTAAATGGTGTATGCCCATTTTGTTCTCTTTATGCTTTCTGCTAAGCAGTAATAAAACCAAACTAAAGTACAAGATTTTTTTGATTTTTTTTTTTTTCTTAATATTCATTCCTTAACTGTGCATCCCTCAGGTTGGGCTCAGGTAATCTCTGGATTTCAGTGTCAAATATGGCATTTATCTGTAAAATTCATTTGTACTACACAAAACACTCACCTGAGAAAATCCCCAAACCAAACCCCTTTTATACCAGGTATGCTCTTCTTCTGTTCTCAAAGAACGATAAAGCTTGAGACCACTAAGCTGCAACCTTTTCTATAGAACTTATTTATGTGATATTAGCTGAATTGTGTATTGCACTTTATAGAAACAGAAAGAAATCCCTGCTCTAAAGCAGGTGTCTCCAATGCCTGTAAATGTCAGTCAGCACTTCCAGACCAAAAATTAATTGTGCACTCACCATGAGAAACCGAGCAAGTTGAAGCACTTATAATATTGTGCTCCATCAGGTTATTAGGTTTTCACCTCAGGAAATTCAGCTTCAAATGCCATGTAACCTGCCTTAGCTGGTCATTCTGGAGCATGTATGCAATAGACACAAAAAGTTAATAAAAATACATCAGGCACCCCCCACTGACAGCTATTTAATTACCAATCATTTGCTGCTCACACAGAAGGACAGCGTGTTGTCCTCTTGGATGCTTCATTAGTACTATCCAATTTTGGCTATGTCAAGGTTTATTTTGTGGTCAGCCCTTAGAACAGAAAAACCAAAGAAAATAAAAATACAACCTGTAGTGTTATACCTGTCAGGGTAGCAATTATTGCTGTACTGAACTCGGACCTTCCAGCCTGTTTTTCAGATGTTTATAGTTTCTTTTGTTATTTCAAACTATTTTGATGATAAGAAGAAGTAAAAAAAAAATTCAGGTTGTATTGTTTTGCAACAGGACGTTATGCCCAGGGCCTTGAACTCTTCTGTCTTGACAGACCTGCAGGGGATTCTAGTCATGCTCAGAAGATTAATCTCTCTCCTTTCATCCACTGCACGGCTCACCAATTTCTGAGGTACCTCAGTCAACGCATAGGTTAGTGAGCTCCAAGGAGCATTACAGAAATACAGTGTTGGCAGCTGATTCAAGATGGGAGAGCATCAGCTGTGATGCTATGCTTCTTTCTCTTTCCTTAATTTAGGCCTCTATTCTGGGCAGTGGAGTTTAAATAACCAGATCCTATTCTATGTTCAGGAAGAACGAGATTCAAGTGAGGGTCTCCTTAAAAAAAAATTCTCATTGGAGCATCTAGCAGATTCTTGGGCCTCTTCTGCTGTCACATTTTTGGTTTTCCTTGCTCAGCATGATAATTGCAATAGCTCCTGGATTTATGTACTGGAAGGGGATTAACACATGCACATCACTGTCTTTCAGCAGGTGCAGTTTATGTTTATCTTCCTCCTGCTGCTGGTGCCATGTATTGATTCCCAGCTGCTGCCTTTTTACCTAAGCCTTGCTGCAGTGGGAGATTTAGTCAAACAAAAGGTCCACACCTGATCCTTGGGAATGGCTCAAGGTGCTTTAAATCTTTTCCAAAAACAGGACTGTGGATTTACGCTGGAGCCACAATCATCTCATCACCCATTCCACTTGGCCAGCCTTGCTTTTCATGTCATGGTCACTTAGTAAGGATGGCAGCCTCAAGCAAACTGGGCATCTTCTTTCTGGGGATGGTTTTGCTCTGAGCTGCCTGTTTAGTTTTGCTGGAAGGAACTGGATGGAGAGTAATGTTTAGGGCTTTTTTCAGGATATGTCTGTATGTCACTACAACACTTTCCAAACACGATGAGCTCCAGATTTTTTTTCTGATTTTATTCAGTATTTGTCCCTTCATTTCTGTGATGTCAATTTGTTCACTAATTGACAGCTATGTGCTGTCAGCCAGCCCAGGTCACCAACAGCTTCAGTTGGGTTTATTCTCTCTTGTCGTGATTTCAAGCCTTGTGAATAATCATGGCATTTTGTTGTGGTTTAAACACAGTACACTCAGACTTTGCACCCACAGGCACGGGCTTTGCTGTCAGGGATTAATTCTTTTTGGACTTTCTTTCCTGAGGCTCTATGACAAGCTTCAATGCTCTCCTGAAAGCTGCAGCCACCTGAGCTGAAGATGGTTCAGACTAGTATTCCTTTCCATAGCTGGATCCCATTCCCAAGCTTGATGAAGGGCTGTTCTTTGGGAAATAACTGTGCTTGGGATTGCTGCTGTTCTGTGTGGCTGTTGCTGTGCTCTGGCAGTAACCTCTTGGCTCTTAGTGAACCAGATCAGAAATGGACAGTACAATTAATGCTGTAGCACTGCTGGTTCCTTGCTTTTCTGCTGCTTGGTTTTACTCAAGATCACTTAACAAAGTGATTCCTTGGCTGGCTTATTCCCTCAGCTGGTTTTAGTTCTGTACAATGAGTTTTCAGTGTTGATATTTATTTGTATAATCCAGATAAAAGTTATTCAGAAGAGTTTTTATACCCTGTGTTTTCACTAGGAATGGAGACTTATTAAAGCAAAGTGGTTTTGGGGAGATTTTTATAAATAATTTATTGGATCCAATTCTGATTAAAATTAGAGGGCTGGATCAACTTCCACAGAAGCCGACTGCTGGTATTTAAGGTAAAAGTCTTGGGTTCAATCTTCTCTTTAAAATCAGTGGACCAGGAACATGATTCCAGAGCAAATTCTGAAATATAAATCTTTATATTATTTCATATTTTCACAACTCAGACCTCATGTTCTCCACAGCTTTCAAAGAAAAGCTTTGCTCAGCCTAAAAATCAGCCATACAAAGCTCCAAGAACTAGGTTGAAAAGTTAATTGCACCTTCTACACTCCAGTGTAGCATTATTGATTAGAACACTTATTTAAAAAGTAGATTTCTTCCATACTTCCAAGCTTTATTGCCTAGATAGTCAGATTACTTCAAAAATCACTAGCTTTGAACACCACTCATCAGTATGAATTCATTACCTGAGTTAATCTTGCTTTGTAACAAATACGAAAGCTATACCCACTATTATGCTCCCCGAAGTATTTCCAATCTTGCTTTGGCAAAACACTCTGTTTTTAATGGCTTGAAATTGTGTTTGAATCTTGTTGCAATTGAGATGGGAAGAACACAATCTATAATACTTTTCACTTGCTGTATCTGCTAAAGTGCCAGTACTGTACTTTAAAAATATTCCTATACCTGAGGTTATTACTGGTGTCTCTATACTAAAGGAAGAGAATATCTATCACCTTATAATTAGTCACCTACCTTTTTTTTGTCCCGTATTTCATTATGAAGACAAATTCTAACTTCTTTTTATGCCCCTTTTCCCTATTCAACCTGGCAGGCAAAGACTCACTACAGGAAATAAACACCAAGCACTTTCTCTGGTGATTTCTTTGTCTTGCCTCCTGGCTTAAAATCCTTTTTTACAAGTTTAAGGTCTGATTGAAAAAAGCCATTCACTAGTAGTTTGTTAAATTAAACTAGAAAAATGCAAGGTGAGGGGGACAGGCCCTATCCAAAACAAGACATTAAATTTCACGGATTTCAGAAATATTTGCTATGTTTTAGTCATTGTGGAGGAGACAAACACTTCAGTTAAGCCAGCTGTCAGGTTTAGTGGAGCTGAGCACTGTACTATCCTCCCTGCCCAGAAGCACATGAGTAAGTCCAGAGCTCTGCTGCAGGTCATGTATAAATGGTACCTTGTTAAAGTGGTGCCTTCACATCTACAGGCACCAGCATCACTCAGGCCCTGGTGCATTATCTAAAAGTTTACAACAGCCAGTTGAGCTACTTGCATTAAAATGAGCACAAAGATGTTGGTACAGCTGCCAATACAGTCAGTTTGAAACTCCAAGACAGATGAGGTTACCCTCTGCATCCTAGTTACTCTTCTTCCTTCCCACTAAATTCTCTAAGTACAGAGAAAAAAAATCATCACTTGAGCTCTTTAATCAGGGAGGTTATGAAACAGCCACAGTCTTGACTGGGAAGGTGAACACGTGCTTTACAGATATCCATCCATTTGGTGACTGTGACAGAGCCTCTAGAGACAGCGTCCTTTCACCACAGCTTTCATCCATGAGAAATACAGCATCACTTGGAGGACCTTGCTAAGCAAGCACAGGCCAGGGAACTCTGTAGCATGAGTCAAAATTGCCACCTTCTAGGAGAGTCATGAGTTTTAAACCACGCTTTAAAATCATATGGAAGTTGCCCCGCCTCGCTAAGTAAAATGAGCTTTTCCTCTGTATTCAGTCTCTTTGGGTGAAATAGATTTGTTGCAAGGGTTTGGTTTTGTTAGTATCCAAGAGTCAGCACAGGTCAGTGAGCAAACTGAATTGTCATCTGTCTCTGTGAAACAGAATTGCTCTCGACATCTTCATCGTCAGTGAGCCTGGAGACTCTCAACAACCCTGCTCAGCACAGCCTGTCTTCTCTAATGCACAGGGGCTTTTTAGGTGCTGGTATGAGCCCTGCTTGCAGCAAATGGCTCCTCAGGTACAGCTACTGCTCCTTGGCTTCTCTGACCCAAAAAAAAAAATCGACTTTAGTACAGTGGTGAGTGTCTGTGTCTCCCATGCGGGAGACTTGGGATTTGATTCCTGCAGGGGAGGCAGTGGTGTTGTTTAAGATTTGGGCTCGATGATTCATGTGGGTCCCTTCCAACTCAGAATATTCTGTGAATTTGTGAATCCTTGTGGAAACACTTTGCACAGTGAAAGGATTTTTTTTTTCACTTCTACATCCTCTAACAGACATCAGAAGTGATTTCTGAGATTATTGCAATATAAAATTATAACTTGCTTTGTATAACTTCCCTCTTCTTAAACAGGAAGGGGTTTGTCTCATCTGTAGGATGATGTACTTTGGCAAAAGCGATCTATTCTTTTTATCAGTGGCAGCTTGGGAAGGGCATAATATTTACAAATGATGCCATGAACAAGTTATGCAAATCACCCAAATGAGAACCAGTAAGCTTTTATATCCTGCCAAACAATCATGTATTGTGGAAATGCTACATTTTACAGTCAATTTGAGAAATGTTTTAGAGATCTTAAAACATTAGTGTCCTATTTTTCATATTGCTTAACATATATAAGAGGATTTGTTAGTACCATGAGTACAAAAACATAAACCTTTGGAATATGAAGCAAAAAATAACCATAATAGATTTAAAAAACCTAAGTGACTTTGAAAAGCTTCTTGGAAGTTCATAACACTGTCAATTTTTAAAGATCTTGTCTAAAATTGAAAACCTGTATGACTGCAAAGAAGCAATCTGTGCCTTTCTACTAGTATAAAAATACCGTTTCTTAGTGCATGTAAATGAGCCATTATAAAATAAATCAGCAAAAAGTAATGGATTCTCTTAACCTATTAAGCTCTCCAAAGGACTCATCTACACTGCAGAATTCACAAGTGTTTGAACTGAGCTAAGCACCAGTGACTGCACGGCCACATTAACTGTTTTTTAATGTTGTTCCACCTTCCCTTTGGCTGTGGCTACCTAAAGTAGGGTTCCTGGGAGCCACATATCCCAGGGACATTTGCAAGACCTCCCTTTCCTAATTCACTGTGGAACTACTACTGAAAGACCAGGGGATCCAATTCAGCTTGTCAGCTTCTGCACTATTGGTAGCTCATTTTTAAGTGATTTATCTAAATTTGGAGACACTATCAAATAATTTTTAAGCTCTAATTTTTTCATCTTCAAAGGGTCAGGTGGATTCTTGGGTTGAAAAATAGCACACGTTTTCCCTCAGAAGGGAAATTGCTACTCACTGTAGTAACAATTATCCTCCTCAAGTCCAAGGAAGAAACAAAAGAACATCTTGGGGGGAAATAAGCAGCAGTCAATAGGTGTAACTGATAGGTAATGGTGAATTTGTGGGAAGCACAAAACGATAACTTCTTTAGGTGTGTTCCTATGATCGTTTTTTTAAGCAAAAATGTTTTCATGCCAAAACACATCTGAAATCCTTATGACAGCTTTCCACGTTGCTTGTACAGAGCTAATAGAAAGGGCTTGTTTTTTTTAAAGCTCTTCTAAGTCTCCATCTCCTTGCAGACTTTATTTAAAAGGTTACAGAGTGCCAATGCCTCTTTACTGGTGTTTTACTGTGTTTGCGCTGAGCCCAATGCCCTTGTTTTGCATAAGGCTGGTGCTGTTCTTGTCATTTTTCTAACAGTGAACTATTTACTGCTGGAGAAGGACAAACTTGGTAATTTTCTAATCTTGGCTTTCCACTAACTCTTTTTGCTTAAGGCACATGATAATTTTGGTTTGATTGAAACCGTGACAGAAACACAGGCTGGATGAAGCTGGCCAGGCCCTGCCAGCAGTGGGGACATGGGGAGGCCAAGGGGGGACATTTCAGAGGTAAAAATAAATGCACGGAGTTAAGTATGAGGTACAGAAGTGGAGGTGAGGGATGCTCGTCCATGCAGTAAAACCAGTATGAACCAGTGTGGTGGGGACGTCAGGACAGTTGTTGGGTGAGAGGACAGGAGGGGCCATCTTGGCCCTGGAGCCTGGGTCCGTCGTCAATGGCTGGATGTGTGACCTGTCCCTTTCCTGAGCCTTCTCCTCAGCACAGCCCTGGAGGAGCAGTGCCATGAGGGAAACTGTCTCCAGCGAGGGGATTTGTGTAGTACACATTTGTGTAGTATATTTACATATTCCACCTCTGTGTACCCTGAGGAGCCACAGGGCCTCTCTAATGGTGTCTTCTGCACTTTCCCACATTTGCAAAATGTCCTCCCCCATTGTTGTGTTCCCAATCCATTGAGGCTGCAGCCCACTCCAGCCACACATTTGCAATAACTTCGTTTGTTAGGCCGAGTGACGGCTAAAGGAGAATGTTACCCCTCTGTGAAGCACCCCAAAAGTTTTTGGCAATTGAGAAAGTAACTCTTATACTTAGTCCTGCTGGCAGTGTTATATTGTGAGCTATTTCACCGGTGCTGTGTGCAATATATATTGTGCGTGTTCCAGAGACAGGAGAGATGATGAATGGGTAATGTGTGCCCTGCTTTCTGCTTCTGTTGATAAGTGACTGATAAAGCTGACAAATAGCTGGATTAAGTAAACAGAGCCTACATAACTCATTCAAAGTGAATAACTGTTTACAAATTATCAATTGTTATCTGCACAGTTTTGAGTTAGGAATGATGGATCCTGTTCCTGCGTAGAAATAATGGGACAGTGATTATGTGTATCAGGTATGTGAAGAGTAAAAATTGCCATCTGACAGTGCTCATCCTCAGGACAGGGACTGGCAAGAAAGAGAAAAGAAATCTTGTTTGGACCAAGTGCAGAAATTTTTGACTCCAGCAAAGAACAAGAATCTGAATACAATAGAGGCTTTGGGATTTGGCTCCTAAATACAATCAGAATAATTTTTAGGCTCGTTTAGAAGCTATTGTAACTAGTTACTACTCAAGGACTGATTTCCCTCTCATTCCCAGGAGTAGTGTTTGCAGAAAATGTAGAATGTGTATCTTTTTATTAGAGTAGGAAGAAATGCCTGCTAATATAATAGCACTTCATTTCATAATTCACTATAGGATAAGAATGGGATTTCAGAGCTGCTGATGTTTTAATCTCATGTTTCCTTGTCCAAAGTAAAAAGCCGTGTACGAGCGATGTCAAGTTAAACAGATTTAGTCCATCAATGTCTGTGTCATATTTGTAGCACATGTGGAAGGTGGGGGGGAGGGGTTATGCTCTGCTCTGTATTATCAAGTGCTTGCTTTTAATTTAGTGAGTCGTCTCTGCAACATCCCGATAACAAAACATGGCTTCAGATTCCTGAGATAACATTGAGTGCCAATTGTACATCACAGAGAAAATAACTTGGCTCGCAATAGCCTGGATTGATCCACAAAGAAAGAGGTTATAAACTGTAATGGAAGTGCTGACACAACCAAAGGCGATAATACACTCCACTAGAGCTCTCCGAGGGAGGGGACCTGCTGCTCTCCAGGCTCTCGCTGTGGCCGGATCACTCGTGCTGGAGCAAAGCTTCCAGCGGGGATTGAGGTGATGCGGGAGAGCTCGTGGGTGCGCTCCCTCTTGGGGGTTTGGCACCCTCTGCTGTCCAGTTGTTGCACAAAATAACCTAAAAAACCCCCTCCTCAAAACCGGAACTGTACAGGGGGAATAAAAGACCAAATCAAACTCTTAACTGAGTAATTTTGGTAATCACCATCCCTCCCCTCACTCTCTCTCTGCAGCAAACAGTGAATGTTAAAAACAAATGTATTTTTCTTGCTTCACAATAGTAGTTGCGTAATTGCAGAGACTCTGTTTCTCATAAATAAGATGGCCACGTCTTGGCTCCTGTTCCCACCATAAGGCTTCCTGACCATTTAGGTTGGATGCAAGCAAAGCACAAAGGCTGTGGTGCTGGAGAGCTCTCGGATATCCATGGGGAGGCTTTTTATGCCTCAGCAAGGTCTCTGTGCAATCACCACTGAGTTAAAACAACCCTACCGTGGTGGAAATGCAGCGGAAACAAGCAGGATCATATCTAACATCTGGCATGACTGTTCTTGCTACACAAGCATCTTGTGCTGCAGCTGATAGTGCTGACAATTGCATAGAGCAGCTTATGCATGTTTTAGGTATTTGGTTAAATGTTTATTCCCTCTAGAGAGGTTTTGGGGTTAAACAACTAACAAATGCTTTCCTTGACAGAGAGACATAGAGCTTTGCTTGTGCAACAGAAACATGGGACACCTGGCTCTGCAGTGAGGCAAATTTAAACCTAAAAGCTCTGGCAAGGAGGAGGCCCATTTCTATTGTGTGACTACCTGTACTGAATAGCATCTGTATTTGATTGACAAGGTAAAAAATATTCTGTATAGTAGGCACGGCAGCCTGTAGGAAGCAGTCATTGTTTGTTCCTTACGTATTTCACTTTTTGGATCTGCACTTGCACACTGTATTCAAGATAAAAAATAGAAATTGATCAACCAGATCTGCAATGCACACTGTGCCAGTCTTCCCTTAACAGGACACCAGAAAACCAAAGCTGTGCTTCCCATTACAGGGCATTCACTGGCTTCAATTATTAAATGGTCTCAGTTAAGGCTTTAGGAGTTTTCAGTTATCTGTGGCTTGAGGTATGAAATCCATAGCAAAAGTAGGACAAAGCACTGTTCTTCTGAGGCCACAGGGAGCTGGATCCTGACAGACATTGTTGCCTTCCTTCTTGGGTTAGCTCAAGCTCTGAGGCATATTCCTCTGGGCTTAGTCTAGACTCCAGAAGACAAATGTAGTAAGGTGTGTGGTGTGGTTCTGTACAGGGTGGGGAATGCCCAGGGCCAGCACCACCTTACCCTGTATGCCCCAGAGCTGTGTGATTCTTAGGGTACAAGCTCAACTAGAGGCTGCTCTCCTGTGCCTGCTAATGTCCACTGTATCCCCAGGGAAAAATAATTGGAGAATGCAGCTACTTGTAAATTGCAACTTGTTTCTCTTACATTTCACTTCACTCTGGTAGTCTCAGTGCAATTTTCCTAACAAAGCATTAATGGATTTACTAATCAACTGCTTTTCTTTCCATACCCACGCTGCTTCTCCTCACATCTTCTCAGACCTAGGAGGATAACTAAAGACTATAAATGCCCATTTCTATTAAAAGAAGAAAACACATTGATTCAAAGAAATTCCACTTTTGGAAGTAGCTTTGGGTTTTGGCTTGAGGGTTTTTTGCTGCAACAACCATGATGTTCTAAATAGACTGCAGCTCTTCACATTCACTCTCAATAGAAAATAAAATGGAGGAAGTGCAGAAGGCAGCACTGGCATGATTTGCATACAGTCTTTGAAAACAAATATCACATAGTGGCAACTCAGAACCAGCTTTATATTAGGCTTTTGTTGCAAAAGTGTTCAAGTCAAAGACAGAAAACACGACCTTGTGGGAAAAAACCCCACCAGAGTGTGGGTTAATCTGGGAAAGAAATATGTAAGAAACAGATATTTTTAAAAGAACACAGAATTAAATAGAAACTTGAATGGTGGCAAATAAATAAACTAAATAAAACTCAGAATGCCTATTTGAGATCTCCAGTGGGTAGAATTCATGGTACCTAGTGCTGCCTGTGCATGGGGCAGTGTGTTCCTGAGCTATATATTCAACCACAGATTGGTTTCCCCAAGCATCATCCTAGACATTGTTTTTATTGATTTATTTTGCTATCTTCCCACTGCAGTGATAGGATGACAAAAGAACCACCTGTGGGTATCCTAATATATCTAATGCCAGCAGATTTTCAGGTTGAATAAAAACAATAAATCTTTCTAGGCACAAAGGGGAAACGGCGAGGTAAGTTAATTTGGGAAACTAAAGAGCATGATTTAGGAATATTGGGTTTGTTAGAATGGATCAGACTGGTCCTCCTGGTTTACTATCTTCCCCTCAGAGACAGTTTCTAACAAATGACGCACAAGAAGACAAAATAAGCCCCAAAATAGTTAAGTGTTCAGTGACACTTTAAGGGACTGTCCTGCTTTCTGACAGTGTAGCAATAATTGTGTTACACCAGTAAGCAAGAGCTCCGACTATCACTATGCTATGCACATTACAAATGCTCCAGAAATTAGGTGGCATTTCCTGAAGAACCCAAGTACAATACAGGTGCTCATGGCTGTGCTTGCTGATTGCTGCATCTATCATGGGACACAGCCTGTATTTTTCCCTGAGGCAATACAGTTAGATTTGTTGTACGACTTCCTCTTAAATTAAGGCAGAAAATGAATAAACATGTAAACCTGTTCAGCTGCTTAATATATTCACAAATCAAGGCTAAAACACTAACTAGTCGAAGAGAGTGTAGAGTCTAGCACACTAAAAAACAAAGTTCTCTTCCTCTGCAGTTCTTCCAATGGGTATTCCTGTCTCCTCACTTCCATGAACAGGCTGAACTTGTCTTGTGGGGTGCTCCTAAAAAATGCATGTTATGCCATCATGGTAACATAAGGCTCCTTGGCTCTAATCTATTTCAAAGCAGGAATTTTACACTCTTTTGAGTCTTCTGCTAGTGAAAGCTTCCAGACTAACACACCTCTGTGACTGTGCTGCTCTGCTTTCCCCTAACCAGGTCCAGCATGGGCTGCAGTGGCTGAAGTTCTCTACAAGTGCTGCTTTGCTGATGTATCTCAGCCCTGACCCATTCTTGGCAGGGCATGAAGAAAAGTTAGTTTTTGCCTTATAGGAATTTCAGCTCCTGGTTTCTGCATCATATTTTTGTGTCTAAATTTTGATTCTGACCACAGGAGTCTAGAAAATTTTCTTAATCTTGATCTTAGATTTTTGATAATTATACCACAAGATAAGTACCTGAGCACTGCTGTATATGTAGCTCAAGAATACACTTCTGAATGATCTGGCAAATTGTCTAATATATTTAAATTTCTTTAGATTGCTTAAAGGAGCATGAATAGATGCTCAGTACATGTATCTGTCTCTGTGGTTGTCTCTCAAAAGACAAGACAAAATACACACATGCCAACTTCAGACCTGCACGTTTCTCAGGCATAGGAAAAAAAATCAAATTGAAGTGAAGATACAAGAGCACAAGGAGCTATTTCAAAGGAAGCCAATAAAAGAGAAAAGCTAGAAACTGACACTCACCAATAACAGGATTCTTAAAGCCTCAAATTCGATAAACCCACAAACCAGAAGAAATGAAGCAGGCTGTGCCACTTCAGGACATCATGCTATGGGATTTTATCAAGATTCATGGGTATTTGAAAGTAATGACATAAACTGGTAGTTTGAAGTCAATATTGATTAGTTGCCAGTTTCTGCATATCAACAATTGCACTTGAGTGTCCATTTACTCTGCTCAGAAATAAATATTCCTGCCCAGCTCCACGTGCTACTTGGAAGAGAATCAGTTTTCACCACTGGCAAGGGGACAGGTTGTTATCTCAGGCCACATTGTTCATTGATTTATCAGTGGTGGTGTAAATACAGAAATTTATAGGAATGCTGTCAAAATCATTTATTTAAAAGCTTTTTGGGGAAGAAGAATGATAGCACATTCCCAGTAAGGATGCAAGAGGCTTTCTGAGTATTTGGACTTATTAGCTGGTTGAGGTAAATTATCTCCATTTGATGTTTCTGGCTAGCAGAGTTAATTTATTTGTACAAAAGTACTTAATGATGCAGGGAGATTGTTATTGGTGGTTTAATTATTGTTTTGATCAGAGCTTCTGTATGGGTGGTAGTACTCCTAATAAGATAATCATACTTTTTCATCTGTTAATGAGTCTTTGGAGTATTCCCAACACAGTTTTAAGTCTTAGTTGTTTTCCCGCTCTTGGTTTAATTTCTGTGTTTCATTTGGCTTGCAAAATGAAACAAGATGGGCTGCTTTACTGCTGTTTATAGTTAGTTTTCCTAATATGGTTTTCTGTGCTTTTCCAAAACCACTTAAGCAATTCTAACCTGAGAGAAAAAAATTGACTGCCCATAAATTGGAACAAATGAATTGGGGTTTTGTTCTTAGGTAAATTATGATATTGTATTTGCACAATCTTGTGTGGTATCTAAACTTCAACACTAAAAAACCTATTGTCTGCCCCTCTTTTCCCCCTATATCTCTCCAAAAACCTCAAAGCATTCCCTGTATCTCCTCCTGCAAACACCTGCTATTCAGTATTGTGAGATCATAGTCAAATACAGCAACACACTGACAATATGGGCACTATTTGAACGTTAACATTGGCAAGGGTATCGCCTGCCTGAAGTCAAGGGCACTACAGTATTGGGAGTTGACAAGGAACCAATATGTACAGATGTTGACTTGTATGAGAAGCTGGAAAGTAGGTAGAAATGCTAAGAGAAGGACTGGAAAAGAGTAAAGTTAATATCATATAAACAGAAGACTGCTTTTCTCTGAAGGTGAATATTCTAGTTCTCATAGTATCTTCTTTATGGAATATTTGTGTATTCCACTTTTCCCTGTCTTGTGACCACACTTGGTTTTGCTCTGTTTCACTTTTTATTCTGAGTTTGTTGGATCTGTCTCTTATTTGTTTTGAAGTCAACATTGGTTCTGTTGCAGTAGTGTGCATACAGAGACAGCCCAGACTGCAGAGAGATGCAGTCTTTATGTCCCCTTTGGGACATAAAGAAGCAAGTGCTGCCAGAATGTCCATGTGTTCTGCCTGCCACAAGCACAGACAATATTTCAGTCCTCCGCGACAGTTATACAGGTGCCTACTACAAAAATTGTACTGGAAGAAGGTGACAGTTAGCAAATTCCTTCTTTTCCTCTGGAATTTTCTCATCCTCTTTGATGCCAGGGAAAAGAAATGTAGTAATAAAAGTGCTCCCAGCCCAGCTTTACCTTTGGAGCTGGGTAATGCCTTTTCATTAGGTCATTGTTAGAGTCTCTTTGGAACTGCCTCACTGTTTCTTATGTGATGGGGTGTTTCACTTGTACCGTCTCACTGAGCTTCCAGAGGCAACACAGGTGGACAAAGGCCTGGTAACACTCTGGAGATCAGTTACCAAAAAAATAAAAAGAAAGAATGGAAGGACCCAGATTAGAGAGGAATAGGACTTCTTGTATTTTATCAGGTATCACAATCTTCAGAGTTAGCAGTGATTTCCTATTTGGTGTACAGTGAGCTGAGGAAATGGTGTCAACCACATCTGCTTGTAACTTGGGAAAACTGCAAGATTACTCGCAGTTTCTTTCTCCATCTCCCCCAGGCCTTAGCCTGAGAAGTTTTTCCCCCTCTGTTGTGACCTGTATAATGAGCCTTACGTGCGCAAAGTCTTCCACTGTATTAACTATGAAAAAATTGTGAAGATTTTCATAGTAAGTATCCTAATACCTTAGTTATTAACACATGAACCTGGGGAACATGGCTAACACTGGACCCCGTATATAGGGAGCAGTTGTATAAGTCCACACCAGAAGCTACTGGCACATCTGGCACCTGCTGCCAATGGTGGGAGCATCTGTAACAAGGCCACTGAAGGAACTGGATGGTCTGAATTGCGCTTACCTTGTACATCATCTGCACACTTCTACAACAACAAAGGGAAGAGTGGCTCTTCCCTTGTGTCCATATTATGGTTCTTTTGAGGATTAACAGATTGTTTTTCATGGGACTGTCACCTGATCCTTTCACCAGCTTTAAAACAGACGTAATTTTCAGGCTAACCAAAGTCTGAAAACAGGAAAAGCAAAGCAGAAGTTCAGGGGTGTCACTCAGTCACCTGCAGGAGGTTATCTTCTGGGTTAGAGTTAGTCTGATTCACTGGCCACAGAAATGGCCACTGCAAATGCTTCGGTTTATGTCTCCGGTTATTAACCCAGAAGTACAAACTGGACATAGATGGCCAGGGGAACAATGGAGAGCGCTGAAAGTCATAAAGTCTTTGCCTAATGTTCTTAAACACTGTAGTAAAATACTGTGTATTTTAGAAGAAGACAAGCAGTTCTAAGCTAATAGCTAAACGTCAACAGCATTTGCTAAGAAGGTTCCTAAAGTCATGGAAAACTTCGTGAGTGGAAATCACTGTGTTGAGTTCCCTATGGAGAGTCAGACTAACTCAGCTTGGTTTCAGCTCCCCTTTGGGCACCCTGGGCCATGTTGGTTTGCCCTGCAGCTCTTGTAATGCCCATTTCCTTCACAAACACCAACTTTTGCCCCATTAAGGGGTTGGGTTGCAGACGAGGATCACAAGGGGTCCAAGGATTTAAGAAGCACTCTCAAACTCCCTATATAAGACACAAATAATAATTCCACTTAGACCAGCATATATTACTCATATGTCTAGGTTAGCTCTAGTCTCACAACTTTTACTCAAGTGTATCTTCTACTTAGAAGTAGGGACAAAAATATTTAACCGACCTGTAAATAAATTAATACATATATCTGTAACTTAAAGCAATCATATCTATGTTTTGCTCCTGCAGACACTTGCAATATTCCTGTAACTGAATTATACCCACTTTACTGATGGGGAATGTTGTACTCCATGAGTTACATTGGAGTACAGGCACAGAACTGCAGACTCACCTTGGGAACAGGCTGCTTTACAGGAACAGCATTTGCCACCTTTTTGATGGGGCCAAAGGTGTGGATGGGTCGCAGAGAGAGTGAGCTGCTGGAAAAGGGAAAACTTCTGAGCAGATTGGATGGTAAATAATCTTAAAAATAGAACAAGAGGCTTTTTTGGTTTGGTTTTTTTTTTGAGGCATAGTGTCTTAAACTGCTCTGGCACAATTGATGATCTATTGCCTGAAGTACCAGAAACGGGTTGGAATATAATAGCGAGAAGTCACGCACTTAAAGATTAATTAGAATAACTGCGAGTAAGCTCAGAGGCTCATCAAATGTGAGATTACAAGGGAGGAATCCAGGTACGTTATTGGTAGGGTAACTATGATGCCACTGTAATGTGGTCTTAAAAAATGCTAATGTATTCTGGGATGCATCGAGTGAGGTATTAATATCACGGTACAAAGCAGTTGTTAAGACCTTGTTCAGAACAGTGCACACAGGGTAGAAGGTACAGAAGACACGAGAAGAGGGGAAACTATTTGGAGAGAAGATTAAAAACAAAGCACTGAAAAGACTGAAAGAGGATGATCTATGTAATTGCTATTTATAATTGCTATTACACTTTAGGCAAATATGAGAGAGGAAAAATTATTTAATTTGAAGGGCAGAAATTATTAAGAAAAAATGGCTATAAATTCGTAGTGAATACATTTACACTGGAAATTAGAAAGTTTCTAGTTTCAGAAGAGTGGACGCAAGAAAAGCCTTTAAGGTAGAAGCAAGGCACCTTGGCTGTCTGAAGGCAGAATGCCCGTATGGCAGCTCAGTTATCCAGCTCATCCTCCAGACTGGATAATGGAGGGATGTTGGGTGTCTTGCTTATTGCCATTCTTGCAAAGGGGAATTAAGGAGACTTAATCCCCGTGTGATGAAATGTGTATTTGCGGCGTGTTTCAGGATGTTTGTTAACATGCCAGAAGATCCAGAAAGATGGAGCTTCCTTTCCGTCCTTTTTAAACTCCAGTCACCAGAGATGATACGAAGATAACGCATCACGCAGCCGGCCGGGCGAAGGTCCTATAAACAGCTGCTCTTCTGTGACTGGCGATTACCAGGACACACAAGTCAGCGTGCAGTGGCAGAAACGACCTTTTAGGTGTCTCGCTGATCAGACCGATGTGGATCACGGTTCTTTCTCTCGGTTTGTTTTCCCACGGCCGCTCTGAAAGGGCGCTTTTCTTGCTCTTGGTGGACTCAGAGTTTTGTGATGCTTGACTTCAGCTGTTTTCTTTCTGTTGCACGCTAGGCTGGGGCTTTTGCAGAACAAGTCCTCGGTCCCTGAGAGGCCGTGCTTCGGGACGGGGGTGGCCGCCGTGCCTCGCGGTGGACGCGATGTCCTGGGGGACGCGGGGAGACACGGCTGTCTGGCCCGGGGCCGCGGGAGCTGCACTCGGTTCTCCCGCCGGTGTCTGCTGGCACTCAATTAGGCGGTGCGGCAGCAGTTTAATTTGGATAGTTAATTCCGAGGTGCCCGGGCGGATCGGCATAGCGAGACCCCCCTCTAGCGGAGGCCCCGGGCCTCGCCCGCCCCTCGGCGGGAACGGCAGCGGGAACGGGAGCGGGAGGGCCGCCGCACTGGGAAACGGAACCGCGGGGGAGAAGCGCTCCAGCCCCGCGGAGCCCTGCCTCGGGCAGCGCCGCGGAGGCTGCGAGCTCCAGCGCGGCTTATGCCCTGCGCGGGCCCCGCTGCCCCGGGGCTGTGCTCCCTCCCGCCTGCGAGGGGAAAACACGCCGGGCTTTTTTAGTTTAAGCTAGTGGGAAACAGACGCTTCTCATCTGCGCGGAGGCAGGGCAACATCTCTCGTGGGAGAGGCGGTGCGTGGCCGGGTACATCCTGCGTGGCATCGCCCGGCATCGCTCGGGAGTAACGGGAGCCCCGCGCACGGAGCCGTGTGTGCGACCTGCCCGCTGGATGCGTAACGAGTAACTTCATGGCTCCATTCGTTCTTCCTGCCGGCTGTTCCGGCACTGCCGCTCTGTTAATTTCTTGGTACTTCTCTGCTCCAGGGACAAACCCTTACAGCTCGCCTGACCCGCCCGCTCTTCCCCCTCGGAAGACTTATTTCGGGTCGCTAGCAACTGGTGTCCACCACAACGCGAGGGCACCTGGGCACGGATAAGCCCCGGGGCCAGCGGACCGGGCGAGCCGGCCGAGAGCCCGCGGCCCCGGAGCGCATCTCTGCGGGCGGCGAGCGGACCGGAGCGCTCCC
>WEKX01009282.1:186800-339793 GCA_013390025.1 Pitta sordida | reverse complement strand
TGACGCCGCCGGTGATGCCCCGGGACGCCAACTTGGGGCTGGGGAGGGAGCGGCGCCGGGGCAGCGGCTGCGGGAGGGCTCCCGCCCGGGCAGCGCCGGCTGGGAGCGGGAGGGCGGGATGCCCGCATCGGAAGGACTGTGCAAGTTTTCCGTCTGTGGCTTTTGCAAACTTGCTACCGGGGCCCCCCGCCCCCCTCCGCAGTGGAAATAATGAAAGGAGAAGAAAAACAACGCGGGCAGTTCATTGTGAATTTTTAACTACATTCGCTGTTGCAGTTCCACAAGGCCCTTATTTATTCAGAAATAGGCCAGCGATGCCTGTTTCACAGTCACATGTGTGCTTTAGTGGAACAATTACATCTACTTTGGAGAAACTTGTTGCCATTATAAAATGATTTTACATGGTAACCTTCATATCTGACAGTTTTACCCGCTCTGACAGCATAATTCTGAGGGGAGAGGTTTTAAAGCAAAAGAAAAGGCCTACCTTGGTGTTTCTTTGCTGTTCCTTCTTTCCTTATGGGAGCTGGCTGCTGTCAGTAGCCCAGGAGGTTACCATAGCGAACAGCTCCCTAAGGCTGAATATAAGGTGCACCGTGCAAAACTCATGCAGGAGAAAAAGGTAATCCGCCTTGTAACTTTAGAAACATCATTGTTGGAACTTAATGGATGTTTACAATGTATGTGAACTGGCCAGAAACATCTGATTTTAAGAGGAAAAAAGTTGTTAATGGCAGATAGTCTTGTTCCGGCAGGAGTGGGGGCTTGTAACTTGTGGCATCTACAGTCCCCGGCAAGGTGGATTCCTGATGTGGCTACGGTGTGTGATTACTGTTTGAAAATAGCCAACTGTTGGGGCAGAGTAAATCAATGTCAAGAGGAAAATAGATCAATTAACTGAGAAAACAGGTTTCTTGCGTGGTAGGTGTTACTGACGAGGATTTTGCAATTAAGAAAAAAAAAAGAGTAAAAATGTGTCTGTCTATCTAAAAGATCATCTCTAGGGACAAAACTTAGTGGGCTTCCTGTCTTCAGTTCAGCCACTTCCTCTTTTGCGTTTGGTTTGTGAATTGTTGCTGTGATTGAGGGACAAGGATGAAATCTAGTTCTTCCCAGAACTCATGTCAGTGGGAAAACGGGAAGATCCTTCTTGTTAAGACAGATGCTCAAATAAAACTGACAGAGATCACTCCCAGGTTTTTTGACTGCCAGCTAAGATGTGGCATGGAAGTGTTGGAGTGTTCGGTGTGTCTGTGCTGGGCAGTTACCCAGTAAGACGCTGTATCCTGTTACATGCACACGTTCTCCACAGGAGACAGCAGTGCAAGATAGCAGAGAAACAGTGGCGGATCTTTGTGATTATTGATCTGTATGGGTTTTCCTTTGCTGTTTTCACCCCTCTGCTATTAATTTGCCGGTATTGAGTTGTCTTATCTGATTCTTAAAGCTGGCAAATCTCCTGAGCAATTGCTGTGTGGAAAAGGTGGATTAAGTGTAAGATGACGTGTTAATGACTGATAGTTTGCATGGTGTAATCTTTATATTCTGGGAATCCTTTCACCGTCTCGTGGAGAAGATGTTAATGAGCATTGAAACCCCCCCCACATTTGTGATAGAATGTTTTGTAAACACTTTACAGGAGTTTTTTGTTGTTTCATGGCAGACCAGTGACAGCTGTAGACCTCAATCTTTGTCATGCTTGCTTTTTGAATCCACAGTACGTATTTGGAAATCACTTTAACATCATTGCTGTACTTCCACTTGCTGAGTTTGGCCATGGCATGATCATCATGCAGTGATGCAGACATCAATACAGTCATTTTGCACTGTCTTGACTTAAGTAATTGTCCTACAACTGATGCACTTGAGACATTGGCAACTTAATTACACAAACATGCTGACAGTGAAATGACTCATGTTAAATTCACTAAAGTGTCCTTTAAGTGTATGAGAAATTTCAACCTGGGAGGTGTTTAACAGGGCATTTTGGGGAGAGACCTTCCAATGCCTAAAACCACAGGGCTTGCAGTACCTCTGTTGTTCCGATAATGACATGGCAGCCTTAATGCTACCGAATAGTCTTCTGATTTGGTTTCTTCACCTTTTAAATGTGTACTTCTGAGTCTGGTAGATTCCTCATTGGCTTAAAACAGTGTAGCCTGTGTAAGTTACAAATGTTTTCTGGAGCTGTAACATCTTCCGTGTTGTTCATCTGACTCATGGTGGGTGATGAGTAGCAGGTTTTGTGTGTCATCTTTGTTTTGGTGGCTTTGAGCATCAGTGTTGCTGCTGGTGGTGGACTTGACTTTGTGCTTCTTTCCTTCTGCTCTCGGGATGTGGCCATCAGGTTTTAGGTGGTAGGTTTAAACTTCAGGCAGGTGTTGTTGAAAGCTTTTAAGTTGGGGGTTTTTCTGCCGCTCTCAAGATTACTTTCTTACTTAAAAAGTCAGGGCACAAAATAAGGGGGAGTGAGTTGATTTTTCTGTTTTGTTTTGATTCAAATGTTTGTTGAAATTGTCCCGAAGGCAAACATTGTGTCAGGGTGCAAGATCCTGAATAGGAGATTTAGCAGTTCACATTCTCCAAGTTCGGCAGAAGTTGAAAGTGAGAGTAGATCTTTATCTCAATTTTGTATTAATATCTTATGATTTTTTAAAACCATGATATCAGTGTAATGATGTTTTTATATCATTATGTATTTTCCTAATTTGAATCCATAATTCTTTCCACTGCTCAGTTTTCTTTGTATTCATAAAGCCTATGAAAGAAGCATTGAGATGTTAATTAGTGCTCAGGTGTTTTTAAAATAGTTTTGGTTCTAAGTGTACAGAAAATGTGTGTTTTTTTAAGTTAAATGCTGTGCATGTAAGACACGTTTTGTGTTCACTTGGTATCCAGGTTGATTTTTCCTCCCTTTTCCTGGACTTTGCTGGCCTTTGTGGTTTGGTGATAATCCTAGTAGGATAATAGTAATAATTACAATAATAATTATTATTATCATCATAATTATTATTTTTGCTCTATCTTGTGGGTGAGATTGTATTTTTAAGTGTTCTTAGCAAACGCTGGTCTGTAGAATTACAATATTACTACATAAATTCTACTCTGCATTATTAATAGGGCATCTCCTAGGGGAATTCCATGTTTGAATATTTTAAATGTCCCCCTGTGAGAAGGAGGGTGTGAGCTTAGACTGAAACAAGATATTCTGCGCAGCAGTTGGGACTCTCCAGGTAACCCTCCACATCTCTGGGAAATTAGTGAATTTTAACTAATGTAAAGTGGCACATTAGTTACAGAATCCTTCGTGAATGCTCTAAAAACCTTTGAAGCTGGAAGGCAATAAGTCTTCGGGGCAGCTTCTGCTTTGTTTGTTTTGGAAGTGTTGGATTATCACCCACAGACACCGCTGAGGAGTGTTCCACTGGGAACTGGGTAAATAAGGAAGGCCTGGGAGCCATAGGCGTAGGGAACCCAGGTGCCGACATCTCCTCCTTCCTCTGCCTCCCCCTCCTCTTTTTTCTTCCTTACCTCTTCTGGATTCTCTGTGTTGCCTTCATTCGTCTTTCAGTGGAGACAGTGATGTTTAGGTTTATTTTCCCTATGAAAATAAGCATCCTATTACAACACTAGTAGGTTGTAGATCCCTTGTAGGATCTCAGTGTCACTGAGACCCCTGTCCCTCAATCATGTTTTGCTGACTAGGTTTCTGAGAGGATAGGCAAAAAACTGTGCATGCAGACGTTCCAAATTAATCAAATGAGCCTTGTTTCCTAAGAAAACCAATTAAACAATAACATTAAGACCTGGAGTAAAGAGGGCTTCAATGAGGTTTGCAGCAGGATAACCATCTCTTTTGCAGATGCCTGGCTCTGGTACTGTGATTTTTGCTCTTCTCAGGCCGTCCTTTTTTGAATAACATGGAGTAGCCTTAAGTGACACAAGTTGCTGCATGCATTACTTCTTGTAAATAATGCACAAGTAGGAGTTTTCCCTTCACTTAAAGTATGTGGGAGCCACTCATGTTTTGGTTTGGCTTTTTTCACCCATTGGGATTTGGCACATGGACAGGTTGCAGGTGCTCACCCACAGTGCAGGTGAGTTTCTGTCTACAGAGGTAATCTTAGCAATTTGTTCAGTGTATGTGGACATTTATAGTGTGATTATTGTCTCTAGAGTCACCCTGAGCAGCAGCTTGCTGGTTTTCAGGGTCATTGTTGATAGTGCTGTGGCACTTCATTTACACTGGTTTATTTGCTGTTACACTTGGAGACACTCACGTTCACTACAGAAACGATCTCTTTCTTCAAACAGATGAGTTGGGAAGGAGATTAGTGAAATGTGATGTTATCTAAAAATGATGCAGCTATTAAACCAGCTTTGAGATTCTCTGAGAGTACTGATGAGTGAGAAAAGAGATGCATCTTGGATTATTTTTTTTCTCTAAGAGTAAACTATGCAGGGCTGAGTGACCTCCTCTCCCATTTTGGCTGATTGGAGTTGAGGGCTCTCAGCATATCTCGAGAGATGCTCTGTCTTGCAGAATTGGGTCATTGGTTGAAAGTAATGATGTGGTGGGGAACCCTGCAAGGTTTTGCTGTTTGTCACTTAATCTTTTTCAAGGATGTAAGGGACTGGAGCAGTGATATTCAAGTAGATATCAAGTGGATTGGGGAAGATGAACTCCATTGTGATGTATTTAGAGGCTGTAGTCACTGTTTCTTCTGGGGATGGGTGGCAGAAAGCCATAAATAGCACCTTCGGATTTGTCATTGTTTCCAGAAGAAACCGATCAAGTCAGGAAGTGAAGGCACTTCCCCCCCTGATGCTGGGTGCACTTTTATTACAAATGGCTCGAAGTTCTGTGGGTGTCTCACCTTTCTGTTCAGGAGTCAGTGCTGCCCTGGCATATCTCATCTTTTTCTTGATCTCTTGACCTGGGAAAATATATAAGAATGTAAGACTGTTTTTTTTATTTGGTGTATTTTTTCTTTTTGTTGCTTGACTGAAGAGAATACATACATTGAAAAATACCTCCTCAGGAGCTGTGGCAATGTGCACGTTTGCAGCTCGAGCATGCACTTTGCTCTCTGCGTGGGGAGCCATGACCTCTAGGTTAAAAAAAGTTCTTTGTCTCGAAATCATAAAAAAACACACAAGATTTTTAAATCTAAGGACTGTGAAACTCCATTTGACTGTAAAGCCCTGTCCAAAACTAGGGTGGGGTTTTGTAAGTTTATCTTTCATGTCAAAGCATCTTTTCTTGAAAGGAGGTCAACATTGGCCTTAATGCCCAATAACTTTGCTCTGAGAGTGAGGACGTGGTGCTGAAAAAGCTTTGTTGTTTTGGAGCAGTTCAGAGGAATGCCAGTGAAGCCGGACGGGTGTATGTCACCCTCAGATACATTTTCCTAATGTTGAGTTCCAAATGCGCCCCCATTCATATGTAAAGTACCAAATTGTTCAAGTGGTGCTTTCGAGTGAATTCCAACATCTGTCATTGGATTCTTACAGAAATGTCCAGGTAGGGAGCGCTGAGCAGACAGGCAGGGGGAGAACATGGGCTGCTTTCTGGCAGCTGGGCCAGCAGAACTCACAGGATGCACATCCTAAAGTAGAAATTACTCGAGAAGGCAGTGATTTCTTCCAGGATTAACTCTGCTCATTGCTCGTTAAAGTGTTACCATGAGGGTTAAACTAATGGCCCTAAGAAATAATGCAAGCACAGGATCAGCAAGAACTGTTACATATATAGCACTAATTGGCCAATTGAACCAAGCTAATCAACTCCTTTTAAATGAATGTGACCATAGGCATAGGAAAATCTTCCCCCTTCCAGGGAATTTTTTTCTCCTTTATTTGCAAAACAAGACCTAATCAATTTAGCTGTGAGGTTTTTTAGTCCAGTGGCCAAGAGCAAAAGTCTGCTTTTTCAAGTGATTGTTTTATGACTTATTTGTTAAACTTTTTGAATAGATTTTGGGGAGGGAGGAGGAAATGAATTGTTAATTCTCCTTTTTGTTATGGTGAAATCTTACATTTTTTACTTATTTTTTAGCAAATTTAAACATTTATTTTGTATCTCCTCTTAATTAAAAACCGTGTATTTAGGGAAGTGGCTTAGTTGAATTATGTGAGTCCAGTTAATTGTGATAATAAGCCACTTGTGGACAATTGTAGCCTCACTGCAAGTGTAGAGGGAGCATGTCCATGGATGGTTTGTTTGGTTTTGATTTTTTTTTTTTTACCCGTTCACCCTATGTAAGAAAAAGATAATTACTGGAAGCCTCTTCGTCCAATCTTCATACAGAGTAGTACAACAGTATAACAGCTGGAAGGACTGGGTGACAAGATAAAATGCAACTTTCTTAACTGAAGTTAAAGTTTCTTGTGTTCTTACTTATTGAAAACCAAAATATTTTCTTTGTTTCTACCTTCTCTGTATATGTTTTGAAGGTATAAATATTAATTATCTAGGTAAAATAAAAGTGCAGGTTTTATTTCTAATTGGAGTCTAATTTCCATCTAAAAGCAACTTGACATAAATTGTAATTCTCGTGATTATCCAGTAAGAAGCCCAGAAATGATCTGTTTATGGTAAAACCAATTTTTTAATTTCAATATTCAGGTTTGATCTTTTGCATTTATATTTTGTTTCCAAATAGTGGTTACTTATTACTGAGAACTGATTTGAGGTTATTGAGAAATTGCAGTATTACGTAGTTTAATAAGCTTTTGTTTAAAGCTATTTATATAAATGCTTTCTTTTTGTGCTGTTACGTAGATAATGACATCAGAACATGCTTCGTTAGCCTTGATCGTTCTTACATGCAAATGTGAGTATAGATAATATTACAGAACAAAATAACAACTGCCTATCAATTAGTGAAGGCATCTTTATAGAAGAATAGCAGCATTGATGTTCCTGAGGAGAAAGCTGGGTCACAGTGGTTACAGTGGTCAGACAGGAGCAGTCTCTGAGTCAGTGTTTTTTTATTTCAAAGACTAATAGTATATGATTTCTTTATTATCTGCCTTACCGCAATGCAAAAACTTGGTGTCTGACAAACAGCATGGGCAGAATCCACTTTAGTGTATGAAATGAACTCTTCTGAGGCTCTGCCTTAGCAATGGGATTTGAAAGAAAAATACTGATGGAGAGGGCTGAGAAGTTCTCTGCGTTGCTGGAAGAGGAGTGGCTCAGGTCTGTGTAGAATTGTGAGAAGCATAAAAGGTGCCATAGTGTGTCAGATTAGTAGGACACCCAGTCCTGTGCCTTACCTCAGAAATCTTTTGCCGAGAGGATGAGAAACCGTGAAGCAGAGCATGGTCCTTCAGCTGCATAGGAGCCACTGATTTGACCTGTTCTCTGCCATTTGTCTGATCCTTTCTGAATCCACAACTTCCTCTGGTTATGAGTTTGCAGTTTACTATGTGCAATGTGAAAAAGGTGCTCAGTTTGTGTTTTCTAGTTCCTTGTGGTATGAGAAATAGTGAATATCTTATTCTTCTTTTTTGTACCAGTTTTGATTTTGTTCATCTCTTCTGCTCTTCCATAGTTGCACCATGGGGCTCAAAGAAGGAACGTGTTTTGTTGTACAGAAGATGCTGAAGCCAATCTGCAGCCTGTGTGGGTGCAGTGCTGGACTGGGCAGGGCTGTTCTTTCTGGTTGGGGGTATTTTAACTTTGCTGTAACGCATCTTTGTTAGTGTGGAAGTATTTTAAGCTTCTGATCTTCTTTCTTGCCTTTTTTGTGTATCTTCTAGTCTTGCCATGGCAGTTCGACACCAGCACTACAGGCTCTCTCAAGGGGCTCTGGATTTCTACAATTGTAGCGCAGGGTTTGTTGTTTTTTTCTCCATTCCTTGGGGCTCTTAATGAGTATGGAATTGATGTTCCAAGAGAATTAGTTGTAACAGTTTCGAAATTCCGCGTTGCAGTAGCTAATTAAGATCTCATTGTATAGGTGAGGTTATTTCTTTCTTTGTGTCTTATTATCCTGCCTTTAATTTCATCTGCTATTATCCTTCTGCAGTTCTTAGCAAACAGCATTTATTTTTTATCTCTTAAATAGTTCTGTATTGTCCTAAAACTTTGCACTCATTTCGTGTCTTTGTGCTTCTCTTGAAAAGCAGGACACTGTACAGACTCATTAGTCCTCCTTTATTGTGAAAAACTACTTTTTCTTTCTGTCGTTGCTTCCTGTCTTTAAATCAGCTTTTTTAGTATGAGATGATCTTCCAGAAAATGCTCCAAACTATTTCAAGTCTCAGTGGATGTGAGCACCCTCTCACCTGAGGTGACCATTAACATTTTTTTTGGCCCTAATGCTCAGATTATATATATCTATACTATATGCTTCGTAATACTCTTACTTGATAATTCAGTTGATGAATGAACTTCACTAAATGATGAGACTTCATTAAATGAAGTTATCTTTTACTGGATCTGCTGTGCAACTTTCCGTATGGAATTTGACCCCGCTATTTTCAACATTAAAAGATCTTATTCTGAAGTTCCCAAGTTGTGAAGCTCTTAAAGTGCTTTTAATTCAGATATGTATTCCAGGCTTCCCACAGTCACCAAGCCTATGTGCCATGGTGTGAGAAGATCACAGGATGCTTCAGTTTGGAAAATGACAAAAGGAACATCCCTAGTGCAGATGAACAGGATCGTATCAGTGTCCTTGTCTGGTGCCTTGTAGAGTTCCCAGGGCCCAACACCTCTGGGATGTGCATGGCAGAACATGGATTTTACATTTTATTGATATTATGTGGGAATATGCCATAATCCAAAAGATCTATATTCCACATGATTTACTTTGGTATAAGGTAATAAGTATTTTGGAGATTGTTGAATCAAGAAGCTTAAAAAGTGATTTCATTTAATGAGTGTTTTTCTGTCAGCCCTTTAGAAAAATCCATTCATTATTTCTCTGTACCTCAGCAGTTTTCTCTCCATTTTGTGGCCATTCGCTTCTTCTGGGTGTGCCCAGCCCTGGAAGAGCAAGCTTTTAATCTTTTGTGTTTAGAAGATTATTTTTGTAACCATGAAGGCTAACAAAGGACCTTACAAGAATTAAAGTTAAGAAGTCGCAGAGGTGTTGACCTCAGCTTTGGAAAGCTTTTAGGGAGCGTTTTTTCTGGGCCAGTTCTTCACTCAATTGATGTGCTTGCTTTGCATAGTGGTCTGATAATTCATTTTTTACGTTCTTGTTGCTCCTGGAGTGATCATGGCAATGCTTGTCTGTGCAGTTTCCGGTTGCAGCTGAGGGCAGCACTTAAGTGGGAGATGGTGTGATTTACATCCCGCGCTGCACTTGAGCTAAATGTTTTCTACCAACTCCGTATCCGTAGGGAGCAAATCAAAACAGACTTGGGCTGTCAGCAGAATGTTCTTAAACACAACCAGGCAGACAATTTTCTTTTCCATTTAATTAAGGGTATATTTAAAGCTCAATGTCACAGCGGAAGCACATGATTACAATACATGCAGGTATTTCCAGTGGTTTTACTCTTAAGAGCTTCCTGGGACCTACAGTGTGGTGTAGAATATTGAGACAGGGGAAGAAAATCCAAGAGACTTCATTAAGTAACTTTTTAAGGTAGTGTTTTCTGGACAATGATGTCCTTCAATTCTTCTGAGACAGAAGTGTTTTTATTATATCCTGCTACAGAATTAAATCCTGATTTAATAATGGCAACCATTGCTACGAAAGTTGAACCTGAATAACAGAGTGTTATCTCTTGTATTTTTATGTTAACAACAGAAACAAGGTCGCATGTGCTGGCAGGGTGATGCCTGAAAAAATACACACTGAACGTTGCAGGGGCAGAGCTGCAAAAATAATTCAATGGGGGGGAAAATGTATGAATTTGAAAACACTTTTTATGACAGTGTAAATGTTCCAGCGTTGTCAGGATCAAGCTTTGAAATTGTGCTCCTAAAAATAGGGGACTCTTTTTCAGTTGCACTCTTGTCTTTTGAGCCCTTAGGCTCAAGTCTTGTTTTTTTGCTCTGTATGAACAGACATGCAGAAAAAAAAATGTTAAAATGAGATCAGATTTTCTTGTAATTTTACCATTTCTGATGTTGAGGTAATAAGAACATCGTCACTGACTGTGAGATTTTCACTAAACCTCTGTGCTGTGACTATTCTTAGGCCTTTAGGCCTGTTAATGTTGTTGTGATTTGAGCTGTTGTCTTTCTTTTCTTACTCTTTTTTTTCTCTCTCTCTCTTTTTTTAAGCTTTTGGTACTTATAAAAGGGAAGAATGAGAAGGAAACACATCAGTTAATGAGCAATAACAAAAGACAAGGCCATATTTTTGTGGCATTGCCTGAAGAGAGAGAATGCCATGATTTAGCACAGCTCATAATAATTCCATTTAGGAGGAAAAGATACAGGGGAGGGCTATACTTTGCCATCACAGTTTGTACGTGCAAAGAGTGGTAGAGTCTTAATAATGACTCAAAGGGAGCTTTAGCAAGTTAAAACAGCATTTCACTGGATAGATAATGCAGCAGCAGTTCATGAGCTACAGTGAAAGGAGGTGACTGTTTGGCTCCCCATCAGAAGGTTTGAAGACCATGTTTGGTTGAAGATGTTCCAAGACCATATGCAGGGACTCAGGAAGGTTATTTTTGTTGACACCTGAAGCCTCTCAGAATTAATCAATCCAGTAAGAGTTATACTGGCATTATAGCCAGCCTAGTGTGTCTGTTTTTCTCAGTTTTCTTGACTTAAAATGCCACATTTCAAGCCTTGTTACTCTGAAATGTTTTCTCAACCTGTTATGAAACTTCACTTACTTCACCTGAAAGGCTTGGGTACTGCTTTAATACTTGAAGTAATTCAGTCTGTAAGGTGAGAAATAACTACATTTCGATGCTTTTAGCCTCTTACTATTTCTGCTTGGACATAATGTTGAGATGTGCTGGCAGTGGAACTGAAATAGTGGCCAAGTTCTGCTCAGTCAGTAATGCTAGCTGGAAAAGAATTTTCTTTCACATAGAAGAAGTTAAGTGTCAGGGCATCAGACAGTGAGGAGAGTGTATTCCTGACACAATGGCTCTGTATTGAAGCCAGCTTGTCTTTGTGAGATTTGTTGGATCTCTCAGAGGTAGAATGAAAAGCATGTTATGGTACCAAGATACGTAATTTCAAATAGAATAGTGTGTCCTCTACATATCTACTTACTGAGCAGACTTATTCTAAGCTCTTTGTGATGGAGCTTCAGATGTTGATATTTCTGGGTTCTCTTCAGATAAAAAAGGAAATCTTCTTTTTTTCTTTTTCCTTTTTTTCTTTTTTTTGTGCCCTTCCTTTAGATATGCATTTATTTCCTTTAGAAGCACATTTGCTAATCTGAGCTGGAACCCTTTTAAAACAAAATGTGAATGAAATCTTGGAAAGCAGTGGGAGACCTCGGGACTCTACAGTGAAAGGATTGAACTCTGCCATCCACAAGCTCTTATGAATAAAGTTAGCCCTCTAAAGATAAAAGAAAATTCAATTACAAAGCAAGAAGGCGGGTGAAGGGGTGTAATTAAAACATATAATCCCAAAAACAACATGAACAGTGCTTTTTCATGTTACACTTAAGGCAGTCTGCTTTGTGTGTGCAGTTGCTATTGCTTAAGATTATTGATTTAGTTTCCTAGGGGAAACACTTTTGAGAGGATGCGAAAAGGATGACGACTGTTGGTGTAACTGGCAGTGTGATTTCACACGAGCATTCTACTCAAGGCAGCACCACTTGCTAATCTTTCTTTAAGAAAAGGGGCTGAAAATAAGTGCTGCTTCCCCTTTTTTTTCTCACGCTACTAGCAGTTGTCCTGTCAGACCCAGTGCTTCTGACAGCAGGAAAAACCAAAGGCAGCACGGGGACAGCTTGTTGTCTCCTGCAACATCTGAGTTGATTCCCAAAGTTTAATAGTTTGGACCTGGATTCTCAAATTGTTTTGAGCCCAGCTCTCACTGAACAGGTGCATGAGGGTCTAATCCTTTGACAGGATGTGTAGCCTGAGGTCCACATGAGTCTGGGAGCTTGAAAACCTCTTCAGAGTTTTGGGCTAAGTGCTAATGCGGTGTTGTAGTAAATACACATCTACTCTGCCTCGCCGTTTCTCTGTTAATTAGCGCCTTAGTCTTATTCTAATGACAAGAGTTGGGTTATTAGACCACCGATCTTCTTGGTAGTGAAGCATTCCCTGGACGGAGTTAGAGGCATTTCATTGTCAGAACTGTCTTTTATGATAGAAATATTCTGATTCTGTCTAGCAGGGTGAAGTAGTACTTACACATACGGTGTGTCGGAAATGAGTACCTGTGGGTGTACAGGAGTGATGGGAGCTGACAGACCTCATTCCTTCAGGATTTCACAAGCATGGGTGATGTCTGATTTGATGGAGAGGAAGAAGCTGTGAGGAAGGACAGGTGGGAGGGAGCTGGCAAAAGGAAAATGAAGATGAGTATAGAGACCAGGATTGAACATGAACTTCACAGTCAAGAGGTTTCGGAATGTCTTTTGCGTGCTCTCTTATGCCGTTCAAACACCCAACGCTTTTGCAGTACTCTAGAGTTAAGTACATATTACAATTTCCTTGGATTATTTAATACTTTAGACTTATAGCTTGATAAAATATTAGTACATCATTATTTCATTAATTATTTTGTGCAAGAAATTTCTCTGTGAAGGAAATACTTTGAATGATTGTAAAGGAAGTGTATCAATTTCTTGTAGCAGTTGATATGCATATCCTGTTCTCTGCTCAAATATTTTGTGCAAGTCTATAGAAAAATTACTCCTTATATTGAGTGAATGTAGTGTAAGGGAAAAAAAGCAGTGTAAGTTTTGTAATGAAGTTTCTTAGTCAAAGACCATTCTTTCCTCTGTTTATCTTTTGCCTGGTATGCCTTTTGTACTGTTTGTCTGTTTTTGTAAAAACGAGCTTGTACTATCAGTTTAGCTCTGTTGATAATACTAATACATAATTAAAAGATACACAACCAGAAACTAAAAGCAGCTATGCTTTTTCAGCTGGAGAGAGCAACACTGCTCAGATGAGCAGGTTCCTGAAATCAGGTTGCAACCAATGCATTTACATTTTGAATGTACAAAAAAGGGCACAGTCCTCTCAGAAAAAGTCAATGGAAAACCTGTTTCTGCAAGCGATGAACTTGTTTGTTTTCTCCTGATCTGCTACAAGATGGAAATGGAGGAACCTAAACATGCTCATCATATTTTTCATGAATTGAAACTCTGTGTGTGACTCGGATCCGTCCCTGAGGACATGTTTCCTGGCAGCTGTGTCAGACACAAGTCCTGGGTTTCAATTTGAAACTGGCTTTTTCCAAACATGTCTTGCTTTGGAAGTTTCACAGCAGCTTTTAAATGCCTTTAAGTGGCTGAAGTCCTTTGAGGAACCACATCTATGATGGGTTTGATAATTAGCTGTTGGCAGGAGGATGGTGTTGCTGGGGAGTGGAGCTGGGATTAGGGGAAGGTTTTTATGGTGGCTAAACCCACTTTTGGGATGGATTGAATTAATGGTGGAACTGCAGTGCTAGTCTTTGGGTCTTGAAGATTTTCATATATGTATTTTATTAAATATCTTGAGGAGAAGTTTGAGTATTGGTGGGAAAGCAAGGGACTTCTAGAACTAAAATCCATAACAAACTTCCCCCAAGCTTTTAGCAAGTCTCACCTAATCCGAAATGCTGGAAATCTTAGTGATTTATTGTAATACATAGTTGCTATAGTACTGTTATATTGTACAAATATATTGTAAATGTTTCCTCACAAAAAGTTAGAAGGCTCATCAGTTGTCAAAGAAGTGTAGAGAATGACCTACGGAACAGATGAAATACTGGGCAGTCATCTCTGCCCGCAGGTGACTCTCGCTTCCCCAACAGTAAGAATTCGCAGCTTTTACCATTGCCACTTTTATAAGAGTTGGTATTATTACTTTATTATTTTTATAATAAATTTGAAGTTACCAACACTGTCACACCTTTCATGCATGTTTGTATCTTCCCACTTTAGACAGCGGGTTGTTAACTCTGAAGCCTGATCGTTACTGCTCCTGCAGTGCTGGGGATACACTTCTGCCTACGCTTGCTTTCAGCTGTTGGGTTTTTTGTTTTTCCTGCTCATTAGGTTCACTCTGTATCAAGACATGCACATATGTGTTTGCAGACTGTAGGTGTACATTTGAGATGGTTCCTTTCACTGACTTGGTCATAAATAATTTTCTCTGCCAACAGGCTGAATAATTTCCAGCACCACTAATACAAAGTTACGCCGAGTCTCCAAATGTACATGATACTTCTATTTCTCTGTTGTCCAAAGTTTGCTTCAGGGAAGAGAGTAGAAGTTATTTGATGGAAGGCTTTAGTTCATCCACCTGAAAAACTTAAGGGAAGGTGACCCGTGGTTAGTAAAACTTAAAAAATATAAAATTATGCACTGCGAAGGCATGGCCTTAACTCTTCTGCAAGTAGATGTACAGAGTTGATCCTTAGGACTTGTTATCCTGTGCCCATCAAAAACCAATCAACTATAACCTAAGAACTCGTAGGAAGATTATTTTAACTTGAACTTTATTTAAAATTCTCTCTATTGTTGTTCTCTTATATCAGTATGGTTTCATGTGTGGCTGTTCCTTAACCTGGTGTTAGCACAATAATCAGTTTTATAAATTGCTTTAAGCCTGATAAGATACTGTGACAGTCCTCTGTAGGAAGCTTCAGGGATAACTAACATTTTATGAAAATTTTTCATTGTATATATTTAACTGTTACTTTAAAAGCATAGTGGTCTTAGACTAAAACTTCTCTCATCAACATAGACACTATGATCTTGCTTGATAGATAAAATTTAACATTGGAAAACCAAGCCTTTTACTGATTTACCTCTTTCTCCTCTTACCACCCTCTCCCCTGCAGAGGGAATTTTATTTATATAAGGTCTGCAGAGCCTTAGCAGACTTTATGTAAATAAAATGGGTTAAACCATTTGTCCTGTCATGAAAATTACTCAAAGTTTGCAGTAACATTCATTCAGAGTTCCAGCAGACAAGAGGTGTAATGTGCCTTCTGAGTTTTTGTGCGTTGCCTATCAGGTTTTAAAAACTGAAATGGAATGTTGTGCTAGAATAGAAACAAGATTGCATCTACCCAAATACAAGAAACCCTTAAAAATTATACAAAGTGACATGAGGAAAGCAGAGAGTTCATGTTTGCTTGTTCGTGCTATCAGTCTGCTTTTGGGCAAAAGATGAAGAGTGTTACAGTGAATGCAGTGGCTGGAGGAAAGAGTTTGAATCTTGGTCAGAGGAAGGGGTGGTAGCAGTGCAGGGAAGGACTGGGGAGAACAGCGTGTCCCAGAAATAACAGGCTGCCAGAGCGAGAAAGCCTGGAGTGGACTGGCCAAGGTTTAATGTGCACATAATGCACAAAATGAGCCATTTTTGTTACCTACCTGCTCTTTGTTGCTTGAAGACTTTCTGTAACAACCTGCCTTGCGAGACCAAAAAGAAAAACCTTAAGAAAAATTCCTGGTTTTGGCTGTTGCAGCTTTTCAGTCATTGCTCTGGGTATGTAACTGCAGCAAACCTATTTGTCTCTTCTAGTTAGAGCAGAAGGGAGTTACGTATATTCATGTCAGTTCAGGCTGTTTCTGGCCAGGATGAGGAATGCTGGGAGCACAGGCAGGCTGTTGTTCCTGCCCCGTGGTACCTGCCTTGCTTCATATTAAGCCGTTGTACAGAAATCACATCAATGGCTTTTGACCTTCCACCTTCAGCTGCCGTCACGCTGCCAGCCTGGAGCTCCTTCCCATGCAGCGTTTTCTCTCCCTCTCTCCCTCAAAACTGGTTTAGTAAAAGGTTTCCTCTTACATCTGTGTTCACCCTTGCTTACAGTGCAGGGAGCATTCTTAACCTGCACTCGGTGCACATGCAAGATACTTGGCTGATCAAACTGGGGACCAGTTCCCGGGTGAGCTTTAATGTCTTGCAAGTCCCTTGAGCCATCCAGCTCTCTCCACATAAATGTGTCAGGTGGCTTTTCAGCTGCCTGACCGTGAGCTGATTGCATTAGTGTGCAGAAACTTGGATGCTGTGCAAAATTTGTGTCTTCCCTTTACTAGTTTCTCCCTAACCATGAGTTTTCTTGGTCGTCTGGTCATGTCTGGTTCTTCTCCTAAATTTCTAATATATTTCTCTGGTGTTGTCATTATTATGTGTATAATGTTGAAAAGTATTTCACTGAGCAGGTGAAAAGCTAGATATTAGGTCTTGTTTAATCTGATATCTAAGGCAAAGCTGTTGATAAACATGTCTTAATAATTTAGTAAACATTTAAAGGTTTATCTCTTAATACGTTTGAATAACTGAGATGACAATCAGAACTTGCTGTAGGAGTAAGTGCACTCTGGAGGTCATGTAGAAGTATTGAATAAGGAAGGTGTGGTGTGAAGAATTATAGTGGGAATTTTAAGATGTGCTGACATGTTCCACATGCTTTAAGCTGCACTGAAATCTCATTGTTTTGACCAGCCCAAGATCTGCAATTCCTCCAAGTTTGATTAAATTTTGATTTCCTGTGTGAAGTTACATCATCATGTTGTCATGCTGCTAGGTTTCTCTTGCAAAGTCTCATTCGCTCTGTGGCAGACGTGACCTGTATGGATTAGCTTTGATTGTGGAGGTCTGCTTTAGATGCTTAGATGGAGATGCTTTTAAAATTACTTTAATGTCTATTAGCTTTCCCTTCTTAAAAATGATCTTTATTATTGTCTCTCTGCAAGACCACATTTTTTTAATGGTTGGTGCTGTGTATTACAGTAGAGTTTATACAGCAGCATCACTTCAGATATTACCACAGAAGTCCCAGAAGCCCTGGCACACCTGGGCTGAATTCTCCATTTCTGTTTGTGTCGGAAGGAGAAGCTGTTGTGAAGTACAAGTACAATACAAACCAGCAGTAGGTACCTGGCCTCTCTTGGGGCACCTGATACAGTTGTTCAGCAATTTACAATAATAGTCGGAATCTCTAGTAAGTAGAAATTTGATGTGAAGACTTCGATTGTACCTGGGGCATTACCCAGCTCTGCCACCTGACAATTCAACTTCTTTTGCAGTTTGCAGTGTAAAGAGGCACTTCAAGCAGGATGCTCGGAAAGCTGCCAGATGTTGTTTGCTGTCTGCAGACAGCACTCCCATATTAAGTCTTTAGCTTGGTGCATCAGAGGAGAAAAAGCACATGCTGGTAAAGTAGGAGGTTATTTTCAGCTTTATGGTTTAAAACAGAAGATCTGGAGTGAGAGCCTGGATTCCCATATTGCTAAAATAGTGAAGTGGCAGTGAAGAGTAAACCAAATTTCTCATTTCCTCTTAACAACTCCCTAAGAGCATTTGATTTCAGTAGTTTTTCTTTAGATACTGATAGTGGATTAATTTGGTTACATTATAAATTAATAAGCCCTCCTGGCATTTAACTTAACTATTTATTCCTGTTGCATTTATTGTCTTTAATGTCAGTGCTGCTATAAATTGTGGAAGCTAATTTTGAGTTTCCTCTGCCCACAATCTCTTGATAGCACAGTACTATAGGCTCTGCTGCTGTGATGACTAAGAACCACTGTAACAGAATTGCAGGAGATTTTTTGATAGGCATCGAAGAGGATGTTTCTAAAAGGCACTGTCATTTATATTCCTTTTAGGTAGTTATGAATTCTTGGTAATAGATGTTTATGATGTGATCTCTCTGTCTTAACTGACTATAAATGTATCAGCTATAAAAAATTACCTTAGGGTTTTGCGTTGTAAGGAAATGTGCTCAAACCGAGAGTGCCCAATATCGTGCAGTATTGCTGAGCTAATCTGTCTGTATTCAGTGACTACTAAAACCAGAACTCATTACGCTTTTGGTAATTTTGATTAAAAGATAGAGAAGATTCTGTGTCACCTGAGCAGTTCTGTGGTAGTGCTGGATGTCACCATCTGATTGCTCTTCACCATCTCGGGTTTGTGGATCAGTTCAGTGGAAGCCGCTGTCTGCTGGGGTGTCGATGGCATTTGGTGGCATTGCCACCACTTGCTGGGTTTTATTCGTGTTTGTGATAACAATAATGAACGTGGCTCTGGTCAGCCTCACCTGCATACCTGCAGGCTGTGGAAGTAGCTGGAAACAGCCAGATGGAGAAAAAATCAGCTCTAAATTATAGATTTCCTCATTTTTCTCGACCTGTTTTGCCCTGCTTGGGAAGGAGGTTTGAATTCCTCTGTATTTAGATGCAGTGCTTTCTCTTGGACCTTTCCAGTTGGTATTATTTTTGTCTTCTGGGTTAGAAGAAAGCCAAGACAAAATACACGAAGTGACTGCTACACTCTGGGGTTTGTTGTCTTGCTTGTAGAGCAGAGTGCTGGGAGTTCAGCCCCGTGCAAAAAAGCTGAACGGTTGCACTCCCCTCTGTAGAGCCTGGTGGCAGCCAGCACACAGCCATCCCCATCCTGTTGCTGCACTCTAGAGGCAGCTGCCTGTTGTGTTGTGCTGGGCAGCAGGAGACCTCTGAACTTAGACCTTACTGCTCTTTAGATCTGTTCTACCTGTTTACTCTAAGCTCAGGTGAAATCATTTGTGTTCACTCGTCCAAAACAGATCTGGCACCGTTAATGAAAAGCAAATTGAATAAACCTCAATTAAAATTGAAGAATGAGTGCCCAAAAAAGAAAAGTATTAAGTAAACCCTGCAAAATGACATTATCCTGAGCAAGGAGTTAAATGACCAGACTGAAGAAGGGTGAACTCTCTGAGGTTGAACTTGTGCTGTTTGTGGCAGGTTCAGAGCACTGGTGGCTCTGTCTGTACAGTGCAGTCATTTGCTAAATGGTTTGTCTGTTTGGCCAGAACAGAAGGCTCCCAAATGATGCTTAGTGTGATGACATTCCCCTCCAGGGGACTTAGCTCAGGGATGGTACTCTCGTGATGGATCATGTAATGTAAACTGTGGGTTTCAGGTAAAAGCAAGTAGAAGCAAGTAGATAACTTCCTTTTTTGAGTAATGAGCTTCCCAGCTGACTGCATCATGCAGAGCAGATGTCTAAAACTTTTGGTAGTTGTAGATAAAGTGTTATTTCCTATTCTGTCCAGCGAGTACGAAGAGCAGAAGAGAGGATACCCACTGACCCTCGATCATTAAAAAGTAGCCCTGAATTATCTTGAAAATGTGCCTTTTTCTTTTTCATCTGAAGAAAGCTAGAGGGCAGGTGCTCTGTTCTTGACAGTGACTGATGGAAGCAGCTCAGAATGTAAACTGTAAGTTGGCCTTCATATTGATTCAAATGTATTTGTGTACCTTGCTAGAGGAGAAGGGAAGACTTTGATCTTGTGAGCATAGATGAATTTTCATATATAAATAAATGAAACTTATAGAAATGCATAAAGGAAACAACTGTTTTCAGTATGTTTGGGTTTCAGTTTCTATTCCGGGTGTATGGTAAATGAAGTTGTGGTACCTTTAAAACAACTGCTGAAGTAAAGATTTTCATTTGACACAAGAAGCTGAAGTATGTTTCTCTCTTAACAGGTTTTTTCCCCTTGGAACCAGCATAGTTACTGTTGGATATAAGTTCACTTGAGTTTCAGAGGTACCAGACTGTGCTATAGTGTAAACACAGCTGCTCTCGAGTAAAATAGCTTCAGTCTTCTCTAAAGTATAGAAGTTCAGTGTTAGTGCAATAATAGATGCTTATTTTATTAACTGTCGACTTCCTTGGCAAACTAACCCAATGAAGTTCACTGAGCCTGGCCTTTCATTCACTGATAAAAGATGCAACTGGGAAAACCTGCATCTTCTGGTCACCCAAAGGAATGGATAGAGGGGTCCTTCCTCAGATTGTAGTACAGAGAGTGCATGTAATGATGTGCAAACCATGTTATTTATACTCGTTAAGTTAGTTTACATAACATGGGTATACTTTAAATATCAGCGTAAATATGGTCACCTTGTGTTCAGCACTGAACGGGAAACCAGTCAGGAGCAATTCATTGAGTATTAGTGGATGGTGGTGCACATGACCCCTCCAAGTACTGGGCAGTAACTGCTGATGTCAGGGAAGCAGAGCTAACAATCATCTATATAAAACTTCTTATTTTATTTATACTTTTATTGCTGGGTGAATGCTTGTGCTTCCCATGGCTCTTTTCCTAATTCATAGATGGTGGGCTTCTTATTTTAATTTTTTTAGCTTGTGGAGCACAACTTGCCTAATACTTAGTTAAATGGCATAATGCTGGTGCGTGCTAAGTGCAAACTTCTGCATGGCTGTGCTTATTTCAGGCAACCTAGACATAATGGTTCTTTCATCAGAACCAACTTTAAGGAGACTTGTTCCATAAATGGATGCGTCTCAGTTCTGCAAGTTCTTGGATTAAAAAAGTAAAAGTGCACAGTGGAATTTTATCATTACTATAACTAAAATATAATTTAAGAAAACCAGGTCAACTTTATATGTGTAACCATGCAATGACCGAATATGTGGAGCTTGTTAAATAACAGTATTTAACTCATTTAAGGCTGACTTCCCTCATGCTGGTTGAGAATTTGGTTTTTTTGAGGACTGTGATGTGTGTGTCTCCTAAAGCTGTAAGAACAGTGCTGTTCTCTTCAGTTTCCAGCACAGAACCTGCACCTCTGGAACAAGTGGATGGAAGGGACGAGGGCAGGCGGCTGCTGGGTGGCACTAAGCTGTTCCACAGGCAGCTGGAAAGCGTTGAGAGCAAACAGCTGAAAGAGGAAAAAGAGTTTCAAGGCTTGCTATTTGTGGCTGATATGGAAAGAAATCGGTTGTAGCTGGAAATGCACTTAACTTGAAAGTATGATTGAAACTCCTGTTCTGCGCTTCGGAACTTATTGGAAGCACCTGTGCAGCTGCTGAGTGAGATTTCATGACCAGCAAAGGGCCAGCCTAACACAGCCTGTGCTGTCTTCCCCTGGCATGATGCAGGGGGAATTTACAAATCGTGGGAGCCACAGAACGCTGCCAGTCTGCTGCACTGCTCCGTGGCTGCAGAGCCAGCTTGTGTTTAAGCCTCTGCTGCACATCCCTCTGAGCAAAACCAGTCACTGAGTGACCTGCAGCTGCTTCAGGCGCTGGTGCTGTCTGTTAAAGCCTGCTTGAAGAGTTTGGGGAGGTCACGTAAATTTAGAAGGTAAACATTTCCTTATTCCAAGCTCCATGGTTTCTGGTCTGCGCTTAGATATTTCTTGTGGCTCCATTGGAATGGAGCTCTGTCGTTCTGTACCGTGCAGAATGATGTTACTGCCCCGACAGATCACAGATCAAAGCACGCCGCGACAGCCAGGGCGATGGGGCACTAACAGGATTGTAAAGAACTGAAGTTATGAAGTTTCATTCATCTTTGCTGCTGGAATTGAGTGCAGTACCTGATGGGGAAGAACTTAACGGTAGCAGTTGCTTATAAATCTTATAAATAAAGGGAGTTTTAGCCTGAGCACATTCTCATCTTTGGGTTTACTGCGTGAGTTTGCTCCAGTGGAAAGTTTAGTGTGAGGCTGGGATGAATGAGTGGGTGTGGAACTGCCTTCCTGGGAGCAGTGCAGCCCTATTCTGGTTATGAGTGGAGCTACAGCCAAGTTGTAAAGAATGTTCACAAGTCTTTTAAAGCATCGAAGTGGTGAAGTCTAGAAACAAACATTTTGAGATAGATTTCCTTGTTCCATGCTGAGGCCGAGCCCTGAGGAGCTGTTATTCTCAAGAAAAGCCTGACCTTTTCTTCCAGATTCCTCCTCTTTCTTTAACATCAAAGGTTCTTGTAGCACATGTTGAGGCAAGAACTTATTTGGACATTAACTGTTAATTCTTTGATTTTTGCTCTCTTCATTGTTGCTCATTTGCTTATGGAGTTGTGGTGCTTGTGGAAGAATATTTGTGGTGCAGACCCAGGGTCAGTGTGATTTCTACTGTTTCTTCACTAATTGCAGGTATGGAGGTGAACAAAGCAATTACTCCAGGCCTCCTGTTTGTGTCAGGTTGGTCTGAATCAGAAGCATGACAGCTCTGCATTTTCACTTCCCTTAACACACTTAAAATCTAAACTAATCATGAGTGCTGGACTGAAATAAAACCTAGGAGGGGAAAAAGACAGCCCTAAAAAATTTACATTTGTTCCATTTTTCTTCCTTATGCTGATTTGTAAGAAGTGAATCCCCTGTCCTGCTCTTTTCCCATTTCTCCTCTTCAGAAGCCGTCCTTTTCAAGGTTGCCCTAAGCCACCATAAAGCCACAATGCATACGACCAATTTAGGCTAGAAATAGGCAGGGGTTTTTTTCTTGTCAGTAACTGAGTTTTATCACAGTAACTGTCACTGTAATGAACCAACTTGTAATTAACGTCAATGAAATTTAACTCTGTTGTTATTTAAATAATGCAATAATCTTGGTAGCAGCATTTGTGGAGTTTTGTACCACCATGTAGTGAAGACAGAGTGTGGAAAGCTAAAAATAAAACAGTAAAAATCGTTGAAAGCTGGCAATTTAGGAGGCTGTGAGAAATATTTACAGTGTTTATTGTAGTAATGAATGCTGTAGAGTTCATGGATGCAGAAAATGAATAAGCTCTTTGGGATGTTGTTCTTGGAGCCTTTTCTCACATCCCAGAGGACGGTGTGATGGATTCATTTGGCTGAAGGGAGAAAAGCTGCTAATCCTGGAGGAAGCTGGGTATGTGGGCCTGGGGTGGCTACGTGTGAGGAAGAGCAAGAGTTTTTGTTAGATCCTTGTTTTTGTGAAGGGTTTCACAGAATGAGATCTCTATAGGCAACTTTTATCTTTGTTTGATTTTATTTTTTTCCCTACATTCTTTGGATTTAGGAAGTATGTATTCAGTTTACCCCTGAAGTGTCAGTGAGACTTGTAAGGCAGGAATTTTAAATGTAGAAGAGATTTGCTACATCACTGTGGTGTAGGCTGGTAAAACAAATTGCCAAGTCTTTTGCTAAAGCATTTGATGTGATTGGCCACCAGCTTCTTCATGGAAGTCTCTGGGCCAACTAGTTAATGATTGTAAAAGAAAATTCTGTTTCTGGAGCAAGTGGGTATTTACTAGTTTATTCTTTCTTTTGCCCTTAGTTTCTCTGATCCTTGGGGCAACATTGCAGTGATTGTTTTTACTGACCCCCTCCCATTTTCCCTCTTCCTTCTGTGACTCTCCCTCTCCCCAGTTTTGTGTGTACCGTGGAAAAGAGCCTAACACCCTTTCATTCTTGAGGTTTTTCTTCTCAAATTTAGATTTTTTCAGGCATGATGCTTCTTTAAATATGTATGATACAATGCGTCTGCGGTCAGGGAATTGAGTGGTGCTAAAAGTGAGCTTATTGTCTGAGTGTTGTCTGGTGTTTCCACTTTTGAATCCAAGCAGCACTGAGGATGAGAAAATGCTGTTTCTAAAGGGGTCGCGAATCTCCCAATTAACAATGGTGAAAAAGTAACTGGTACCACTAATGAGCACATGTAGAAAATAATGTTTAAAAGCCCATGATGTGGAACAAAAAACTGTTTACAATCTGCCTTGCTCGAGGTGTCGGAGTAAAAGCTCCTCATCTCCGTTACCTGTTGCATTTGCAGCGTATGAAATGCAAATATGAGTTTGCATGTTCTGGCTTCAGCACTCTGTTGCTCTGTGGGGCTGCAAGAGCACTGTGTTTGGTTTTGGTTTTTCTTTTAACTGAAGTGCTTTCTGAGTAATCCCAGCTCCAGAGCTGCCAGATGGGCAGGCTCTGGGGGGGTTAATTTAGCCTTCCCGTGTGTGAATGCATCTTTTTGCCTTCCTTGGTGCAAGCCTGTTTTTTGTGGGGTCTTCCACTTCCTCCTTTGGAAATAAATCCCTGCTTCAATATAAAGGCTAATTACTGTGATGTCTGTCTCCCTTACCTCTGTTTTCCTCTCCTTTTCATGTTGATTGCTCACATTTTAAAGACCCACAAGTTACATATAACTTAGTTTTGCTTGGCAGCTGGGGAGCCTTGATGCAGTTCATTCCCATTGCAACCTTACTGTGGCTCCTCAGTGTCTTCACCTTTGCCTTCTTGCCTTGAACACTTAGACTTTTTAAAATAACCTGTTCTATGGCAAAGCCTCCTTTGCCTTCACTCCAAGAATTAAAATTAATATCACTTGGAATGGATGCTTCTAAAAGTGACAGACGCTGTGTTTCTGTGGAAAAGAAGTACCTTGCACAGATCATCTACAGCACAAAGCTAAGAAATAAGTTCTGCAAAAAATTAAAATTCAGGTGGGGGCTATGCAGATTGCCTTATTTGAATATTTAAATCTTCTGTAGCTTTTTGATGACTGCTTTATCATTGTTTTCCATATATATGCAATGATGCTCATTTACAGCCTTCCCCAATCAGTTATACAGCAAATACCACTGCTATAAATAAAATGTCATTTGCAGGAGACAGAGTTTTGTAAGTTAAATGAGGAAGAAATGTTCCCTTTGAAGAAGTGTTGGCTGTGATCAGTTGGTCAGGATTTTCTCTACAGGATTATTTAAAGGAGTAGTTGACATGTGCCTTTTCAATTCCTCTTCTTCCCTGGTAGTGGCCAAGGAAGACTTTGGAGCTTTGGGTGGTGTTGCAGGAAGGTTGTCCAAAAGAAAAAAGGAAGTCTTGGGTTGTGGTCTAATGTTGCAGCTCAATGTAGTAGCTGGCAATCAAAATGCTTGTCACCATCCCTGGCTGTGCACGGCTGCTCTCTGCCTCTCTGCCACGGCTGCTGTCTTAATCCTGCACTCGGCTGTTTCTTCAACAGAAAACTAATAGCTGTTGGGGATATTTTTCCTTGTTCTGTTCTTGGTCACATCATGCTACGGCTTGTTTCGTGCTTCTGCACACTATACTAAATAATTCACATGTTTCTGTCTAGATACTCAGTATCACTGGCTTTGCTTTTAGCATTAAACAGTTTCATTAAACCGGTATTTGTCACCATTGGGGAAAATACACTTATTTTTGCTGTTACACTCTGAAGCCCTGGCAGTGTGTGACAGATACACCACTTGAGCAGCTCATGCAGCTGCACCTTGGATTGCTGAGCTGCTCCTCATCCTGGTTCTACTTTGGGCTTTCCTGACCCCTGCAGGGAAATCACATAACCTCCTCTGCAGTTTTATCATTTCTCACATGGGAGTGATAGATCCTGCACTGGGCTGGCAAATCTTGTCAAATCAGTTCTAAACTATCTTAGATTAGATGAGTTCAAGGTGATTATACTCAAGATTTCCTCATCAGCGACACTATCTTTGGAAGAGAAGGAGCAGCTGAGGTCAGAACGGATCTTATGGGAACAGCACAGTGGTTGTTCAGGAGTGCACAGGAGACTTGTGAAACAGATTGAAGATCAAAGTAAAGATCTAATTGTCAAACCCAAACTGCAGAAGGGGTTTTTTTGAACAGTTGGTGGAAGTTAGAATTTAGGATAACTTGCCCTCAGCACTTGTTTTGTTAAGGGATCTTCAGATATGTATGCATTGCCTTATCTAGGATTTCTGAGTTGAGGTGACAATTTTTACTCAACAGTTGATACAGAAAGTGGTTTTATTGAATAAAAATGGAGTTAGAACTTCTTATATTTTTATTTGAAGACTTGAGCCAAGGGACACAGGCTTGGGGATACGTTCCCCATTGGTACCCATGCATGGTAGAATAGTGGTTGTGGCTTCCCCTCAACTTTAAGGTGATAATTCACAGTCATGTTTTTGCTTTTAAGTTGGAGAGTGTGTGTGCATAGGAAATCACTGTAAAGCTGTGGATTTGAATGTATGTATAGGCAGCATGCTTTGAATTGATGCTTGAGCGCGTCTCTTGGGGGGAAGAAGAGAACGTACCTTTATGGAAGAAGGGAAACCTGCTATTTTGCTTTTTTTTTTTTAGTTTTCTGTGCTTCTGATGCTTCTGTACTGTGCTGGAGTCAGTCACAGGCTGTGGGAGAAGAGGGTGTTGTCACTGTTCCCTGGCCCCAGGCTGACAGTGCAAGGCACTGGGAGCTCTCCTTGTGCTGAACTGGGAGCCAGGGGAGACAATACCGGGATATTCGACTGCTCCCGACGCTGCTCTGCTCTGTGATGGGAAGCAGTGGCTGGAAGGAGGATGGAGCTGCAACCCCTGTTCGGAGCCAGTCCCATGCTGCAGGGAGGGATGGACAGACACTGCTGGCTCTGGGGAAAAAAGCCTTGATGGCTTTGTAGAGTGTGTTCGGGGAGTGTTGGGTGCAGTTGTCAACTTTTAGAGTCTGCCTTCTGTTAATCACTTTCCATATTCATTAACTCCAGCACTTGAATACATTTGGTAGTTTTAGGTTTACTTCTTGTTAGTAGGTAGGACAGAGTCCCTGTTAGGGAAAATGATACTCAGTTTCACTTTCCAAAGGCAACTTCTGCAGCCACAAGTTCTGTGACCTGCACTGGCCACTCAGGAAAAAATTAATTTCTTCGTAAGGAAAATTGTTCTTTCTGAGTCTGTTTTGATCTATCTCGATGTGTTGTGATGAATGCTTCTGATAAAACAATGTCCTGTTTGCTTCTGCAGATTTTATTTGCAATCATGGTGGGAGTTTTTTGGTGCCACTGCTTGCTAAAATAGGGTTTGTGTCTGTTGGACAGCAGTGTGATTTGTGGTTGCATCTGTCTATACAGACCTTATGTTCAACTGTCATTAGTGTGGATAAAAACAAATACAACTTCTATGAGTAAGGGTTTGAGGGTTTTTTAATTGAAATTATTTAAGACTGAATTATTTAGACTGAAATACATACTGTGCTACCAAAACTGCAAACTTGGAAAGATGATATTTTCCATCTTAATTTTTATTCTAGCCTGTCTCTGCAAATTTGAATGATGAGTTAGTTGTTTGCTCAGGGAAGAAAGCCCAATGATCCATATATGTAAAGAAGAATGAATGAAATTGCACTCCCTTTGTTTTCCCCTAGTATCAGTACCAGTATGTTAAAAATAGGAAGTAAAAATTAAACTATCAAGTGTATTTTTAAATCTAAATCTAGGAGATTGGTTATAATTTCACAGGTGATGCGCACTGAAGAGAGTACCAACAGGGCTGGAGATGTGTTGGAGTTCCCGCTTGCTCTAAGAAAATCGGATCTAGAACTAGAGAATGTGTTGAGAAATTGGTTTAACTCCTAACCTTCACATTTTGTATTGGTGGAATGAAATATGTACTTGTTGGTAATAAATGTTTTCTTGGTGTTAAGTTGGGTTTTATTGTGGGTCTTGAATGTCTGGAGGTGGTGTGAGCCCTCACTGCCTGACAGGATCTGAGTCTGTCCTGTGGTTCTGTTGGCATTCAAGGGAGAGTTGTTGCCCTTTTCTGTGTGTAGCTTGTGGTTTAGGAGCTGTTCTGAGAAATGGGTGTAATAATTTTTCTGTGTCGTGTACCATTTCAATGACATGACAAAGGCAGGAAACAAGGAGCGTGCTGTTACATACGAAAAGCACTTTATCTGATGGACTTTTAAAAAAACTACCTTTTTTGCAAGATACCTTCCTTCCCCCTCTACATCTCCTTCATGAATTGTTGTATTGTCTGCAGTGGTGACATCCTTTATGTGGTTCTCTGAAACAGAAGTTCAGTTTCAAAGAAGGGTTTGGAAGGTAGTGCAGAATTTTCTCCCTTTACGTGACTTGAGTGCTGAGCCAAGTTGAGTGTCCTGCTCAGATTTTATTCAAAGACATTCCTATAACATATGCACAGAATATGAGTCGGCAATGAGGACTTGTTTGAATAAATTGAGCCTCGTGGCACTATTAGGGAGCTATTTATTGTAACTTCATTGACCTTCTTACTTTATCTGTAGGCCTGACATCCTTCACACATTGAAATTAGTTTCCAAACCTGGTGTTCTAACAGATTATTTTTTTTCATACTTCTCCTGTAATTCTCATGTTTTAGGCACTTACAGATTAATTTGTGTCTTTGTTAATCGCCTAAAATGGATGTGCAATGAATGTACTTCTTGATTTAAAACACTTTCACGTACTGGAGAGTTGAGTTTTGTATAGTTAATTGTATTCACTCATTGATACTTTGTCTTCTCCCACTTAGCCATGCGGGTACTCTTAGTTGACCCCATGGAAAGGATGTGATTTTGTTTAAGAGATAATAGTTGTTAAGGGCTTATGTGGTCACTTCCACCCTTAGCTCCCCACAGGTTGCTCTCTCGAGCTCTGTGCTACAGATCTCAAATCTCAGCATTGGCTCAGAGTTGGCTCTTGGAACAGCATCCAAGTGAGTTCTGTGCATTTTTATTTCAAACCAGAAGAATGAGACTGGGGGTGAAACAGACAAAATTGTTCAGTCATTTGGCTTAAAAGTCTAAACTGGAATCCTGTACCCGGTTATGTAACGTAGTTATTCTGGGGAAGCTGAGAAAGCAGATATTCACTTCATGGTGCTGTTTGTGGTGGTGGACAGTTCACTTAAAGGCTGCTCAAAAGAAGTTGAAAGGGTCCCTTCCTCTGGTGGCAGTTTAACTCCTGGATATTGCTTCCTGATGGGCAGCCATCCCCATCACTTCATCAGGTCCTGTGGGACTCAATATTTACATGCACTAGGGATTAAGATCCAGAGGGAGAGGTCTGTTTCTTTCCATCTGAGTGCTCTAGTTTATCTTGCCACGACTTACACTACATTTTACTGGTAGAATATTTACTTGTTCGTGCTGCTTGTCCTTTCACACAGGATAAGAAGCTGTCGAGGTGTTGTCTATGACTTGGGAGCAGCAGGAACTTCACATTTTTTCTTTCATCTTCTTTTCCAGCTTGTAACTTCAGGCAGTTGTGTTTGTGCAATAGGATATGAAATAACAGAATCAACAATGAAAACAGAACAATGTTTTGTTTGGTTTAATTTGACCCATAACCCCCAATGTGCATTTACTCTGCATGCCATGGAAGTCGATGAAGAGAGCAGAGGAGTGCTGGAGATTTTGCATTTAAGAAACAAACCCAAACCTTTAAGAATTTGGCAGAGGTCCCTAGTATCTTAAAAGTTGAAGAATCAAACTAAGCATTTCTTAACAGTTTCTATTTGCAGCCAGTTTTAAACACAAAGGAACTTTTTGGGGCACCCTGTTGTGTGGTGTTCCCCTGTCAGGTTAATGCTCTGGTTGCCCAGTGACATCTGAATTATCTGGGAACAGAGCTGTGACTTTTACATTCTCACCTGGACTTAACCTGTAGTCTCATAGAAATTGCTTTACCAGCTGGGTAGCACAGCATGGGTTGTAAAGTCACATCCCATAATTTGTTGAGCTGGACCTGATGTTTCAAGATTCATTAGCCAGGCTTCCCAGGATATATGCTGTATGTGTATAGTCAGGCATATCCAGGCAGGCTTTTTTTTTTTTTTTTTTTAATAAACCCTTTGAATAAAAATAATCTGTTTCTTATTGCATTGGACTAGAGTGGTGTGGGCTGGCTTAACATCCTCAGCAGAAGTGTTTGCAATGTTGTAGTTACTGCATTTGGAAGGTGTGAAGTGTGCTCCAGAGCCATAAAGTCTTTGTAAGCTTGTCTTGCTCTTGTTGGTAAGATTCTGGATTCTCCACAGTAGATTCTTTGCCTATTTTGCATTTTATGAAAATTTCTTTGGAAGTGTAAGAACAGAAGTTGTGTTCTTTAAATGCAGGTCTCTTGAGGAGTCTCAGCGTTGCTGTTACAATGAGAGGAATGAACACGGAGTTCTCTTCTACTAAAATAAATGTAATGGGAGCAGCAGGGAATTGGAAGCATGGAACTGTTAACAGTTTTGGTTCATGAGCAGACATTGCAGTGCAGGTGTGAGATACTAAGTTTTAATAATTTAATCTAACTCTGGTGATAGTAGTTGCTATTTGCATTTATATATATGTATATAATCCTCAGGTTTGATGGGTCTTGTTCTCAGAGGCCACACAGAAGCTGTTCAGATAAGAAACTCGGACATGTTCTTAGCAGGCAGGAAGATGAAAGGGATTGCAGGAGTCCTGTGCTATGTCTTCAGGAAAGCTTCCTTTGCAAGGAGCAGGACTCAAGTGGTCAGACCAACACAGTTTCTGCCCTTGCAAGGACAAAGCCCGAATAAGTTGACAAGAGGAGACTTGGCAGAGGGCTTGAAACTTCAGAAATTTTGATAGCTTTTGTTGAAGTAAAGATTCCTCATGGAGGGTGGTTCGTTGCTGGTTGCCGCTGTGGCTGTTGGACAGAACGTAAAGTCTGAGCCAGAGCTGCTGGAGAAGGGCTGGTCACCAGGACAGTGTCCTGTGACCTCTTACAAGAGCACAAAATTGAATGATTTGACTGTAGGACAAGTTCAGAGAGTTAAGAGCAAAAGGTGGTGACCTCAGACTAGATTTGGTTACAGTTGGTTTAGCAACTGCAAAATTGTGGGAGCATAGTTTGTTTGGATTTTTTTAAATGTGGGAATAATGTAGGAAGGCTTTTGTTTTGGAGCATCCAAAACACCCTGAAGACAGCCATCAAGACATCCTAAAGCCATCAAGACAGCCTAAAAAATGTTAAAGATGATTCAATTATTTTGTTTATCTTTGATTAACCCTTACAGAAACCAACAGATAAAGTCCTTTTTTACAGACTGGCTGTTTCATACATGTGTGTAAAAATAATGCTTTAAAGAACTGCAAGATTTGGAGTGCACTAACTGCTGAGCCAAGGCTTCTGTGGNGTCCTTTTTTACAGACTGGCTGTTTCATTCATGTGTATAAAAATCATGCTTTAAAGAACTGCAAGTCAGCCAAAGGTTTCTGTTCTACACATTGGATGGGATAATTCCTTCAGCAGCTGTGACTAATGAAATCACTGGTATTTTTATTGCTTTGTTATAGAAGCATCAAACTTTATTTTGGCTATCTGTAGGCTGCTTTCTGGGCTTTGTAGGGCTGCCTTGGAAAGATTTGGAGTGCACTAACAGTGCTGAGCCAAGGCTTCTGTGACAGGTAGTTTTCTTTCCTGCTGAAGTAACTGAAACTAATTGTTGCTTGTCACAGAAGAGCAATTAAAATGGCTTGAAAAAATTGACATTCCAGCATAAACTGGAGATTGTGAGAAGTCTTCCACTTTGTCTTTTGTTTGTGGAAGGTCACATACTAGGAAGGCTTGAGAAATACTTACTGTATTTATGCATCTGAAAGTTAGAAAATATCTGAAGTGTTATCCAGGCTTCCAACTGTTAGTGACTAAATAAGAGAGCACAAAGGTCTTACAAGGAAGGTCTTAAATCCTATTTTGGCTGTAAAAGGCTTAGATAACTAGGGGCTTGCATGAAGTATGGGACTCTGGAGACCATTTCTTGGAGATGTAGGACCTCTGCCAAGGGCTCCAGCAGGGAGGATGACAGGGACGGGGCAAGAGGGAAGGGCATGGATGTAGGTGTGTACATCTTTGTCTCCCAAGAAAATAATTTGAATGTAGTGTTTGACTGGTGCTGTGGGTAGGGAAGAAGAGATAATGGGCCCTAAGAAGAGCATTGATGTGGTTGTTGAATCACAAAACATGAGAAATGAGAATTGTGCTCCATGTGGCAGGTCAGATAGAGGCTGGATTTGTGCCTAACCTGCTCCTGCACTGTGTGACTGGAAAAAAACCTTGGGTGGGCAAGGAGAGAGGGCAAGGCCGTGGGGGCTTACATGCCCCTCTTTTGATGTCTCACATGCTCCTGCAGGTTTATGGGGTTTTGATGAGTTGCTTCTCCAAGTGTAGCAGAAATGATCAAGCAGACACTGGCTGATCTGTGAATCTTGAAATGATTCAAGCACAGATATTAAAGATTCCTTACACCAAATGCAGTTCTGAATATTTGTTTGCTTTTGGCTCTCTCAAATCTCTGAGGGTTTTCTTCCTAAGGAGGCAAATATCTGCTGTTGTGCCCTGATGGAGATGGCTGCTGATTTGCTATGGCAGGTAGTCAGCTGGATCCTTCCACCGAGTTAGCAGCAGCGTTTAGCCAGAATCTCTTGACATTTTCCCCCAAAGGATGTGGCTGTTTTAAGGAAATGTACTGATTCTAATGTGGGGGTTTGGCTATTTCTGTATTGTGAGTGCGTTGCAATGAAGGAGTGACTGGAACACACACTGAATAGCTTGAAAGTTAATTTTCTTCAGCACTGTTGATTTTGGTTCTGATTGAGAAATTTGCAGTACGTATCTTATTTGTTTTGTGCTGAAAACACGAAGAGGACTCCCAACTGCTGGGATGTGAAACTCATGAGTATACCTGGAATGGATTTCATAAAAATGTTTATGAGGAATCAAGTACTACACTTTGTAAGTTGAACCTGAAATTAAATTGGCTTCTACCCAAATAGTTTATTGTGTTGTGTTCTGTTTGTGCTGTAGAGTTGTTTTTTTTTTAATAAACTCTACTGATATTTAAAACACTTCAATTTAAGTTGTCATCCTAGAAAGTCCTTTCCTTTCTTTGACTTTCTTCTATCAACAGCAAGTTTGCAGAGTCTCAGTCACGCTGGGTGGAGTCTCCCTGTCCTCTGGGAGTGCAAATGTGTTTTCCAAAGGGCTGATGTTCTTCATCTGGCTTATCTCCTGGGGTGAAAAACCCATGCAACTGCTACCTTAGATCTGCTTGTACATCGATAAGGTGTGTAGCTTGCGAGTGCCCAGTCGCATACAAATCTTGATTAGAACATTCTCTTCTCCCCTGGAGCCACCACCTCATCTTCTTGTAGCAGAAGGGACAGCTGAGTCATATTCATGGTTGACTGCAGTGATAGTATATTAGGAAAAAGGTTTAAAAAAAAAGCTTGAAGCTCTTTTGCAGGTTGTGGAACTTTCTGCAGTGCTAACACTACAAGAAGGCAGCAAGTGAGCACCTGGGACTGGCCACAGGTTGTAGCTGCATCAGGAATAAGGCTGGGAAGGGTCTGTGCCCTGTGGTTTGGGGCCTCTTTCAGTGCAGCAGCAGGATGGGCATGCTGGCTTGGATTGTTGGTACTGTCCCTTCTCTGTGAAGGAAAAGTGTCTCAGGTAATTTTGTCATAAGAAGAACTTCTATCATGAACTTTTACCTAAGTAAGAGGTAGTGGGAATATTCACTGAGTAACTGTGTGCTGGGAAAGGGTTGCTGCTCCTGTTGCTGGCTGCTCATCTGTACCAGCTTTATATTTCCCATTGTTTTTCCTGAATTTTTTTCCGACATGAGTTTGTGGTAGAGGGATGCTCTTGTCCTGCATAGGTTTCTTTGAAATGCCAACAAGAATCTCCACTGCAAACATTGGACCTAATTAGAAGAGGTGCTGAACTGGGCACTGTCTGTGTTATGGCTGAGTCCCACAATGTAAAATACGTTTCAAAAGTCTTTAGATGAAGTGCATGTGGCATCTCCTGTCATAGGGAACACATAATTAGGATTTTCTTGAAATGAAAAAGCACAGGTATGTGTATGAGTGGACATAGGGACCAGGGGAACATTTAGCCCCTCTCCTCCCACCTCCAGGATACGGTTCACATTGTTGAGTAGCAGAGCTGTAGGTTTCAGGTGCTGAAGAACACTGGCAGACCTGCAGGAGGTTTCCTGCCTGCCTGTGCAGAGCGAAGCTCTATATGGTGGACACAAGGGGGTGAAATAGATTTTCCTGGATGCCTTAGCATGAAGGAATTCACTGAAACCTGATGCTTTCTGTAGCTTCTTTCCCAGTCCTTGGGGGTGTCTCCTGTCCCTGTTGTCTCATGTCCCTTTGTTTTAAAATAATATTAAGCCTCAGACACCAGCTGATTTACTTAAATTCAACATCCAACTTATGTTTGATTTCTTTTCATATTCAAGTGAGCCATCTGGCTTTAATGAACTGTAACTGTTTTTAATGCTGCCTCCAGTTGCTAACATCTGAATATTTCATGTGCTGAAAGGAGATTTGAAATGCAGAAGTGAGACTGAAGAGTCCAAAGTATTTCCAAATCAGCTCTGTTCCAGCAGCACTTGTGCTCCCCTTCCCTGGAGATACGTATATCAAAAGATGATCTTTGGGGTGCCAGACTGTAAGCGCAGCCACAGTGGGTGCTAATTACCAGTACTTTCAATGTTGTGTACATAAAACATCAGAGCAGCTTATGAAATCCCAAATAACTACCCAACTTGACTTGGGTAGAATATCAATCAACTTCAACAGGAGCTGCCGGTATTTGGCATCTTCTAAATCAACAGCCTCCCTGGTGTTTTGGGTTTGGTTTTGTGGTTTTGGTTTGGGGGGTTTGTGGGGGGAGAGTGGTGTCTTAAATATTTTCATGTTGCTAAAATATGGTTACATCACCTGCTTTAGTTACAGAAGCTAACTGAGAGCTGAATCTCATAAAATGAAAATAGCTTAATTGCAATTAACTCTGCGGGTACTTTGCCAGGGCTACACTATGAGAAACCAGTGGCATATCCCCAGATTTGTTGGACTACATGCTTTGCTTGGCATTTTTCACAGCATTGCCTTTGTCTTGGCTTAGTGCTGTGACAGCTGATAGACTTAAGATAGGGCATTACCAAGAAATATTTTGATTAATGATTATAAAGTATTTGGTTGGGTAGTCCTTCACTGCATGCCAAGCAACATGCAGGTTGCCAGTGACTCCATCTTCCAGCATTATTTTATGAAAGATGGAATCAATGGAACCTTTGTCTGTAGGAAGAAGGTTGAGAGAGGGTAGGCTGGGAGCATGAGCTTGTGTTATCTTATCATGTACTGCTTCGTCCTGAGAGCATGGAAGAAGAGTGTCAGGAACTAAGGGAAATTGCTCGACAGGGGTACTTGTGCTTGGTTTATTAGTAACTTTCTTAGAGGCAGAGCTGAATGGGGGTTAAATTGTGACCTTGTAGGCACATGCTGAGCACAGTGTTTCTGAGCTGGAGCGGAGTAGGTTAGAAGCATCTCCCAGAAATTGGCATCTGAGTTCCCTTCCAGACACATTCATGAAACTATCATGAATAAAACTTACTAATATCTTCTACACAAGTAGATTTTCAGGCATTAAGTGACCATCCAATAGGAGCTCTTAACGATAACTCTTGCTACTCTTAAAACGTTTTATTTTCATGTGAAACAAAGATTTTTAAGTTGGCTTCAGTTTTGGTTGTACTTGAGACCTTTCTACATGACTGGGTACTGCTGTTGGATATTTAGTTTTGTTTGGGTTTGTTGGTTTATTTGTGTGTAAATGAAGCCACCAGTGTTGTGTCAATGATTTTCAAGTAGTCTTCATAGACACTATGCAAAACTCTAAATTGGAGACTTTTCAAATGTATGGAACTTCCTCTTTTTAAAACTTAGTTATTCAATATGTTTATCTCTGAAGTGTAACTAATGTTTTTTTGACCCTGATTTTAGTCCTGTACATTATTTTTGGTATCTTGCTTAAAACAAAAAACTAAGTACTTCCCAGTCATTCTACAAGAATGCAAAGGTTTTTTTAAGATATCTTTTTTAACAAGAATTTTTAAGCCAATAACTCTTGTTTTTAGGGCTCCCCAATGCCCCGTCTCGTTGATTTACATAAAGTTGTTGGTCGAAGTGTGTTATTATTAAATATATACATAACCTATGCTTTTATTTACTGTACAACTTTGCTTTAGTGGAGAATTCTGGTGGCTGCCCCATCCCTGGAAGTGTTCAAGGCCAGGTTAGACGAGGCTTGGAGCAACCTGGTCTAGTGAAAGATGTCCCTGGCCATGACAGAGGACTTGGAATGAGATGGTCTTTAAGGTCTCTTCCAACCCAAACCATTCTATGATTCTATTATAAAAATAGTTAAAATCCCATAAAGATTTTCTTACCAGTTGTTCCTTTTGGGTGTTTTCCAGGATTCCTTCTTGAATGTCTTGGCTCCCAGTAGAATTGAAGGCAGGAGGCAACTCATGACCACCACACAGTGACAGCCTTGGACTGCCCTGCTTCTGGCTGCTCGAAATAACCACCTGGCTGCTGTGGAGATGAATGGAGAACAGCAGTATGATGCAGGTAATAGTCCAGCTGAGCTCCCTGGCCGACTATTCTATATATATAGAGAGAGTCTTTATATATCTATATATAAAAGACTTGGCACCAAGAGAGAAGGAAGCTGAACACAGTGAATGTTCATAGTGCGTCTGAAAATGTCAGGGCTCATGAGTTGGATTGTGGCTATGGGCTGTCGTGGCTGTGTTTGTTACTGCTCTGCTTCAAAGCAGGGTGTATCACTGGCAAAATCTCACCCACTTTAGTAATTGTGTTTTCAAGAAGCTGTGACACTCCTGTTTGTGGTACCACTATGAGATGGGTTTATGAAAAACTCAGTGGTTTTAACACCACTCTTTTAAGGCATTTGCCTGTCAAAGTGGTTAATAATGCTTGTTCTGTGCTCTTGTTTGTCTTGTTCTTAATTTTTAGACAAGGCTGTGCTGCTGATTTAAGAAGTCAGATAACTGAAGTTGTTTGGTGCCGTTGTAATCTGTCCTGTTTTTCTGAAGTGCCTTGGTGTGTCTGCTTTGATAGGCTTGTGATATCAATCCCTAACCTGCTGCAGAGTGGTATATTATGATAAATTAGCCCAGGTTTGGTTCACCTTGAAACACCAGGCTGGGAAGAGTGTTGATCTGAGATGGCTTGGAATACTAACAGCTTTCTGAACAGTTCTGGAATTGTACCCTCTTATGGGTATAGAGACCATCCATTTTTTCTCCTCTGTCATAGTTTATCCCTTTTCCTTGAGGAAGTCCTTACCTATAGTGTTAATTCAGTAATATAAAGCAAATTTTAGTTTGTGGTTACCAGTGTAAATAATTGGATCAGGATTTCTGAATTACTTCCCTTTGGTACTCTTCCAGCAATCTGCTCTTCTTGTAGGACAATTCATAACTGGTAGTTTTTGTACCTTTATTTTATGGAAATCTAATTACTGACAGTGTTACTGAAGAAAGTTAAATGTAATTTTAATCTATGGTGCTTTTGGGAGAATGCTATAATCTGCTTTATGTTGCTGAAATATGCTTTATGAGTACTAATTGCTGCAAATCAATTATTGTCAACATTATATCCTCATATAAGTAAGAAAAGGGATTGTGGCCCAGAATGTAGAATGTCTCCATACAAATACATTTTACTCAGCTGGTGGGAACTGCTGACTTCTGTCACTAAGCATGAGAGAGAGGAACAATAAGGAGATGTTTATGTGGTCAGCAGTGGTGTGTTCACAGGCTGAGAGCACATCCCTCGGTTCTAAAACCTTTATTATCTTTCCATCTTCCTCAGAAAGTATCAGAGGATATATGGTTTTGGAATAGCTAGGGAAGGTTTGATATTGGCTTGCAATTACTCAACAGCTATTTTCCTTAGCTTCCTTTTGTGCCAGTTTGAGTACAGGAGGCTGTGAATAGCAAACAATAATTGACAAGAGCTTTACTTGCTGCACAGAAAATGATGCCATGTGAGCATTAGCACTTTGGTTTTGTTATGCCCTCTGCTATTGTTTTCTGAAGTGCTTTTGTGTCAGACCAGTCCAAACCACTATTGAGATGTTCCCTTCATATTCTTTGACCCATGTCACTTGATAATTTGGAGCAGTTTGGGGGGATTCCTCTCTGTCTTTCTGGTTTTACATACAGGCTCTCTGCCTCCCAAGAACCCAGGCAATGGTCAGGGTTTGTTGGTTGTGATGTTCTCTTACACTACAAGGGGAAAAGACAACTTTCATTCATGTCACAGTCTTTCTCAGCTGCTGAAATTCCAACCTGTCTTTATTTATTCATGGCCTTGCAGCTGGTATAGTTGAAAAAGATTAACTGTTATTAAAATCAGATTGAAATATACGTGTCTATATTTCAGGGTGAGAAGCCTTTAGGTTAGCCTTAACTGAGGGTCTTGCAGACTTCAGTGGCATGTACTTAAATGTCCAGTGTGACAGTCTTCAACTACATCACATTAAAGATGCATGAAAGTTATTTGAGGTGAAAATCCAACTCAAATCCAGAGATCTAAACAGCCAAGTGTAGAATGTTTCCATTTCAGATGTTTTTAAGTGCTAACTTTCTTAATATTTCCTTACGTTGTCACCTGTCGTATTGATTTGCAAATTTTCTCACAGTAGCAAGAATTTCTGGTGTAAATATCTGAGGTTTTACTGAATAGTATGAACTCAAACTGGTCAGGATGTCATATGTGGGCATGTGGCCTCTCAGGAATGTTGCTTCATTAAACTGGTCCTCTGTGTATCCGGGGATCTGCTAACCTGCGAGGATGGAGCTGTGCAAGAGGGTCTTGCAAAAATTACCAGTAGACTAGATCAAAGGCTTGATTTAAGCCAGCATAGTCTGCTGCTGCTGTCCTACAATAAAACCAGAAAAGTGATTGGATTCTATCTCTGAAAGCCTTACCAGAGAGATGGTCCTTTACTGCACTCTTGGAGTGCCTACAGGCTCAGATGTTGAAAAACAGAGGCTGGATTTCTGAGATTTGTCCTGGTTTATGACGTCCTACCGCATGCCACAATTAAAAAACTCATTGACTGCTCTCACTATGAATCCTCGTACAGCATTTTTGCTTGGAGCTTTATTCAATGAGCTTTTCCTGTTCCACATGGCTCTCGTAAGTGCTGTGCTAAATCACCTGGAGTGCTGTGGCGAGGGAAAGCAGCAGACAGTTTGGTTAAAGCTGTAGCTAAGCACAGCCCTCAGCTGTCAGCCTCCGAAAGGGAGGAGAGGCTCCTAATATCCCTGGCTCCATGTCCTCAGTGGTTGAAGTGTGAGGCTGATCACCTCATCTCATTTGGACTGCAAAAACTCAGTAAATTGCAAACACACGCCGAGCTGAACTTCTATGATTGAATAAATGGCGAAAGTTGTGGATGTTTATTAAAAAATGTTTAAAAAAAACCCTCTGACTCACGGAAACTCCCTGAAATAAAGCAGGAAGAGTATTAGGTTTGCAATGAGTTTTGGGCAGGGATTTGTGATGATTCTTGCTCGGTTTGTTTGGTTGGGCTTTTTTAATTTGTTTTTCCTATTAAAAAACGAGTTTCAAGTGAGCTCTTGGGTGTGCTGGTGAGCTTTGGGCACTGTACAGTACAATCTGAGCCCTTGTCCCCGCAGCACAGACAGGCTGCAGAAACCAGGGGTGAGTGCGGTGCCAAAGACGTGCGGTGGCTGATCCAGTGGGGAATGGTTTTACCCGTGGTTAAAGGCAAAAGGGTCGCTGGAGCAGCAGGCGAACTGGCTTTCCTTGGAGCTCCTTGTAGCAATTAAGTGGCGACATAAGTTACTAATTGACCCTTTCAGTGTGTGAAGTGACCTGTGCCTCATTTAAGGAGCTTAACTGCCCCTCAGCCGGTTATCTGATGATAACGGGGATTGAAGACTCGGCGCTGCAGGCCAACGGAAAGCCTCGAGCTCCCGGGCGGAGCCGCTGGATTTCGAGCGGGTTAAAAAGCCCGGGGCAGTCCGGTTGCTGTTCCCCTTGAGCAGGAACGCTTTTTGGGGCTGGATGAGAGCGGGGCTGTCGCTGCTGTTGAGCGCTCGGGATGATTTTTGGTGGGGAAGGCTGACCTGGCTTGCTCTGGGAGAAGGGGAAATTAGACTTCGCCGCAGACTTTGACTGACCGTGGATGTTGTGACCGAACTGGTGTTTGTTCCCACTTTGATTCTGGAGCTGTGGACCTAAGCATTTTCGTGGTCATGTTCAAATAAAATGCTACTTAAATATGTTTTTAAAATCTTGGTCTGTTTTAACAGCATTTTGCAATGAAATAAGGTTTTTCTTAGACTGACCTGCAGTCGAAGTTTTGGTCAGCCCCATCTTAATTCGCCAACAGTTGTGATTCATGGTTTAACCTTTTTACTCCTTCAAAAAAAATTTAAATAAAACTCCTTATTTATTTCTCCATGTCGTTTCTTCAGTAAGTTAAAACTTACCCCTTGAAAGTGATGGTGATGTTCAAGCTCTGAATCTTTTGAGGTCTGAGGCTTATGAAAAGCCAGTATGTACAACCAGCTGTGGTTGGTTAAAAACGACAGAAGTCGGCTTTGAGAAAGATAAGAGCTGCTTTTAAAAAATACATTGTCATCAGTAAGCAACAGCTAACTGAATATATTTTCCTAAGTTTTGGGCAATTATAACTCCGAGAGGTACAATGGAAAGTCAAAGATGAGTTTAACTATCAGTCTGAAAATAGAACCGAACCTCCTTACACTCAGGACTTGCAGGTTTTTTAGTCTATTTAATGTCTCAGACTTTTGGACAAATATTTGCCCCTTTCAATTGAAGGACTAGGAACTGTCCTGGAGCATACTTAGCAGGTTGTCGGCATGTCCAGGGGTCTGATAAGGGCATGTATGTAGTAGTACTTTATTTTTTTTTATTTTTTTTTCTCTTATCTGTAATGTTTCCCACTCAAGCTGCTACTCCGCGAAAGAGCAGTTCCCGCCTGCCCTAAGGAAGGCTCAGGGTTTAGGAGATGTTGGTGTCCTGTAACCTTTGCTGAGCTTTCCTTGGGCTTGTGGAATACAGAGATTTCTCTGTTTTCAAATATAAACAAAGTATTGGGTTTCCTGGTGCTGAGAGGGGGGAAAGCTCCCTTGTTCATTCATTAAGACAGCTATGGTGCAGATGATGGAATCAGGCTGAAAGTGAAAATGAAAGCTCTACTTTTGTGTCATCTCACTGCTGTCCTGTTCTGCTGCTGAACCTGAGGCTCTAGTTTGTGTGGAGATTAAAAATGCTGATTACGTGAGGTGGGATTCTCCCTGGTCATCCCACTCTGTGCCTGTGGGAAAAGTGTAGTGTGGCTGAGTGCTGAACTGAATAGGGAGCCTGAAATCCAACCTTTGCTTGTTTGACATCTTTGTGTCAGAGCGGATTAGATGTTGGAAAAAATGAGAATAGGAGGGGAATGAAGAAATGAGCCAAGAACTGAAAGGGAGACCAGGGCTGGGGGATAGGCTTGACAGTGATCATAGAAAATCTGACTAATTTGTAGCGTGGATCACTCCAGTTGCTTGCTTCTCTAACAGCCTGAGTGAGTTTCAGACTGTGGTTTGAGTGGTTTTAGCACATTTATGCTTTAAATGCATCCTGAAATGAGATTTTCTGGGTCTAAAGAAGCTGTTACACCTTAAGAGCTGGGCTTTTTTAAGTGACTAACTTGAGTGGTCTTGATTTCAATTGTGTCTCTAGCTGTTTTCTTTAGAACTATGTAACCTGAATCCCTCTCTGCTTTTGCTGTTTTAAAACAATTAAGTGCATGCATCTAACTTTAAAAAGAGGACAGTGGTATTTAATTTTTTTTAATTCTTTCTTTTCAAATCTCTTACTATTGATATTGCTGTTTCGTAGATGTTTTTTAATTTAGTACACTAATAGTCCAGTGTGCCCCAAGTTTTGAGCCTCTTATATTTGTTGATACAAATACAGTTCTGCCTATGTTCTCTTCTCACAAATTTTATAATTTGTGCTTAACTAAAATCCTCGGGATTTCACTGTTTTTCAGACCAGGTCCAACTTAAAAGTGCTGTTCACATACAAAGAAAGGCCAAATGGTGTTGTCTGTGTGTTGGAATGTATGACTGACTGGCACACTTGGGTACTCGGTCATTTGGAATTGAAGCAGATTTTGCTGTAGTTTGTAGTAGCCTAAAACTTAAGCTTAATTAGGGGTGTTTGGCTTCTCTTCCAGATGCTGGTTCCAGTGTGGAAGAAGTGGAATTCAACTGGGATGAGTATCTAGAAGACACAGGAGCAACTGCAGCCCCACATGGATCTTTCAAACATGTGAGTAAGAGAGTGTGTGTTCACTTACCATCTCCTACATGTTTTTTTGGACACACTGAATGCTTAGAGTTTCTTTGAATTTGTTGATGCTCTCAAATCTGGAAGACTAAATAGATTCATGTTTTTTAGAGTAAAGAGAAATGAGGAATTTAACACTTTTATTACTGTTTCTCATCTTCCTCTCTGTACATAGCAGAGAGTAACCCCATCCACAAGCAGAGAAAGCTAAGGAGCTCCTAGTCTTTTCTGCACCAGAGGATAAGCTTGATTTTTCTCAAGAAGCTCAGAATAGCCAGTCTCTTTCTTCTTTTGGTGCAACTGGACAACTGCTATGGAGGACTTGCTTTAGAAGGCTGGCGGCAGAATTCAAATGTTCTCTCAAAGAAGACTTTAATGATGGAACACAAGGAGAAAATAGTAGCTCTGCCAAACAGTTGACTGCAGTAGTTACAAAACTGATTAGGATAATTGTTGATCACAGGCTTAATGGGTAGGATGAAGTTTTGATTAGCATTAGGTTAATTTGTTAGCATTTTGAAAATTAAACACTCTCGAGATCAAAGTGACCGGTTTGCCTGCAACATAGCAGAAAAGAGAACTTGCCAAAAAGCTGGAGTTGCACTGGATGCCGCTGCTGTCATCCTCCCCAGGTCTACACTTTCTCTAGAATTGTTGAATGCTCTTTTGTAATTCCTCTCTGCAACTTCAATACATGTGTAAACATTTGTTTGCATGCTTTTTGTACTTCGTTATCATTTTCTCCTTCTGAGCTGAGTTGGACCCCAGGTCTGACCTGTGCCATGGCACAAGCAAAGGGATGGGACATGATGGGAAGGGATGTAGGAGCTGCCTGAGCAGTGCAGTCACTGAGCGCTCCTGGCCATCGCCACTCTCAGACTCGCTGCTCCAAAGAAAACCCACTGGAGGTTCCCCAAAGTGCCCTGCCCGGTCAGGCTGATCCCTGATCGCGCCTGGAGGAGCCGTGTCGTGCTTTGACCGGCTCAGCCGTGCCAGGAGAGGGCGCGAACAGCTCCTCGGACTGCGCGGTATCCCCGAGAACATCCCTGGCAGCGTTAGGAAAACGCACCGGGCTGCAGGGAAAGCTCCTTCTGCGGCTCTTGGGCTCGTTCATTGCAGCTCTCTCTGCCGTGAGACTTTGCTGAAAGGTTGGCTGTAGAGAGCTGTAGAGATTTCACTATTCCTCAGGCTCCATGTCAAGCTCACACCTTTTCTCTTGGGAACCAGAATATAAAGTCTTTATTAATATCTCTTCAGCAAGACAACTGTCTTTTTTAAGAGACTCCCTATGTAATACCGCTTCAAAATGCCTGCAGGTGCTGGGTCCTGCTGATTATGTTTTTAAGAAGAGGTTTCTGTAAGTGAAGGGTATTAACCTGAAAGATGTGAGCAATTAACAGAGGCATATGCTTTTCTTTTTGATATGGTTCTCTTAGTTTTACTTTTAGCAAACCAGCATGTGCTGCCTGATGAGACTGTAATAGCTGTGGCAGTTACTGAACCATCAGCACAGAAAGTGTCTGCTCCATCTGCATCATACTGAAAACAGTTGATTCAAAAAGGAAACGGAACTTGGGACCACTTAAGAAAGAAAACACCAGTTACAGTCAGGTGAAAAGAGACGATTGACATATCAGGGTTTTAATTAGGAATGAGGCTCTGGAATTAAGCATCACTACAGTGAGAGCAGAACGGGGTCCTTCTGCTATTTTGGGATTGCTTGAGCTAAGAGAGGGTAGAGATGTGAGAAACTTAATGTTTTCCTTTTCTTGTTAAGCTCATATTTCAGTGTCAGTACTGTGCAGTCAGAGTCCTCACCTGCACACAGCACACCCATGTACACACAGAGCACTCACAGTATTGGGGACTTTAATTTGGCAAAGCATGAGTTCACCAAGGAACACGTATTGATTATGTTGCATGCAATTTATGGAGCAATGCTACGTACAGAATTATTTAGGTTCTTGGATAGACATTAAAAATTCTAATTCTGCAGTTTGTGCAGATTCCTGAGTTCTTAGGTGAGCTTGGTGGAAGAGAAGGAGATATTGGTGTAGGTACTTTAAACAGGCTCTTTGTCCAAAGACCTTGAAAGAGACAATTTAACATAACAAGTCAAAGTTGTGATGCTGACTTAGCCCTTTAGTTTTGCTGAGCTTGACAGCCCAGCTGTGAATGGGAAAGGCTTTCAGTGATGGGGGAGGTATTGTCCAGGGCTGGAAGATGTATGACAAGGTATTGATTTAAGATTAAAAAGATAACTCTGAAATGCAAAGGATCATCTTTAGTAATGATCCTGTGTGCATTCCAATTCGGGTCCGTAATGTGATGAAGTTTCTCTGAAGAGTCTGGATAGCCTTTGACTTGAGGGTTTTTGCTGATGGACGTTTCTAAATTGTTTCCCCTGTTGCTCAACGAAGTTTCTGAGAGGTGCTCAGATGTGGTGATCTTCTTCCTTCTCAGGTGGATACGAGTTTGCAGAATGGTTTTGCCCCTGGAATGAAGCTGGAAGTCGCTGTCAAGTCTGACCAGAACACCTACTGGGTAGCCACCATCATCACAACCTGTGGGCAGCTGCTGCTGCTGCGATACGATGGGTACGGGGAAGACCGAAAGGCCGACTTCTGGTGTGACATCCTGACAGCTGATTTACACCCCATCGGCTGGTGTGAGCAGAACAAGAAGATTCTCAAAGTGCCTGAAGGTATTGACTCTCTGTGCAGAAGGGTAGGGTACATACAGAAGTGTGCTGCTGTCCTGTGTAGCCTGGCCGGCAGCCTGCAGAGCTGCTCTTGTGTGCAGAGGGGGACAAGTTGAGGTTATCTGCAGTGTTTTCCTGAAGTCCCATGACTTACAATTGGATATTGCTCCTTCACCAGAGAGGAGTTAGTGTAATTTCAGAACTTTCAGAACTAATTCTTACAGAGGCTTGTGGCTGTCTTCATCATCATCCAACAAAATCTACTGCTTTGTCATCTTCTTTAAAATTTTTGTTGTTTTGTTACTTTTTTTAAGATGTTACTGATGCGTGGCAGATTCCTGTGAATTAGGCAGCGCAAGCATGCAGTAACATCCTGTGTCTGAATAATCTTTGTCTGGCAGGGAGAATCACAGTCTTTCTTCTTCACTTTTAACTTAGGTATCAAAGACAAGATACCTGACCAGGAGGAATTCCTTCAGCGGGTGCTGAAGGGAGCGTGCAGCGCTCCTGCCAACCTGCTGGAAGGGGTAAGTGCTGCAATGTGCTGCATCTTGGGTTTTGTCTTGGTTTTCCCCTTCATCATTAAGTCATCTCCTGTTCCAATTGTCGGTTCTTTTTCCAATTCCATTTTTAAATTTAGAGAACACTGTAATATGCTGCTGACCTTGGAGTTCCACTCTTTAGTGTTTACTATTTACAGTACTATTTAGTTTTGATAATGTCCTGAAACATATTGCTCTAAGTTTGCACTGTTCATTAATCCTGTCAAAAGAAAGACCTTTTCCAATTCCCTTAGGTTTCAGTCTTCCTCCTATTCTGCTCCTCCTTCATAAAGCCCTAAGGAAATAATCCTTTATTTGTCTGGCTTTTTTGTTCCCTTTCTCAAATGACTCCTTTTGCTTTGAGTTCTTTTGTTTTGGTGTCTTTTACTAATGGACAGGTTATTGCTTCACTTAAATATTGCATCTTTGCTAGTACAGAAGCAAAGTTTTGTCCCTTCCTCTGCACTTTAAACAATATTTGCACCTTGTATCAATGTCTGGTTGTAAAGTACAGAATGTAATGGTGTCTTGAAAATGGCACTGACACCTTCATTACAGCTAACATTTCTGTCTTGGTATGTTTCTGTCTAGTCATCTTTGTATGCTGAATGACTCAGTTTCAGGAAGAGGTTATTCATGTTTCCTTCAAACCTTGAATGTATAAGTGATAATGCCTCTGAAAATGATAATGAGGACTTAAGTGAAATGTGTGACTGTACCTACAGGCAGTACAGAAGCTCTGATGCAAACAGCAGTGTCTCTGAATATTGTCATTTCTGTTGTCTTACATTAGTAAGAGACATGTATTTCTTTCCTTCTGTACTCTACTATATTTATGCAAAAATAATGTGTGTAAAGAGGTGAAAGTGTGAGATTTATTTTGTTCTGCTGTACAGAACAATTTGTATTCTTTTTGTAGCTTCACAGAGGGAAAAATCCATTGGATTTCATTGCACCTGGCTCCCGACTAGAACTGCAAAATTTCCGGGATTCCCTGGAGGCCTGGATAGTCAACGTGGTAGAGAACGTTGGTGGGAGACTGAAGTTGCGATATGAAGGGCTGGAAGATTCTGACAAGTTTGACCAGTGGCTGTTCTACTTGGACCCTTTCCTTCACCAAGTGGGTTGGGCAGCTCAGCATGGATATAGCCTGCAACCACCTTTAGGTACTTGAAAACATCTATTCTTTCCTATATTAGCGTATTTTATATGGTGATCAAAGGGCGGAGCAACAGTGCTGCTGCTTTAGTGCTCTGGATCTCCCTCCTGGGTGCACATGGTAGTCACATAACCTCTGAAGTATTGTACCTAATCAAATGTAAATGAAAATACAAGTAGGCCTGCAATACTTTTTATCCACACATTTAGAAAGTTGATAAATGGTTTTTCCCTGTCAAAACTTTCCACCTGTTTGTGGAAGGGAAGGAACTGAGGAAAGGGATTGCCTTCGTGGTTATTTTTGGGAGGTTTGTGTTCCTGAGGGGGAGAAAGTCAGACAATTTTGAAGTACTGCTCAACAGGGGCTTTTGCAGTTTTGACCCTCAAGTCTACTGGATTCATTTAGACACTGTTAAAAGAGATGAAAATCTCTGGGGGAAAAAAAAAGAATGAGTATGTGGAAACTGTGGCAGAAAATGGGACAAGTGGCTGTATTTTTCAAGCACCTGCATGTCAGGGCAGATCCTCAAAGGAGTGGGGCATAAAATGGCAGAAACACAAATGGTGGCATTTGAGCAGAGCAGTGAATTAACATGTTTCCTGATGAGGGGAAGCCTTGAGACAAAGCTGGTGAACGTGGAGCATTTGCCCTAAAGCCTTTCTGCAGGTGTCCATCAAAGTTTCTGGCACACTCAGTGCTACTAGTTGTGGAAGTTCTGGTTGTTTTTGTTGTGGGATGTTTTTTTTAATGTTTTCCCCTCACATCCAGAAGAAATTGTGCTTAGGAAACCGAACCAATTCTGTTGAAGTGACTGAGCACAGTGCTTTTTCTGGTGCTTGACCAATCTCTGCTGAAATCAAGGTTGTGAACAGGGAGATGCCAAATTGCTGCCAGGCACCAGATGGGTGAATTCCACAGCACTATTTAAGTGAATAATGTCTTTTAAAAACGGTAGTGAATAGTGTCTTTTAGAGACATTAGTTAGCTGCTAAATTTGTTTCCTTTTTATGTCTGTATAAGAGCTTTGATACACTCCCAGGGATCCTTTGTGCACGATGGCACTGGTAGGGAGTAGTCTCTCTTCTGTCACAGGTGTATGGTCTGCAATTGCAGATGGTAAAAGAGTAACTTAACACAGCTGGAACAGGCTTGAGGATCATTTCTTGAACTTTCTGCTTGCTTAAGCGTAAAAGCAGCCAGTGTTATCCAGCTGGGGATTTATTTTCTGTTCATATGTTTCTCCGAAAGTTTTCCTTGGTGTTGATGTGATCTCTGTTCTCTCAGATAATGCAGATTGGGCAGTGTATGGGTGATACAGTGTTGCTTGACATCAGTCTCTCTTCGCAGAAACACGTCCAAATGTTGAAGAAAATGGTACATTTTTAAGATAACAGTTAAGAATTTAATAGAGGAGCACAGATCAAATGTTTGCCTTTATTGCTGTGTGTTCTGAAAGAAAAGAGAAAGTTGTCTTTATTCACTGTTTCCCTCTCTTTTTCCTCAAGCCATTAGGTCCTTGAGGAGCGAAGCAGATTGGCAGGAGATCCTGAAGAAGGTGAAAGAGGAGGAGGAGGAGTCATCTGTTCCTACAGATCTTTTTAAGGTATTTTAATGCTATGGATGATACCATGAAAATGCTGTATTGCTAAGAAATGATTCAGGGAAGTCAGTCACTCAAAATTGTTCCTGTTTTGGGTTTTTTTGTTTCTTGCATTTAAATAATCGTACTATTGTCAATTCTTGGCAAGTTAGACAATGCACCCATCACAATACTGATGCTTTATAACGGCATCTCCGTTCGTTCTCCCAAACTTAACATGTTTGGAGAAGCAGGAATGTAAATTTGAATGTGTGTTCTTGAATGTGTTGGGTCGTATACAAAGCAGGATATATGTAATTCTGGAGCAGGAGTCCTGTTCTGAAGGTTTTTGCCAGACTGAAAATGGAGGTCTGTATAGTTCTTGTTTGATGTAGCTCATGATGTGTGCTAAAGTTTAGGAGGAAAAAAAAGCAAGACATTTCTTTTGATTTACTATATTGTCAAATCTTGCTTCTGTGTGGGGAATATCAGATGAGGAGCTCATGGGGAGTCAATATCCAAAAGCTTGATTGAGAAGTGCCAGTGGCAGAGGGCGTTGTGGGCCTTTTTACTCAGAGAAGTTGCTGGTACTCTGACATGTTGATTTCTTGGAATGAGCTCATAAAACCTGAAGTTATCCTCTTCAGCTGATTTATGTAAGGTATCTCCCAACACATCACTTTTCAGGATAAACCAGTGATTGGAGTGCATTCATTCTCTGAAGGCATGAAGTTGGAAGCTGTGGACCCAATGGCTCCTTTTGTAATCTCTCCTGCTACAGTTCTCAAGGTACAAGGGGTCTTGAGCTAGTCCTGCAAACATTCAGTTCTACTGCTACGTACTTCTGTTCTTAAATGCTCAGGGAGTTCTCTTTAACTGATTATCTTACAATCTTGCACTAGTTTTCAAATGAAGTACATATTTTGTATGTCTCCTTCAGGGGACAGGCTGCTGTGATAAGACATCTTAGCTGCTGATGGTGAAGTCACTGGATTTTGACTGAAGGGGAAAAGTTCCATAAAGATAAAAGTCTAAAAAGGTCAAATTACTAAAATTGTCAAACTCAGTTTTTTTACATTGATGTAATCCCTCATAATCGAAGTATCCAGTTGAAGATAGATTTTTTTGGGTGGTTTGTTTTGTTTTTTTTCAGAAGTTATGTCATTACTATGTAAATATGATACTTAGATGACCTGATTTTCAGAGATCCACATAGGGGTTTAAAAGTTGAATTGAAAACTATCCAACATGACCAGGTTTTACTTTTCTTGCTATTTGCTTGTCCTGCTTGAGGAGTGTAATGACTTTACTTGTGACAGTCCATCCCAGGACACAGTTTAACCTTGTTGAAATCAGCAGTTTGTTATTAGAGAATAGTAGCAAGACCACAAACACTAATTTCTCTGCATTTTTCATAAGAAAATTTCATGTAGCACTTGATGACCTTATTTTTGAACTGCTCATACATGAACTTTTATTGTTTGATTTGTTAAGTTTCTGAATAACGCAGAAGAGTCTGCTGATTTATGAATCCCACAGATTCTCCTTTAACTTCAAGATAAAGGGTTCCCATCATGCAGTGCTGCTGTTTACTAGAGTTATCAAAATGGGGGAGAGGGAGAAGTAGATCAGACTCTTCTACTCACAAGACCCCATGGTTTTCTTTTGGCTGACTACAGGTGTACAATGACAAATATTTCATGATAGAAATTGATGACTTGAGGCCAGACCGTCCGACCAGCCGGTCTTACATTTGTCATGTCAACAGTGCCGGTATTTTCCCAGTGCAGTGGAGCCTGAAGAACGGCCTGAATCTCAGTCCCCCCCCAGGTATGTCTGTGCAGCCTCGTCGCGCTCGCTCTGCTCTGAAGGGAGCAGGTCACCAACCCCCAGTGCTCTGTTCAGGACAACACTTGTGCAAAACAGTTACGTGTAGTAGCATAAGCAAAGAACAAGAAAGATCCAGTTCTGAAAAACGAGAGCTTTGACTTAGTGAAACGGAAGTTTCCTGAGTACGAGCCTGGATTTGGGAGGATGGGAGAGGCTGGGGTTGCTGGTTCTGCATAAAAGCCTGAAGAGTGGAACAGAGTGGTATGCGTGGCTGGGCTGAAAGAAATGTTGGGTTCAGCCTTAATTAACAAGATGTCTTTGCATTGGAGTTTTGCTTCTGGTCAGAATGGAACATTGTTACCCAACAGTTTATAAAATTTTTAGGCTGTCTTATCACTCAGAAGTTAATGAACTGGTTTTTTTACCAAGGATCTATCAGGCACTGTAGCAGATTGCTGAAACATTGCTTCAGGTCATAAGGGAATAGGGGAGTGTTCCTCCACTGCTGAAATATTTATTAATTTTCTCCAAATGGAAATGTCAATGGTATTGTAAAACCAGAGACTCAGTTCTCTTATTCACCACCTAAGAATTCAGAATGTTTTGTTTTAGTTTTCCTTACATCAGAGGAGCAAACACCATGGGATGTTTGTCTCCTGCCTTTCACGTAGGAAAAAAGTACAAAAGTGGTTTTGCTTGACCGGCATTACCTGGAGTTTTGCTTGTGAAAAATGAAACCTCAGTTTCTAGGCATGTGGCTGGAGCTGACAAAGATTTTAAGTTTCTTTCCACATAGTCCCCGTGGATATGGTGGTCATTCTGAATTGGGTGAGGGCTCAAGAGCCTGGCACTTCTGTGAAGTCTCAGTACTGGCACTGATAAACTGAGAAAAATAAATAGGTCCTGAGAAAAATAAATAGGTCCTTCTATGATATACTTTGCCCATGGTTCAAGTTGTTGTGGTCTGACCTCAGATGGCTGGTGAAGCCTTAGTCAGCTGACAAACCTGAGTGACCCGCACAGATCTCAGTGCCCTGTATTTCATGTCAATTTGAAATGAGTCTCAGGCTGTTAAACTAACACCTTGACTTTTTCTTCTCCTAGGTTACCCTGGGCAGGACTTTGACTGGGCAGACTACCTCAAACAATGCGGTGCTGAGGCAGCTCCCCAGAGCTGCTTCCCTTCGGTAAGGTTCTCTCCAGAAACATCTCTGCTGTTATGTCAGTGACAGTCTTGATTCCATGGAGAAGAACCTTTGGCATGTTTTTGACTTAAATTGCCTTTCCAAGTAGAATAGAATATTTCAGTTGAAAGGGACCTATAGTGATCGTCTCGCCCAACAGCCTGACTCTTCAGGGCTGACCAAAAGTTAAAGTGTGTTATTTAAGGGCCTTGTCCAAATGGCTCTTAAACACTGATAGGGATGGAGCATTGAGCACCTCTTTGGGAATCCTGTCGTAGTGTTTGACCACCCTCTCAGTAAGGAAATCCTGCCAAATGTCACGCCTGTACCTCTCCTGACACAGCTTTGAACCATTCCCTCGCCCTGTCACTGGGGATCAGCACCTCCTTCTCCACTTCCCCTCCTCTGGAAGCTCAGGGGGCAGTGAGGTCACCCCTCAGCCTCCTTTCCTCCAAACTGGACAAACCCAGAGTCCTGAGCTGCTCCTTGTGGGACATTCCTTCAGCCCTTTCACCAGCTCTGTTGACCTACTCTGCACGTATTCCAGTGCCTTAACACCTTACCTGAGAAAGTAATTCAGGAAACAGAAGAGATAAGGGAGTATAAATGCACATGAACTGAATGAAGTAGGTGCATGCCAGTTTCCACGATAAGGAAAAGCAGACTGAAAATAAATGTTTGTTTTGTGATATTGAAATGTGGAAGAGTCTGTGGAAGAGTCACAGAACAGCATCAATTGTTGACAGTCCTGTAATTGTGGAAACAGGGCCTTTTAATAGACCTTATTTTCATTTACTTAGTGTGCTCTTTCAATCTTCCAACCTTTCAGCTTGAAAAATTAATTCCATTGTATTAATCAATACCAAGTCATCTTAAATTAGTACCAGATAATCATTTTACATTAATCAGTGCCTGAAGGACCTGCAAGATTTTTGGCTTTTGTTGGTTCAATGACAATATTGCTGTCTCCCAAGGCACAATACTTTGTCAAGCAGAAAAGGATGCTACTAACACCTGCCTTGCAGTTCCATTTACAGTCCTTGGGCTATTGCAGTGCTTAGGGGGAGAAATTAAAATGAATAATTATAAGTTTTTGAAGAGGGTGTTGCTGGCTATGAATTCATGTTGCCCTTGTTCTGTCTTGTAAGCTGTGGTACCTTAGAGCAGGTCATTGAATTTGTTACCCATTTTCTGAGGAGAGTTGATCACTGTAGGCTAGTTCCAGAATTCATAATGTATTGATCCTGTAATTACATTGCAGAGTGGCTCCGGGAGGGAGAGTCCTCTGTCTGACTGTTACTTATCTTTAATTCAGAAGCTTCAGAGCTGGATAAATATCCATTCTTGCATTTTAGGGATTTTTTTAAATAAATGTAAACTAAATTGATGAATAAAGTAAGATCCTACTTATCCAAAAAAATTTAAATGAAAAGAAATCTTCCTATGCTGTCTGCCAGAACTCATTTGGATGAGGCGGGAGTGTTATTTGCATACGTAAAGTGGATTTCCAAGCTAACACGATGGAATAGAGACCCTGGTCAGACTATTTGTCAGACTTATCACTCGGGTAGCAAGCAGCAGAGAATTCCTGATTGCTGAAGATGCACTGAATCCTTTCAGTGAGTCTCAGCATCCTTATTTTTTGAGGACAGACGTTCTTTTGTAGGTCTGTCTGTAGAGCCTTTTTTAACTTAAATTCTTCATAGTTCATAATATATCTTGTATTCAGTGTGCTAATTATCTGAAATCATCTCTCTCTCTGTGAGTATCTTTCTATGTTATTCCACACAAATTTTTGTGTTGCTACTGTTCATGGCCATTCATATCATTTACTGCATCCACACACATCTGGTATCTTACTGAAGAATTCTGGCTTTTTCCTAGTTAACTTCTGACCATGGATTTAAAGAAAGTATGAAACTTGAGGCTGTGAACCCAGTGGATCCTGAAGAAGTTTGCATTGCTACAGTCACCAAGTTGAAAGATTCTTACCTCTGGCTTCAGTTGGAGGGTAAGCCTCATGTGGGAAGAGAAAGTAGTACTTGGGTTGGTTCTTCTGTACTACCATCATCAAACCTGAGATGTATCTGGAGCAAACACACTGTGTGCAGAGTATGGGCAGCAAGTCACAGTTTTCTCGATGAAAACACAGCAAAACCCCACTTGCATTGTCTGTTTCCAGTTTGCCTCGACTGACACTGCCTATTTAAGCCAGAAGTGGCACTTGTGCATTGCAGTGTCAGTGCTGGGCTGGTGCACTGTGCAAAGTGCTGATCAGGGTCTTTTAGAAAGCAAGAGCCTTGGAACAGTTTTAGGAACCAGTGACTTGCATTCTGAGCAAGCTTTGACCAGACTTAGGAAGAAAACTCAGAGGTTCTCCATTAAGATGGAGTAGGCCTGTGAAAGCTGTTCTCCGTTATAATCCCATTTCTTGATTGGAAGTACATCAGCATGCACTTACTATGCACTCTGCATCTCTGCTAAACTGTGGATGGCGAATTCCCATCTCCAGCCTTTAGGAGGAAGTAAATGAGGTCAGGAAAGAATCTGGTGAATAAAAGAGGGTGAATAAATGATGGATATTGTGTTCCAGGTATTCCATAAGTAAAAGCAGCTCCACTGGCAAACGTATAGCAAGTGTTAACCAAATTAGGGATTTTATTACTTGTTTCAATTCTTCCTTTTTCCACACTGAACAGGTTCCAAGAAACCCGTCCCTGACTGCATAGTGAGTGTGGAATCAATGAATATATTTCCAGTGGGTTGGTGTGAGACGAATGGATATCAGCTCAGGCCTCCTCGCAAAGCAATAGGTATCAGTTCTGCTCTGTTTGCAGTGGTTACCTGCCTTGTCAGACCTTTGGGTGCTGGAAAGGAAAGCATGTGATCCCTTTTTGGCAGGTGTTACAGGTAGTTTAGGGGCTATGGTACAAAAAAAGATGCACAAAAGGTGAGATTTCATGGAATACTGGGTGTGTACCTGCTTGATATAATGAATTTTTAGTGAAAGTTGAAGTAAACCTGAAATTACTCGGGCCAGTGTGCCTCTAGTGCAGATGGGTCAGCTGTCTGACACTGCAGCTTGATGTGTAACAGGAGAAAAGAGTTTACTATATATTGTACTAGATGTTTTTGTTTGCCTCTCATACTTCGCTGTTTATGTTTTTTTCTTCCTTTCAGTAAACAAGCAGAAAAAAATTGCAGTAGTTCAACCAGAGAAACAGTAAGTAACAGGTTTTTTGCTTTATTTTTTGTCGAGGTTTGTTTTTTTCTTTTTCTAACTGGAAAATCATGCTGTGTTAAGGAAGATTTAGCTTAACAGAGGTGCTGTACTGAGGGTTAAGAGATTCCACAGTCTCTTTGTGTTGGTGCTGGTAGTTTCTGTTGTTCAAAAAGACCTCTTTGCAGTACAGTAGGAGGAGATGATAGAAAGCTTGGGATTTGTTTTTTAAAAATGCTGTTGCAACTGAGCTGAATTATTGAATATGTCAAGTCATTCAAGCTCTGGAGTTGAGTTGCTGGCCTTTTGCTTTTAGAAGATGGCATTATGTGTGGGTATCACAGTGCATTTAAGAGAAACTGCTCTGATCTTAAAACTGTGTTTAAAAATTTCCGTTTTAGCCTTGTTTTAATGGTCATAGGGCAAATAACTGAATTTCCTTTTGGTTGTATACCTCTCTGATGTAATACGGTTTCTCTAATAAAAACATGCTTAAAAGATCTACCTTAACATGTATCTAATCTTGCACAGCTGATGAGGAAAATTTGCTTTAGTGTGAGTGGTATTATTTGGTAGATGAACTTCTAATCACTCCTTCCCAGATGAAATTTGTTCCAGATGAGCCAAAAAGAAGAGTTCTACTAATGTCTACAGTTCATCTATAAACTGTGTCACACGTATGAAGCAAATGCTCCGTGGGTGCCTCACAATTGGCTTTATTGACTCCTGCAGCTTTACAAACACCAGAGCTCTCAGTCCTGCTCCTAAAATACTAAGCAATTGGCTCTGACAAGTTTTGTGGTTGGGGTCCTTACCACAGTACTTGAGTCATTTTGGCTGTATTTTGTTTAAATCCAACTTTTTCAGACTGCATGGGGTAAGACCACACTGCCCTGTGCTGTGAAGTGTGAAGTTAAAAGGAGGCAGGAAATGTAAACTCCTGTGGGTGGCTTTAGGTGGTGTTTGTCACCATGGTACCCATAGACTTCAAGCACGGAAGGATTGCTGCTGGCTGTAGCAGTACCGTAGTCATTTACTAATTGAATTTGGAAGTTTTTGCATGCTATTACTGTGAAATGGGAAGTATAAAAGGCAGATTAATAAGACGAGAGCTGAGGGGGAAAAAAAAGTAATTGTGCTTTAGGCGCTGAGAGCTGGTTGTCTTTACCAATTATCTGTTTTCCCAACCTTCTTCTTTTCATTTCAGAATTTTGTCTTCAAGGACAGTTCATGATGGACTAAAGAACCAGGAACTGAACTCATCTGACTCAGGTATTGATCACAGAGGTCAGGCTAATAAAGGCAAAATCCTGTAAGAGTTCACCTGCTCACCTTCTCCTGTTAGGAAAGTGAAGAAGAGGAAAGGGTTTGTAGGTTTTCATCCCTTGGTGCTTCATTGAACTTCAATTCATGTCTTGCAATTCATGTGACCTAGAAAGGACATTTTTACACCAGAACATTAGCCCCCATGGAGCTTCAATGTGTACTGTGACCCATGCAGGTGACTTTTTATTGTCACCTGTTATGTGTAATAATGTTGGGAGAAACAGGCACGCCGCTTTTCTGCTCTTGAGTTGTTACATTCCAGCTTTGGGAAGCAGGTCTGTCTGTTTTTTGTGTTAACTTCATCATCATGATAAACAAAAGCAAATCAAACAGTAAACTGCTTTGTGTGCCAGATGGCAAAATTTAATAATTTTCTAAACTGTTGCAAGAACGAATGTGATGAATAAGTACATCTGCTGGTGAGACAGTCACAGAGCCATCCATTTGGCAACAAAGTGCCTCCTCTGCTGTTTTCTGTACAGTGAAGTGCACATCTGAAGCTTCACCAAAAGCAGGCGTGATAGAAGTGATGTGTGCTTGTTTAGCATTTTAATCGGCTTTTAATAGAGTCATAATGTAAATTTGACTTCGTTTATTCGTCTGCCAGTTTCCAACTACTGAATTTAAGATCTTTAAGTGACGGTGTTGATCAGTCAAGAGAAACCGTAATGCTGCTAGGTAAAACAATATTTTTTTACATAAGTGTACTGCAATATATATTATATATATATATTATACTTTAATTTTCATAAACATAGGGCCATTTAATAGGTTTACAGAGCTTGATATCACTTCATCAAAGGTCACTTCATCAGTTGCTGCATCTTTTACTTGCTAATTGAGGGAAAAGAATCTAAAAATGCAAAGAAATGTGATACTGTAGTTTAGGATAATCAATGGAGAATAACTTTGCCAGTTTCTCCTGTTTGGGGGAGAGATAATTACTTGACTGGAAAATGTATCTGTAATTGCTGTGTAGGAACTGACTCTGCTACTAAGAAGTTGGGATTGTCTTTGTTCTCACTGATATAATACCACGAAGCATCAGACTAGCCAGGAAGGAATGTTTTTTTTTCCCTGATGGAATGACCATCTTTATTTACTATAGTTTGACAATTTGCAAGCTTGGGTATGAAGTATGAAAAATATTTTGGCAACATGGAATAACTAATGCTGTCGTTGCAAACAGAAACTACCTCAAATTCATGTCATTCGAGACTTTCCCCCCTTCCTTTTTTACAGCAGACAAACCATGACATACTGCAGGATTCTTTCCTGGGGCCTGTGATTTAAACCTTTGCTTTCTCATTTCTCAGTGGTGATTAATGGCAAGTACTGCTGCCCAAAGATCTACTTCAACCACCGGTGCTTCTCGGGGCCTTACCTGAACAAGGGCAGGATTGCAGAGCTGCCCCAGTCCGTGGGACCCGGTAACTGTGTTCTTGTGCTGAAAGAGGTGAGCTGCTTGTCCACCATGGAGCTGTGCATAGCTGTGTGTCTTGAACGTCTCTAATTATAGATGGGCAATTAGTCATTATCAGCTTAAATTTATTAAAGATTATCTTTTTCCATATAATACAGTATAAATCATGAATGGCTGAAAAGAGTAAAAGCCTCTCATTTATCTGAGTTACCCTCAGCCTTCTACTGCTGAATTTTATTTTAGGTTAAAACAGTGTAACCTGTAATTACCACAATCAAAGGAGTTAATATCTTTTTATAGCTGTAATAAATGCTTCAAATTTAATTAACAGAATTTAGCCGGAGATAATCCCAAAATTCCTTTACTGTTTGCACTGTTGATGTTAAAACAGAGGAAATACAGATTTTCTCAGTAAAAAAAGGCAAACTATTTTCAGTAATAGGGAAATTAAAAGAATTCTCTGTGTTTTGCAAGTTGGATACAGTTTGCAAAGGTCAGGTGAAATTGTGGTTTGCTGTCTAATATAATTGAGGGAGGGGAAGAAGGAGGAACAGGCCATTCTTTCATGCCCAAGAGCCTCTTTTCCAGGTGGTGTTTTGCAGCAAATTTACAGATTCTTTAATGCAATCATTATTTTTCTGAAATCTCCAAAATGTCATAAGGTGCTTATTATTTGACCTGAGAGGCTGGAAATTTCTCAAGACATAAGTAACTGTCTGTGCACACTTGAGCTCTCATGAAATGATCCCTTTGAATGTAGGAATTGGCTCAATGTCTGTAGAACTTTTGCTTCCCCTACCAAGTATCTTAACTGGGAGAGACCTTAAGAAAGACTTTCTGGCAGACATGCTGTAAAACAAGAGTCTGAGTGTTGAGAGTCAAGCTGATTATTGTAAAAGGTCCATTTTTGCATGCAGAAAAGTCCCTCGTCCTTTCTACGAGTTTCAGTATTCTGATGTAAGAGCTGCGAAAGAACAAGTGTGAAATTCTGTGGCAGCTTCATTTAACCTTGAAGGTTTAATCTGCTTCATTGCCTGAAAGCAGAAAGTGTGCACAAATCTTGCTGAACTGCACATGCTGAGTGTTGCTAACATTTCGACCTATATGCTTAATTGCATTCAGTTCAGTTATGAGTCTTGCTCACTGTGTGAATCCTAGAGAGTCGCTGGTTCTTGCATTACATTTAATATTTTCCTTTGATTTCTGGACTGCTGCATTACTAGCAATGAAGCTGCAAGTGTGTAATGTCAAGGTTCTGATGTACCCAATTTTGGAATGGTTTGCAGTAAGCACATCCTGAACATAAGCAGTATAATTTGAGTGCAGGTTTTGTACCATACCCCACTAACATCAGACCGTTCACAACTTCAAGTTACCATACAGCACCATAGAAATTCTCATTTTATTACAGTACAGACCTTGTTATGGTTCATGAAAGCAAAACAGATGAGAGCTTAAGATTCTGCACCATGATTTTGTTGTAAGTAGGGGGTTGGCAGGCAGCAAAATCCTGCAGCGTTTTTTGGCACATCTTCACATGACATACAATCTCTAAGATAATCAGTTAGATTTAACCAAGGTTATGCAAGTTTTGTAGTATTGAGCCCGAGGCATTAATTTAGTGCTGTGTAATTCAAGGGCAATGACTTGGAAATTGCCAGGTACACTCGTGACTCTGCAGACAAATTCTGAAGGTTGGCAAGGCCCAAAGTGCCGACTGCTCTCAGTGTTCATGTTGGCAGTATTGGGAGGTATCTGTAATCCTGCTGTGGATGAGTGCTTTGATGCTGGATAATTTGGATGAATGGGAGTAATTTCCTATTCTACCCTGGCACTTTAAAACAGATTAATTGTACAAATAACTTACACATCTTTTCTGCTCTTCCCTCCCACACTGTAGGTTCTCACTTTGTTGATCAATGCAGCCTACAAACCCAGCCGTGTCCTGCGAGAGCTGCAGCTGGATGAAGAGGCTGCGTGGCATGGACATGGAGAGACCCTAAAAGCCAAGTAAATTCTTGTCCTGTTCCTTATTTAGTTGGTCCCAGTAGCATTTCTCTTCAGTCTGTGCTTTAGCTTCTTAGATTTCAGAGAAGGAAAAATTGCTTAGAGCAGGTCGTGATGGCAACAGCCATTAATTGCTGAATTCTTCATAAATTTCTTGATGAATGTTTGGTGAAGTACATCTTGATTTTAATGCTCCATAATATACAAGCTGTATCTGCTACTGGCATGGAAGCAGCCAGTGGTCAAGTGAGACTGGTGGGGTACTGGTACAACATTGTATATACACTGAGAGACCTGCAGGTGAGGTTTAAGATTATTAAATTCACCTGAAGATAGTTATCAGTGTATTAAAGCAGAAGCACACACGCACACACAGAGCACATACTGCTTGGGAGGCTTCTCAGGCTCCCATGGCATTTCCACTCAGATTTCTCAGTGGAAGAAGATTCTTTGGAATTAAGTGCTTTGAAATGGCCTGGCATGGAAGTTTTTCTACAGCAGTCTACCCTAAAGCACTCCCTAGTTTTCCTGCTGAGCTTTTCGGGTTGGAGCTTCTTTCAAGATTATTTTGCAGCTAGGAAAAAAGCAGTGAACGTATTTGCATATATTTGATAAGTCCAGATACTCCTTTGTAGTCTAGGGATGATTTTGTAATTAGGTCACTGTGTTTGCATACTAGAGATTAGATTTTTTCCAATGTGCCACAGCACACTTTCCTACATAATTTTGAACGTGTCAGTGATTCCTTTGTTGGATTGGTCTCACTTACAAAAGGACACTTTTCCATGCGTTGGAGGATTGATCTGGATTTGGGCAATAGGAAGATGATATGAAAGATTAGTGTCAATGGAATATGTAGCTGAAGAATAAAGGGGAAAAAATATTTGTTTGTATCTCCAAAGTTTCTGTGTGGTTTCTTTTGTCACAGAAGTGACACCAGGGACATCTGGACTGTGATGATATTGCTCTTTTTTTTCAAGGAATTAACTAGATACTTGCAGGCCTGAAACACCCCTAATAGATACCAGCATGTGCCTGTAGTTGTGCTGGGAGAACAAAGCAGAAATGATGAATGGCTCTGGCAGATATTGCACAGTGTGGCTCTGTCACAGTAATGGCAATGCTGGTGAACAAAAAGAAATCTTTTCTTAATTTAAATCAGATGCATGCAATATGTGGAGCCATGGCAAGTGACTGGCCTGGCAAATGGTTCAGTAGATAGATGAAAGCTGATTGGAAATGTGGCAGTAATTTGTTTGCTTGCACAGAAGGCTCTCACCCCAAGCTGTCTGCTGTTACCTTCATTAGCTCAGTGGGTGCTCGCAGCCTTGGTTTGAGGGCCCAACTGTCCACGTCACAGTGGGCACTTGTGCAGTCCCGTAAAAGCAAAGAAAGAGCAAACCATCTGTGGGCAAAGAAAACAAAACCTCTGAACTCTGGGACGGACCTCTCGGATGTTACTGTTCATAGTCACTGACAGGGCAGTGTTGCTGTGTTTGGTGCTCCAAATATCCAAGGGGCTGAATTTTCTTTATTTGATGATCTGTCATAAGAGACAGGACTCCCTGTTCCCTGGACTTGGCAGTGCATAAAGTTCATCGTTGCTCAGGTTTTCTCTCAGTTTGATCTCAATATTCTTGTACTCATCCCAGTTAAAATACTTTTACCCTGGTAATTATGGGGTTACTGAATTCTGACCATATTTCAATGCTAGATACAAGGGCAAGAGCTACCGTGCGACTGTGGAAGTTGTGAGGACGGCAGATCGGGTGGCAGATTTCTGTAGGAAAACCTGCATCAAGCTGGAATGTTGTCCAAACCTCTTTGGCCCTCAGATGGTGCTGGATAAATGTTCAGAGAACTGCTCTGTCCTGACAAAGACTAAATACAGTGAGTAGTTTGCTAATCTCATGGCGAGACTGACTTGGGGTGTTACATTTGAGTTGCTTTTGGCTTTGGCTCCAGAAGAAATCTAAGTACATTGCTTTGCTTAGAGAAGGAGCAACTCAAGCTCTACATACACGAGCCTACAAAATACCCATGTGCCAGTGCGCAGGGGAGAAACAATTAATTCTGTGTTAAGTGGTAGAGCCATGGCTTAACTTTTGCTGTGTGCTTAAAGCTTTACTTTATTAGGACAACCTTTGGAACAAGAACTAATACTGTGTTTTAAGTGACATTACAATTGCTTTTATCAATTTGTTGTGGAAAAAATTACACCTTCAAGCTCTTTTCTTAGTTTTTAGGGTTTTGTAAACTGACTCCAGCTATCTGATGCTGTGAGAACAAGCAGTGCATTGAGATGGTTACAAAAACATCACAAAAAGTGCTGTTAAATTGGACCGAATCTTTGATGATTTTTGTATAAAAGACCAAAACTAACTAGTAACTCTTGTTCCTTAAACCAATTTGAAGAGGAAATACAAATATACTGGTTTTTAATTTTGCAAAATTGAGATTCGTTTTGGGAAATGTCCTTGTACTGATTTTGCAGTCCCGATGATGGACAAACATAACTAGTGACATTGAAGGTGTATTTCAATGCAGTGCTCCTTTCTTCTGTCCTGGTAGCACACTATTATGGGAAACGGAAAAACAAGCGGATAGGAAGGCCTCCAGGTGGCCACAGTAACCTGGAAGTAGCCATGAAGAAACCAAATAAAAGACGGAAGAGACGGAAACACTTTTTTGTTCATAAGAAAAAACGTTCTTCTGCGTCTGTGGATAACACTCCAGCTGGATCTCCCCAGGTATGGCACTGCCAACAATGTTAATGGATATGGGCTGTGATCTTTGAGCAGCTTCATTTGAAACAGCAAATGTTAGTGCTTTGTAACTTCAGGTTACAGCTGACAATGGGTGGCAATTGCAGCCTTTGTCCTAAACTTCCCATTGTTTTCAATATTTCCTTTTTTTCCTCCTTTCTTAACTCTTTAGGGCAGTGGGGCAGAAGAGGAGGATGACCAGGATGAGGTGGATGAAGAATCTCTGACTGAGGATAGTACTTCAGAGCACCAAGATGAATTGCTTGAAGAATCAGAGGTGTCAGAGAAGAAATCCCTGTCATCATCTCCTACACAGAGTGAACTGTCTCATTCCCTGGCTCAGGACCGAGACAAGCGGAAGAGGAAGCTCAGGACCTTTTCCTTTTCTGATGATGAAAATAAACCTCCTTCGCCAAAGGTAACTTGGAATGTGGATTTCTGTTCTGATTTGCTCAGTGCTGGGCAAGCACAAATATTCTCATAAAATACTCTGTTACCCCATAAAGGGCATTGTGAAGACACTAGAGAATAATTACAGATCATGATTTTATTGCAGGATAGGACTGTAATAAACACTAAGCAGAAAGCTGTAGAGAGAACAGTAAGCTTTCCCATTTCCCATCTGTTAGCACTCCTCTTGGTTCAACCCGAGCAGTGATGTAGTGAGGACCAAATCCTGGGATTAGATCCCTGCTGTCTGGCTCTAACTCTGTTGGAGCCTTCACCCTCAGCAGGGCACTGTTCTGCACGTCTCTGCTGGCCAGGAAAGCTCTGCAGTTTTAGCTCTTCTTAAAGCATTAGTTTGCAGCTGAATGTTTGAGTGTGGGGAGGAGATGGGAGTGTTGGTCCATTGCATATGTAATATTCTGGGGTTTCTTTTTGTGGCTTGTCTAGGACATAAAGATGGAAGTTGCTGAAAAGCTGCAGCTCGACAGTAACCCTCTGGAATGGAGCGTGGCTGACGTGGTACGATTCCTCAAATCCACTGACTGTGCTCCACTGGCAAGAATTTTCCTTGATCAGGTATCATTTTCTGTCTGTTAAAATTTTGACTATGCCACTTTGCTTCTTATCCCCTAAGGAATCACCAAAAGAAGCTAGTTTAAATTGTTTAGTAGGGTTCTGAGGAGACAGCCACATAGGCAACCTGCAGTTTGGGAGAGGTGAGTTAAGGGAATGACTAGAATTCTTTCTCCCTTTCGCCTCCTCTGTGGAGGACTTTTTGGTCTGTGGGGCACCTGAATCCCAAAAATATGCCTACAACCAAGCACCATGAAGGCATGGGCTTGTTTTCTTGGAGATAAAGTTTTACCACTTGTGTTAACTTTTCCGTATCATAAATATTTTCTTTTTTACGGAGTAACTGCAGGTATCACAGCGTTGTACAGCTGCAGGAATGAATGTTTTCATGCTAATGTGAAAACAATGTACAAACAAGAGTCAGGTTAACCTTTTGCTTGCATCTTGGTTACAATTTGCCATAAAAAATATTGTCTGTTAAAACTGTAGTATTAGAACAATTAATGAGTGTGGTTTGTGGTGGTGGATATTCTTGACCTTGTAGAACCACTGTTTCTGTATAAAGATGCAGTTTGGGTACAATGACTTTCTGCATAAAATTTCCTTGGTTGCTTTTGTTAGGTTGACTTTTTTCAGTAGCATCTCATGAGAGTCTGTCCCTCAGCCAGTGAATTTGAGCTGACATTTTAAAAAAGGAATTAATTTGTTGTGAGAAAACGATTTTTTTTTTGAGCTGCCTGGAGTACCATGAAAGAAACATCTAATTCACAAATAGTCATGAATCTGAAATTACAACAAGTCAAAGCTGAAAGAGCAAAGAGAATAAAACCACAAAATCACTGTCGAATTTTTGTCTTCTGACAGGAAATCGATGGCCAGGCACTGCTGCTGCTGACCCTGCCCACTGTTCAGGAGTGTATGGACTTGAAGCTTGGACCAGCTATTAAACTCTGCCATCACATTGAGAGGGTCAAACTCGCCTTCTACCAGCAGTTTGCTAACTAAGGAGCAGCCAAGTTGAAGTGGACCTTTGAAGCACAACTACAAAAACATGCTCCTTCCTCTTTAACAAGTGAAGCCAAATGAAGTTAAACTGAGGCCCTGGTGACCTAAAAGTGTGTGACAGCCTCAATTTTTCTGTTATGACAAAAGGAAGACAACATCTGGAGCAAAATGCCAATGCAAACACGGGGGCTACTCTACCAGCTGCCAGCTTGGGAACAAAATAGTCTCTTGCTCTATGGTTCCCTTTTTTTAATGTATTTTTTAATGATTACAGAGAAGTCTCCTCTTGTGGGAAATGACATTTCAATAGTTCTGTTGGCACGGAACTTTAAAAGGAGAAACGGATCCTGTTTACGTGAGCATGTAGGCTGCCAGAAATAACCTTTCTCTGTCCCTGATGTTTCACAGAATCCCCTTCCCTCCCTGTGGATGAACACTTGCTTTACCACAGCACTGACTTTGGAATGTGCTCTTTGCACATTCGTGTGTTAATGTCAAGTTTTTTAATGAATTTGTTCATTGTTAGGACAATTATGTGGCCACAGGGTTCTGAATGTACAGTATAGCAAGAGTGTGGTTCCTTTTGAAGTTTTTTTTTTGTTTATTTTGGGGTTTTTTTGTTTCATTGTTGTTGGGTTTTGGTTTTGTTTTTACTACCTCTGTAGCCTGAACAGTAGAAGCAATGAACTAAAAAGGGAGGGAACTACTCTTTCTGGACAAATTGTCTGTAGCTGCACAGCAGTCTCACTTCTGGGGGGCATGTCCAGAGTACAAACCAATGTCAGCATACAGAGCTTCTGTTCCAAAGCTTTAGTGAAACCTGTGTAGGTGTAACCTGGATGTTTCCTTTTTCTTCAAATGCCGAAAAACATAATTATTTTGCACTTCTCTTACAGATGGGCTGTAGGAAATAAGGAAGGAAAGAGAAAGTGCCTCTGCATTTTCTAGATTTTGGTTGCCAGATTATTTTATTTTTTTTTTTAGTTGTATGAAGTATTTCCTTTTTCTTCTAGCAAACATTTGGGCCATGTACATAGAGCCTGTCAGCAGACTTTTGCTTTGCTACCTGAACATCTTTTTAGAGAATACACTAAGGAAACTGCAATCAATAGAGGACTGCAACATAGCTCTGCCAGTGTTTGCACACTGGAAACTCCTATGAGCTTGACTTTGTATTTTTAACTATCTACAGATGCTCAGGATCAGACTTAGTGAGATTTAGCTAGTTGGAAAGGGATTTGTGTGCTTTTATTAGAGAAGAGGTCCAGGGGCACATCTTAGTTCCATCACTAGACTCACAGTAGGATGTACTGCTGATTTTAATTTTCCAGGGTAATAAAACCCAATCAGCCACTTGCTATAGGTCTGTGCTTTACACTTTTAACAGGGCTTACATTACTTTCCATTAGAAGTGTGGGGGAACTTGCATCAGCTCAAGATCTGCATCTAATAAGCGTTAGGTTTCAGATGACTTGCGTTCCTTCACTCTGCCTGTCCTCAGAGGATTTGGAGGAGCACAGGCAGGAGCTGGATGTGGGCAGCTCTGGTCCTTTTATCTCCCACTCAAATACATCCTTGCAGGAAGCCCATGGCAAACAAAGGCCTTTGAGTTAGGAAGGTGCTCGCTGCAGGAATTGGTTTAGGAAAGAGACATTTACTGGCTTCTAATGAACACTGGTCCCTGTGGTCGATGGAGGGATTCAGGTGTCCCTTGGGCTCAGTGGGATGGGCTGTTCCGATGGTGTCACCTGTAGCATCCCACCAGGAGGTGTCTGTAAGCTGAGAGTGAGTTTGCACAGCCTGTGCCTAAACCTGCCACACTGGTGTTGAGGGAAAACTGTTTGAACTAAGCAAAGCTGAGTAACTGGAGTTTATTGCTTTTTATTGCTTTTGCCCCTCAGAATAACTATCTAGTTAAGGCAGAACTGTTTATACAGGTGTTAAAATCAGATTTTTTTCCATTCCAGAATCAAAACGTAAATGTCAGGCAGATTCTTTATTAGCTGAATATTCCTGAGGGAGGGAGGGAAATGTATAGCTTGGACAAATTTTCTCCCATGTTGTCAGCAGAGTCTGAAAATACAATTAAATTGAAATCAGTGTCCCTTCTTCTTCCTCACACCAGATATGTGGCCGATAAATGGATGTCTTGGCTCTTCATATTGTGCTTAGGTCATCTGCCCGGACTCCATTCCCTTAGGACAAGCTCAGTGATAAGCTGTTAGGCCTGAAAAAAATATTAAAAGAAATACTGCTGCTTTTCTGTCAGCATCTTGTCTTAAGAAATTTGACCAGCAGAGAACTTCTGGGCTGGAAGATGATGCTTTTGGATCAGTGCAATATGGTTTCCAGAGCTCTGCTGCCCTGACGCCTCCTCCATGAGAGATGTTTGTTCCACCTGTCCCCGTGGACAGATAGAGGTGTTTTTAAGTAGTTGTTGGGAGAGAACAGAGCTTAAAGTGTAATTTAGTGGACCTGTTAACATGGTGCCTGGGGTTTTAAATACAAATGTCATACTTCTTTTTCTGAGTAAATAAAGCAGTCAGCAGTTTCAGATGTTAGTGGGATACTTACTGGTCACCTTTGGCATGTTTTATAGGCTGGATTTTTCTGCCTTGTTTTGGGAGGCACTGACAGTCTGGTCCCAATGGGATCTATTTTTGTTGAGATTTTCAAAAGGGATGTTTTCATTATTTGTGAAATGCTTTTATGCTGCACACGGGTACTGTACACTCTGTTTCCTGGAAAAAATGCACTCTGTTTTATTGCTGGATTTAAAAGGGATAATTGGGGCTTTATCTTGATGGATGGTGTTTCTACTTGACTCTGTTTCGCGTTGCTCTTTCTCTACACATGGCAGATGACACAACTGCACTTATTTGTTCATCTTCTTCCAACATGACTTGAAATCAGCTCTCATGTGCTGCTTTAGTCACTCTGTTTCTTCAAAACTGGATTTTTGCATAGCTGGGGCTGAATCTTGGCTTTAGGTGATAGCAATGTTTCACCAGAAGGAATTGCTGGGACTGCAGTGATTTAGGTTTTGGGGATTTGTGCCGTCCTCTACCACAGCGTTCGTCACACAATACAATGCTGGAGTCCAGGAGAAACAGCTCTGGTCCTTGCAAATGTCTTCAGTACACGAGAATGAACTCTCCACTGGGCCTTGTGTACTGTTTAAATGGCTGGGAAAAAGGAGTTTACCCTTGGCTTGCCTCACCGAGGGTTTGTGTTGTTGGTTGTCATGTTTTCACATGCATTGCGCAGTCTTGGATTTGCACATCACAGCTTTAGAAACCTGGTGGTACCACTTACACTGTGCTAAGCTTAGCCTTGTTAGGCAGAAAGATTTTGTTGGGTTACTGTGGTGTGCTTTTTGCAGCAACACAAGAATTTCTGTCATAGAGAAGTATTCAACCTCCAAAAATGCCATGGAAGGTTAATGTGGTAGGATTATCCCCCAAAGCACGAGCAGCTTGCAGTCCATCCGTAACCAAAAGCAGTCCTTCCACAAGAGGAGAGGTACAGCACTGATCTTGGTGAATGAAGACTACATTTTTCCTAACTCTAAACATTTCTAAAAGTTCCTCTCCGTGGAATGAAATAAAAGGCAGATTCATTTCTGCGTTGTATAGTACTCCAGGAGTGGTTGCAGTCTCTCCTGGGATTAGTGGAAACAGTACATACAGAGTTCGGGAGTGGTTTTTAAGATTACTTTCTCTGTCACAACTTTTAGCAGTATTTTGTTGTTGCTTTAGGATTTGTAAGTGTTTATTCTTTATTCAAGTGATGCTTTAAAGGAGGAAAGGAGTATTTAGCTGCTAGGTCCACAGAAATGTAAATATATTTACAGTTGATTGGACTGAGCACTCCATTCTTCTGTATAAAGTACAAAGACTTGGTACATAGTCAGCAAAAGGCCAAGTGGCTTGTGAGATTTCTGAATGTAATGGAACAGGCTTCAAAACTATCAAGCTCAAATTGGAGACTGGATACCTTTGGACCAAATCTGTTGTTACTAGATGAAGTAGCCTTACCAGAAAGCCAAAAATACAACGATCCTATACAAAGCTTAACCAGTCCTGTCACATAGTGGCAGACTGGTTACTGCCTACTGTGAGCTTAAATTGCTAAAAGTAACTAAGCACAAAGACATAGGCTTGGTTAGGAGACTTCAGGTGTCACATGAAGCTCCACTTTCAAGGCATTGTGTGCTGACCCCTTGTTTCACAGTGCTGCCTCCCTTCCCCGGACACGCTTTTAGCCTTGTTTTCAAAGGCAGCCTTTTGGGTTAAGGATTGGAATGGGACTTGGGAACACCAGAAATGACAAGCCTCTTTTATTGTTATGTAGGGGTTTTTTTTAAAAAAATTAATCTGTATGAAACACAACAAAAATGGGTTAAGGTTAGTGACCCTCTGTCTCCATGGTAATTTCTAGCATCTGTTGTTCTGAAATGCACCAGACATGTAAATAAACTTTTGATGAGAAGACAGAATTACTCTGTTGGATGCAAAGCCAGCAGTGTTTGGCTCAGCTTTAAGCCATGGAAGCGAGCAGGTCTTGCATTGACAAAATTCAGAGGCAGTAGTTCTGACTGACTTAGCACAAACAGGAGCACGGTGTCCTTGGGAGCCTCTGGCCTTGCACAGTCCGGGAGGAACAAGCCTGACTGAGGCACAGCTCGGGAATGAACAGTGAGCTCTGGGCACAAATGTATTCTCACCCACTCGGAAAGTTTTTGAGCACCAGTTTCCAAGAAACCTCGTGGCAAAAAAAAAAAAAAATCTAGAGGTGTCATGTTTCTCCTCTCCTCTTTCATTGTTTTTTAATTATTATTTCTGTTGAAAATAAATTTTAAATAATCTTTATAGACAATCAGAGGCCTTCTAGGAGACTCTACCCTAAAGGGTACCAGCTCCCCACCTGTGGGCCTCTTTCTTATACTAACTCATTGGAACTGATGCACTTTTCCTGTATTTTGCCTTTTTTAATTAGCTGCTTGTTCTTAAACAAAGATTTAAATGCATATTGTGTTGTGTCCCTTCTGCTTATTGTTTTATCTTTCTTTAATATATATATATATATATGCAGTGAGACTGAAGTACTACGTGGAAGAGAAACATGCACAAGAAAATATGCCTATTAAGTCCCACCATTGTTTGAGCAGGTGTAACAATTTAATCAGAGGATTTTTTTAAAAAATATTTTGGATGGATATTTTGCTTGTTTTGTGTGTAAATAGTGTACAAAATTTTGTGTTATATGACAGTTTTAAGTGGTTGTAAGAAAATTAAAAAAGATACTTAAACTGTTACTGATGGCTTTGGTATTAATATCATGATAAATACTGCTGCGTACCATGACAAATCTTCCATCTTAAGAAAGTGTGTGGAAAGCTGTCTAGGTTGTTCCATTACTTGCATAAACGATAAATGCAAACCACAAAAATACCACTTGCTCATGCTTTGTGTTAGACCTGGATTGGGTTGTATCCAGTTCCCTCAAATGCAGGCACCCTCTTTAGCAAAGCCTTCTCCTGAGGTTTTGTTTCACAGAGTGCTGAGGCTAAATATATACAGGAGCTGAGGACAGGACCTAAGAATTGGGGAAATTTATTGATTTTGAGCATAAGGAGCTGCTTGGTGCAATCTGAAGCAAACCTTGCAGGTGCTCAGTGGTTCTATAAAGGTTTGTAGTACCCTGGCAAGTTGAAATTTTAGAAGGAGATGGCTTTGCTTCCTGTGAACAACATGAGAGTCCACAAAATGTTTCAGAAATGAGGCAGCTTTGTAAAGTTCTTGTTTCCTTACTTGGCTTTCCAACAGATTGTACTCGTGTGCTCCTCAGCACTTTTCTCTTGGCTGCACTTCAGTTACCTTGAACTGATTTTACAGTGGGTGCAGAAAACGCAGTGTGGGGTGAAACTGATTTGCTTAACACTGTCTTTAAACATTTATAAATATGTAGGATTTAACATAAATCTACCTGCCTTTGTGAAGCACTGTCTCCTTGTGGGAAATCTGAAGGCTTGTGAATAACACCGAGCAGGAGGCAGTGGCTTGTCTGGCGCAGGTTTCAGAAGGGCTTATGGGAGTTGTAAGGAGATGAAACTCTTGAAGAGGTATTTTGGGAGAATGATCAATTTTTAAAGCATGGAATATGGAGTAAGACCAGGCATAAGCCCTTCAAGTTTCTCCAGATTTGTTTATGAAACATAAGTTTTGTGTAAATAGCCCGGTGTAAATAGCATTACATAAATCTTGAGCCGTTATAACTGCCCGTGTCAGATATGGGGTGGCACATCTGTGGTTCAATATTAGCTGTGAAAGCTTGAAAACTGCCCCTGGGCCACAAGTAAATAGGTGAAGTCCATGTGTGAAGTGCAGTGTGTGGTGGCTGTGATCCATGAGAGCAAGGAGGAGAACAAGCAACCTGCTTTTGTCCTTGTACTTCCTGTTGGGTAACTGTTTGCTTTCCTGAACTCTTGCCTTTGGGGCAGCTCAGAGCAGAAGAGCATTGAGCTGGGGCCAGAGGCACTGGGCAGAGCATCTTGGCTGTGCACTCTGTCAGTCAGAGAACTGGGAGCATTTCTTTTTCTAGCTGCAACTTGCAGACGTTTATGGCACAGCCTGAGTACACGTATCAGAGAAATCACTGTCGTGTGCCAATACTGTTGCCAGGAAGGACAGTCACGTAGGTGGGTTTGTGAGATAAATGCAACAAATGTTGTTATTTGAAGAACTATCGCTTCACACATTCGGTTTAGTTTTCTGATAGACTTCAACATGTTGTATTTTCTGGGCTGTACGTACTTATAAGCGAATTCATATTTAGACTGAACATTTAAATTTATTTAAAATACTACAGAAACTGTGTAAGAAAAACATACAGTGCAACAAGACCTGGGCAGATCCCACGCTAAGGGTAAGAACCTGAACGATGCAGTTCTGCCTGGGGATGATGGAGAGGGGTACGGCATGACAGGGCTCAGTGCCAAGAGGTACGGTTCCTAAATGTTTTATCCATTGTTTAGTTAGTTGCCCTTTTAAAAGAACAAACATTTTTGCTAAAGAACCCAGGCCGTAATTTTCCCTTTCTACTTGGATGTCTGCTTGTCCCTGTGGGGTCTGCGCTACGCAAAGCCCCGGGTGCTGCCGTTCCGACCCAGGGCTCAGAACCTCCCGGGGCTGCGGCGCGGCTCAGAATGTGGATGCTGGAGCCGGGGGCAGGCACCGGACACCCGCGAACTCACCGGCCGGCCCGGGAAGGGCGGGGATGTCCCGGGCCCCCGGCCGGGAAGGGCCTTGGCGGCCTCGGGGAGCGCGGCGCTCTGTGGTGCCGGGTCAGCCGGAGCGGGGCCGTGCGGGGAGGCCTCGGAGGCGGCGGTTCAAGTCCTTCCACTTTCTGAAACTTGCCTTCCTGATAATGGCAGCCGTGCTGATACATATAATTCGTTACTTCGGGGGTGGGGGTGCGTGTGTGCTCGGCGCTGAATTGGGGCGGCGGGGCGAGCGCAGTCGGTGGGGTTGGGCTGTGCCCGTGGGTTGTGCCGCAGGTGCCCCGCTGGCCTGGAGGGATGTGTGGCTGCTCACGGAGCTCAGCGCCTGGGCAGGGACTCCTTAGGCTGCCTTTTGAGCGGGGGAAAGGCGAGGAAGGCTGGAGGCCCTGGTGGCTCCGACCCTGTGATGAGGGAGCCACGATAAGGTGGAGCAGTTCTAGTGGGTTTGTCTCTGTCCCCTGCTGTAGTTAGTTCCCTTTGGGCTGAGAAGTGGAAAAGAAGCCCAGTGCCTTTACTCAGCTGGCCATGAAGTTGCTGCTAACAAAACGTGGGAGAGCGAAAAGGAAATGTCAGCGACATATGTTTTATGGTTTGACTGATGTAAAGACCAAGATCCTGTTTACTTTAGAGTTGCCCTGATGCCTTTTCATGCTGTTGTCACACGGCTATTGTGGCTAAGTCAGACTTTTGCTACACGCTATATTTACATGCTTTAGTGTCCCAGTCACTGCTAACAATTGCATTGCTCCTACAAAAGCTATGTGTGTAGCTGTCATCGTTGTGTGACTGAATGGCAGCAGTATTCCCTGGTGTAGCGTTTGGTCAATCACAGCCGCCCTATAATAGAAGCTTAAGCAGTTTCTAAACAAAAGTACCTCTCTGTAAGAAGATGTGTACGCATTGTTAGTTTAGATTTGAGAGACACAAATAGGTAATTCTTGGGAATTGTGCATCAAAAGATGAAGAACTACAGATATTATTTGTTGGGATAGTGCTTTTTTTCCCCTGGAAATGGTATTGTGTCTTGATGGGTTTTAGAGTATCAGCTGAGCACTCAGGGAAGGCAAGAAAAAGTGAATTCAGAAAGTAGGACTAGGAAAATGAAAGCCTTGTTGTTGGCTGCACTTCCTGGCTTGGGTTAGGTCACGTTAAACCATGAACTGTCAGGAAAGTGTTGATGCAGAGCTTGAGTTGTGGTAGAAGGAAGGCAGCCAGTACCACAAGGTCCTGGTGAGAAGAGGAATCTGTGTCCAGAGGAGATTAAGAGCAAAAACATAGCAACTCATGCTTACCTTTGGAAACAGAGGATAGGTATGTTTGTCCCACATGTGACAGCCACAGTCTCTTCCACTTTATTTTGTATCTCTCCCTGAGCAGAAGGAGCTGGTCACAGGCTGTGCTGTGCAGGAGGGGTGGTTCTGTTCTGTCTAATAGTTCTGCCTGAATGTTTCCATCCTTTTCATGTCATACAAAAAGCACCTGATGTGTTGTTCCAAACTCTCAGAAGTTTCCTCAACAAATAGAACTTTTTGTGAGAGGTGAGACGTGACAGACAAGCAGGATCTTGTGGCTGAGGTGGAGGAAGAACATGACCTCTCCTCAGGAGTCCCCTCAACACCTACACAGTTGTTCCTGTGCCTGAGCTGCTGGGGTGGGAGGGATGACACACCTTCTGGTTGCTGAGTCACAGAATTCATAAAGATGAAGAATAAATGAGGAGACAGTTGTTTGTAAGCTGGAGTGTCACTGTTCCTGTACTGGCACAACAGAGGTGGTGGCACTGAGGGAGAAACAAGGGGTTCTAGGCAGGGGCTGCTGAGGTGTTGACTTTGCTGTTGGGTCCCTTTTTTAGCAGCAGTTATTCTCTGTGTGCAGTTGTATCCTTCCTCCGTCTCTCCCCTGTAAAAAATAAAAAAACTGAAGAGGCATGACTGTCTGGTATTTAGAAGGGTAAGTCACTTGAGGGGGGGCGGTTTCTGAAAAGGAACACTAGAAGGAGATGTTCTAATATTTTGCCTGTGATTAGTGATGCTGAACGCTCATTGTACAAGTGCTCTCTATGCACAGAAGCACAAAGCGAAATTATTTAAGATCTGTTAGTCCGCTGTTCACCTTCTTGTGTGAGTTCCTGTTCAGTTCTGTTCAGCTGTGCTGTCAACTGACCTGCCAATGACATCAGTCAAACTTCGTATTTTTAAGGGCTAAGATGTGGTTAAGTGTCAGGTTTTTAGTTTGTATAAGAGTGGTGACTCTCTGACAGAGGGAGCATGGGAGCTGTACTGCTGTGACTCTCTGCTGGCCCTTGGTTTTACTCTGGTCACATTATCAGCCTTTCCTCTGTGTGTCCTCACTACTGAATTGGCACAACTAGGCAGTGACAGGAAGAGAGAATTTTTCTCTTTGAGCTGACAAAATGTTCATCTGCAATTAATTCTGAAATTTCCTTTTCTTTGTAGCTCTTGCCTCTCTATTCTGTCACACAGGGGAATGAAGAGCCGTTTAACTCACCTACTTTTACCACTCCTTGACTTTTAAATGAGTGACTTTCTTCTGTAATGTTCAGGTATCACTGTCACAACCCTCCTAACCTTTTTCTTGTAGAAGATACTTTAGCTAGTGGTCACCTATCCTGAGTTTTTATGAGAGCCTCCTTAACCCCCTTACCCAAAGAGCAGAAGTTTGTATTTAGTTTTTATTGCTGGGAGTTGTTGAGGGCCTTCCAAATCCACTACTTAGTCTCCCTGGTTTCAGATCTTACATATACCTACAGATGCATTATTTCCACCCTAGTTTATTTTAGCCAAGCCACTTCATAACAGGAAGTCTTCATGAGTTTCCTTCAATGGAAAAGATGTATTTTCACTGCAAGTCAGTAAGCCAAAGTTCGTATTTTTTCATGGTTTGCCACTATAATATTTGTATCTTATTTCATGGGGATCTTGATTTAAAATGACAGCTTTGCTTCTTAGGTGTTTGGGGTTCTTTGATGCAGTAGTTATGTGCTCATTTGCTGGTTTTAAATATTCTTGTATAATATGGTGTGTTTTGTCAGTAATCCAAACCAACTTGAGCATTCTCTGGTTGGGCTTTTGTTGGTAATGAATGATTAGAGACTGGTGTTGGCACAGTATTCCCACACATGTATGACATAGGTGTAGTTATAAATAACACAATTTTCATTAGCCAAACCTGGGAAAGGTACGGGGGAAACCCCACTGCCCATGTCTTTGCCCTGTCTGACAAACTGTTTTAAGCAGTTACTTTGCTAAGCTTGCTTGTCAGAAGATTGGTACATTATCAGAGTTTGGCAGTGTTTACTTTGACTGAGAAACTAGATGTGAGTTGTATTGATGAATTATTGAAACAGAAGAGTCATTTGGTTTTCTGCAGGTAGAGTGTTTGTGTCTGTGAAGAAAATATAAATATGCAGTAAGGGAGACCAGAGTGTGAGAGTCTGTTCCTTTTTTATGACTTTATTACAGTGTGTGTCTGTACTCATGCTGGGAAGGGCTCACAAAAGTGAAATAATTGGGTACAAGTGCAGGGAGTGAGTAGGTGTGTTGGCTGTTGAGGGTGACAGATTAAAAAAAAAAAAAGAAGAAACCATTCTATTAAAATATGTGTATTTTCAGGGCCTATTTTTACTTAGAGTGTGCTAAAGAAAATACCTTAAAAAACTACGTCCTTAGTATCAGTTAACTTTACAGCAAAGTTTTCCCACCTGATAAGCTGTTTCATATAATAAACTGTCACAGTAGGTAGTTTAGTAGAATATGAAATGCTTTAGCAAAAATAGGCTTTTCAGAGGAATGATTTCTTACTTTCATGAAGGCGAGTGATTAATATTATGGGGAATAATGTTCTGGGCAGAAGGAATTAAAAATCCAGTCGTTCCAGTTGCCTTTAACAAAAATGTCAGTGTAAAGGAAACTGTTGGCTACAAAAGGACTAGGACATGTGATTTTAGGTAGTTTTCTATAGCAATTTGCTTCCTGCTTGAACGTATTTAAAAAAAAATGTGAAAATGGCAGGGAACTGCCTTATTGTGCTGTAACATCAATTGTGAAATATAGAATATTCTGCATGGCATTTCCTAAGATTCATTATTTAGAAAGATTTTATATCATCCTGGCTTGATAATACTGCATCCTTGAATGTGTTCATTCTGAGTGAAACAGTCTGTGTTCACATGTACTTGCTACACACAGGGTCATGTGTTGTAGAATGCACTTTATTCCTTTTCCTAGAACTGCCAGATGGGTCAGAACTGGCGTTCCCGTCTTTGTTTGGCACTGAAATGAGTTTAAGGACCACGTTCAGGTACCACAGCAGCCGGGAGGAATCCCGCCTCGGGTAGAAGAAAACTAGTAAGATGTGCTGCTGACCTGTGATAAAAGGCGTGGTTTGGGAGGGAGGGAAGGGAGGGGACAGTTGTTAAAAGGAGGATGTGCAAAGCTCCCGTGGGTGCCGGGGCGGCCCCGGGGTCCGGGCAGGACCTTGGACAGCTCCGGGATCGGGGACGTGTCCAACCTCGGCATCGCGCCCCTCCCCTGCCCCCGGAGCGCTCCTTGGATGCAGAGATGGGGGTTCCTCGAGTGCTGCGGATCTGGAGTGAGGCAAGCCCTTTCCTGACGGGTTCGGCTGGCTGGCACGAAGGGCTGGTGCAGCTCCCGCCCGTCTGGCTGGAGACCAAAGAGGAAACGGGATGGGGTGATGGGAGTAGGAATATGTGCTCTCCTCTTCCTGCTTCGGGCCCGTTCCGTGGCAATTAGTGACGATCGGTGTCTCAGTGCGCCGTAGTGGCTGTTATTGTGCAGGTTAAGTGTCTGCTTGTGGCTGCAGGACTCAGGAAAGCCCTGTGAGGTCGCTTCGGTCATGGCTAAGTAAATTATGCCTTACAATGATCCAGTGTTTCCTTATCCCCAGACGGTGAGGGATCGCTTGCAGCCATGTAGCATCGCTGCTTCTTGTTTGTTTTAAATAAATCATCAGCCCTTCCAGTGCCTCTGTGACATCCTGAGCCGTGTCTGAGCCACAAAGGAGTGAGAGATGCACTACAAGCTGTAGCAGAAAAAATAAATGCAAACATATGGGCAAATTAGCAAACTTTTTCTTTCACCATGCTAATATTGTAGTACTCTTTAACATATAAAACATCTCATTGGGATAAATTCTGTCCAATTCATCAGAAAAAGGCACATTTCATGCTGTGCATGAGCAAGTATGAAAAATGTTGGGAACTGCTCAGCTGAGCCTTTCGAAGGGAAGGAAATAACCTGAAATGAATTTAGGAATAACAATTTTGAAATTGTTATTGTATTGAGAACAGAAGAGTTGTATTATAGCATAGTTCGGTGTGAGCCTTTGCTTTCACTGACAATAGAAGAAACTTTTTTAATAATATTTTTCCCTGTTTAAACTACATTTCCTTAGATTTTTTTTTATTCAAACTACTTGCAAGCTGTCTGATTCTTTGTTGACTGTAGATTGTAATGGAACTTTGTTGGTCCTGATGCCCTGATCGTGTCAGGCCATTAACCATTAATATTTTAGTGTCACTAACTAGCCTTGAAATGCCATGCCTTTTAAAGTTAAGACCATAAAAAGAAGGTACTAGTTTAAACAAATAATCTGCAGTCTCTAGATTAGTTGCACTCTTCGTTAACAGTTGCCCTACTTTTCTTGCTGGCTCAGAACATGCTACATTTTCTAATTACTCAGCTGATTTCTGGGTATAGTTGTAGGCCACATAATAAAATTCTTTTAAGTATAATTATACGTGTCATTCACATTAGGAAATGTTTAGGAAAAAGGCAAAGATATGATGACATTTGAAAGTTGTTAAAATGATAAAATATCCAGAAACTCTGAGGCTGTGTTTAATAAGGACTAACTTCTGGACTGTTAACTAGACTGGTGTTTAACTCTAAAGTGCCAAGTGAATGTCTTCTTTACTAGTGTTTTATATGTATTTATAATGAAGTCTGTATGGAGCTGATTTGTACAGACACACAGTGTGCAGTTTTGCATTCTGTGGGAATATTAATTTCATAGTTAATGAAGTTTGCATTCTTAAAGTGGTATTTAACAAGGTCTTATCTGTGTGGGTTTTGTCGATGAAATGAAAAATCAGGTCTGCTTTCTCATGCCTGCTGGTAGGAAATGCTCTGCATTCTCAAAGATTTCTTGATCACAGCAAAATTTTTTCTCTGTGAAAGTCAGTTTGTTAAATCTCTGGCAGAGCGACTAAGCTCAGAGTTTGCATGAGTCTGCCTTTGCATGTGGTGTGGGGATGAGGCCTTAGGGGTTAATCAGAAATAACTCAACCTGTTTGCAGTGATGGTCAAGATGCTGAAGACCTGTTTTTCTACCACTGACCCTGAATCACACATTTTATATGTATTTGTTGTCATAACCTCATACATATGTTGTCGTGTGTAAGGAATGTGGAGGATGAAAATGTGCAAAAATGGATTCACAGTTCAGTTTCCTCATAGCCCACATTCACGGTTCGGATTCTTAGTTCCAAGTTAATTCACAGATGTGCAGAGTTAGAGCAGAGGAAAGTCATCCCAAGGAAGGCACTAAATGGTTCATGATGGGTTTTTCCTCTTGCCTTTTTTTTTTAAATAATCATCCATTTCTAAAATTTTAAATGCTTTGACTTTGGTTATCATCTTAACTTCTGACATTTTTGGCTACCCCAGATTCTGAACCCAGCTCATTCCTTCTTGTAGTGATTAATGTGTTGGCTGACCTGAGAGAAGAGGAAAACTGTACCACATTTCCTGGTTTGACCTGGTGGCAGGGCAGTAACTGGAGCTCAGGAGGACTCAAAGCCTCTGGCCTGGGAGCTGCAAGGTGCTCAGGACATGAGCACTGGGGACAAGAAATTTATTTCTGCCCTGCTGCTGCTTGAGAGCTGCTGCACTGACACTGCTGGATTTTGGACAGACTACCCAGTCACGTTGAACAAGTACTTACAGAAACAACCTTTGCTTCCTTTTGTTGTTCCACTGTAGTTATTTTTTTTCCCATGGAACAAAAGTTACTTTAAAATTACAGACAACTATTCACAACTACCAGCATATATCTTCCATCTCTAATAATTTTTGAAGAGAGTATGCTCTAAAATTTTAATTCCTTTTTTTAATAATTGGTTTTACTTTCTTCTGTGTGCTGGAAAAGCTGCTGTGCAACATCTTCCAGCACACTGTTCTTTCTCTGAGGCAGGTAGTGTGACTAACAGCCTATGTTATTTTATATATGTACATAGGATTTAGGTGCTTTCTTTGGAAGGTAATTGTAGTGTTAGGAGATGAAGTCTAAGGACTTTTAAAGTTAGACAAGGGGGAAAACCTCACCCTCCTCCATCTGATTTTATAGCCTTGAGCTTTCTTATGGCAGTATTATTTCAAAGCTGGCATTAGGGTTTGGTGTTGTTGAGAAGTAAGAAGCTTTTTGCAGGTGGAAATTTCACCTTGATTTCAGAAATTTAATTTATGCAGTGAATACCTTTTTGTTAGATATGTTACATCAAAGAGGTCTGTATAATTGGCCTCTGACTCTCCTTTCATGATATTTGAGCCTATATAAGAGAATGTACGAAAGTAGGTTGTGTATCTTTTGTTCTTTTTAAAACAGTTGGTGTTGTATGAAATGTCTGCCCTGCAATTCGATGCTTTGATAGTTTCAGTCTGGGAAGACTTGAGTGTGGTAAGCAAAGCTATTTGGAATTTAAATGGACTCTAAGCATACAGTTTACATTTTCCTTTGGCCTCCTTGATTTAACGTATTTGCTGTTTCTCATTTTTCACAAATGGAAACACAGTTTTCCTTTTACATCCTCTTTGTGTGTCTGAACTCACATTTTAGGTTTGCTTCCTGCTTTTAAAACTGCTGCAGTTACTGACTTGCTTCATATTTTAATGAATGGTGATTGAGTTTGAAGCTCTGCTTTGGCAATTCTGCTGTTCCCAAGAGCTGGTTTAAAACAACTGGCTTGAATGACTTAAAGTTCATTGATATCTGTTGTCATACTAATAATGTTTTGAAAGCTTCATGTATTATTGAGTGATCTTGTGAATGCTGTGCGTGAAAATGGTGTTGTGAATCGTAAATTGCTGCTTAGTGCACATTAATATGGATTGATTCTATTTGTTTTGTACTAAATAATTCATGTTTCCCAAATGGTTCTTGTTTTTTAAAGGAAAAAAAATGCACTTGAACCCAGTAGGCTGTATTTTTCAGCTCTCCCTGGCGTGGCAGGGATGGTGCAGCTGTTTCTCTAGCATCCTACCTTTTTTTTGGTGGTTGTTTAATGGCACCTGGTTCAGAGTATGAAAGTGTTTGCAAGAGGGGTCTGTGTTAACCTTCTAAAGCCAATCTCACAGGCACTTCTACTAGAGGCTTAGACTTGCTTTGCTTTAACTCTCTCATACCTGTTGAAGAAATAGAGCAGCACATGCTTCTGTCTCTTAAAGTGCTTTGAAACTGTGATTTGTTGACTTTCAAACAGAGCACACCTTGACCCAACTGTGCTGCTTATGCTCAGTGCAAAGATAACAAATGCCTGTCTCTAGTGCTGAATCATGGCTTTTAACTTGAACGTTTGGATAAATGCTTCCTAAGCTACTTGTGCTGTTTGCCTGTGAGTTCTTAGAGCAATTCCTTGCAGCTCCTTGTTTCAGGGTTGCAGTGGAACTGGCCTGTCTTTTGGGAAGCGAAGGGCTGGATGTTTCTCTTCACACAGTGTATTTGTTGTACGTGCATTTGCTGACTTCCCCAGTGCTGCTCTCTGTGGAGAGGCATCAAGTAGACCAGCAATCAAGAATGAGAGCTTGGGTATGTTCTTTGTCCGCTAACTTAGTCAAACTATTTTAAAAGTGAACTTTAAAAAGAATAAAGCTCCATGGCCATGGCTGTTGATCTGGTGTGTCTGGGCCGCTGGCTCTGCTAAGACACATTTGTTTCCTTTATTGACAGCCAAGTTAATGCTTCTGTCAGAGCCACACTATCACGTGCTGCCAGGATGCATGAGATCAGCCTTGCTGAAATGGTCTTAGACTGAGTTGTGTGCAGGTAATATGACTTATTTGTGTCACCCACAGCCAATATCTACAAGCTTAGCATTTGGCAAAAATTTTTTGAGCTTAAAGTATGTACGTGTTAGGAATAAAGAGCTCACCAGCCTCATGTAAAGCATTTGGCTGCCCTTCTGAAACAGCAACACTGTCTGATTTATTCCAAAGCTCAGGTGGCAGGGTGGGTGTTTTTCCTGATAATGATTTGTCCTCTCCTCCCCTGTGCTGTGAAGGGGAGCTTCACACTGTGATAGCCATCCCCTGGGGAATGTCTATAAACGTTTAGTTATCACTAAACCTTTGTGGGGACAAAATTTACAGGTAGGTTTTTAGGTGCTTATGGAAGCAGGGAGGAAGTAAATGTTTTTACAGAGGGAACTTCCAGTAAGTGTAGTTCACCAGTGTGTTTATTCAGCAAGCAGTGCTGCCCCTTTGATAAATTGTGTGAAATCCGGCGATGACACGTTGGTTTCAGTCACCTTATGTCATCTGTGTTGAGACAAGCGAGCCCAGGTGAGATCACTGGGCTTGACGGATGCTCGGCACTGGTGTGTTTAACTTTGCACTAAAACATCCCTTGTTCTCTGCTCTAACAAAAGTGCCACTCAGTTAAAAACGGTCACAAAGGTTGTGTTCCTCACGGCTGCCAATGGAACAGAAAGATAAAGGCTGCGGTTTGCAGGTACCTGGGGCTGTCCAGGCCCTGAATCGTTAGTCTGACACGTCCCAGAGTAACAAACCAGCTGGGTCATTAAACTTTATTGTGTCCAATGTTTCTACAAAGTTTCTCCCTGAGTGACCATCTTCAATGGACCAGTTCCTAATTACACTGAAGAACCATTGAGGCCAAGGTCACGCTGGAATTAAGAAAAGGGTTTGGGTACTTGTTAGCTAATAGAGTTTTCTGTCTTAGAGAAATTTTAAAAATTCTTTTTGCAGGGGAGCAAAGCTGTTGAGTTTGTGCAGTTCATAGTGTGTCAGTTTAATATCAGCTAGAACAAAATTTTCCTTTGAGTTTTTCCGTAAGTTTTTTCACCATGAAGGAACCACAGTTCCTGGTGTCTTTCTCTAGTACAGGTGTATCACTGGATGGAACTGGAAATCGGTTGCTCTAGTCCAGTATAATTTCTCCTTTAGTAAAATTGGTGTCTCAATTAAGCAAAAATACAATGAAGGGGCTCTTATGTAGGGAAATAAGTAGCAGCCTTTCAGGGTATCCTGCATTTGAGCACCTCAGTTGTAGTTAATGGGGCAAAGAAGGAAGAAGAATTTGCAGTGGGGCAAAAATTGAATTGCCAAGAGCAATAGTGCACTTTCTGGGTGGAGAAGTGAGCAGCACACCAAAACCCCTGGTTCTTATGGTCTTTTTTACAATCACATTTATTACCTCACTTTAAACACGGATGAACACAGAGTTTGTATTTCTTTTTAAAGTATGAATAGAGGGAGTTGCTGAGCTCAGAAGTGTCACAAAAGCTTTTGGCAATCAAGTGATGTGTGGCTGACACACCTGTGTGCTTTTGGTAAGGTGTCACTGTAGCCTGTTCTCATCAGGCATGTTGTTTCTTGCACTGTTACTTCTGAAAAGAAAAATTCAATTTTTGGAGAATCTTATATGTAATCTCATGTAGTTTTTTGTTCTCTCTTTACTGCTACCAACAGTGGGAGGGATAAAATGAAACTGCAAGACAAGGCTCTTAAAAGCTTTGCTTTAATGCGAAAGGGAGGCAAGTGCAACTGTTTGATAAAGATCACAATGATCTTTATCAGTGAAATTCAGTGATAGTTGGCATTCCATGGTGGTGTGAATTTTCAGGAATTATAAGTGTGCATGTGCTTGTTCAGAACAGTCATGATTCCCACTGTGGTGGGAAAAGTGTTGATACTAACAAGTAGAATGGTGTTGCTAACAGTCTTCCTAAATAGAACTTTAAAAAATAAAAATCTGGCCTGCATATGTAGTTGACTTTGCGAGTTTTTTACGGGGTTAGAAACGGCAGGATCAAAGTTGTGATGCATATGGGCTGATAACCAAACGTTCTGAAAATACTTCAGTTGACTGGGAGTAGCCATGTGGAGTTCTGCATCCAGTTCTGGGTTTGGATGCCAATGCTTGGTGTAACTTCAGCTGTTACTCCTTGGGTAAACAAGCATTCCACGGGAAACTTGTCATGAATGTTGGAAATGGCATGAATTAGTGTCAGAGAAACCCTGCAGATCCCAACAGTCTTGCACTAGGAGGGCTGTGTTGGACCTGTCTGGTTGCAAGCACATTATTCAGGAAGCTCAAACTGCAGCAGATTCCTCACTGTTAAATTTTGTCCATCCACTTGTGTGTGTGTGATTTCCAGTTAGCTGTACTTTGGTCCTTTGGTAATTGGCTCAAATCTTGGAACTTTTAAGTGTCATTTCACAGAAAAATGGGGTTTAAACTGTCAGAGCAATTTTTTCTTGGAAGGGACTCCAAGTGTCACCTGCTCCCACCTCCTCAGGGCAGGGCCAGCCTGTGTCCCCTTGCTTGGAGCATGGTCCAGGAGGAGTAATCAAGGTCCATGGGACTGAAGTCACTGTACCTTCTCTGGGCAACTTGTTACAGAGTTTAATTGCTCTCCATGGAAATTCTGTTCTTCTCTCTTGCTGGAATTTCCCAGGCTGCAGCTTGTGGGTGTTTCCAGGTCCACATGTGTGAAGGGTCCAATTCTGCCTCTGCTGAAACTGCCCGGGCACGGGAGCAGCTGGGAATGCGTGATGTGCAAATGTGACCCTCGCTAACCTCTCCTCCTTCACTGTTTGACCAGCTCGGCTGTTGCTTTGCTGAGGTCGGATGACAGAAGTGTGTAGGAGGTTTATGAAATGAAACATTTTGTCACGTACTTTGTCTGTGACCCATCTTTGAAAAGCTTTTGAGAAGCGCTGGAAATGCAGGTGACATTCCCAACTCTCTCCTCAGCAGAGCAACATTGTTGTACTGCAGCTGCAGAGGACATGGAACGCGTTGAATATCCTTTAGCTTATTTTAATTGTCTTTTTGTTTGAAATTAATGAGCTGGAGAAATCTTCTTAGATCTTTACTGGGACCAGAAAGATTCTTATTAGGAACTGCCAGAACCTGCCTCTAAGCAATGCAGTAATGCATGATCCATAGAAACATTTTAGACATCTGAGATGGGCCAGTTTTGTGCTGCTACAGGGCAGCCATCCAGAAACTTGGACTTCTTGAGTTCATATTGAAGTTACTTTACATCAGCAAAATATTTCCTGTGGGACTTCTTGAGGAGATGAAAGAGGGAGAGAAGGAAAGGCTGGATTTCAAATACAGATTCCAGTGTTACTTTACATATTGACAGTTGAGAGAGGTTTTACTTTATTTCTTGTCTCTGTTCTGGCCTTGATTCCTTCTTCCTTATGAGTCTCCTGAAATTCTGATTGCAAAACTCCTGTGTTAAAGTAAGTGCTAGAAGCCCTTCCACAGTACTCTGGCATTAATTATTCCTAGAATTTCAATGAAGTGGGAAGACAATTCAATGAACTTGAATTTTGCATTAGCAACACTGTGCCTTATATGCTTATCTATTATCTGTCCATCTGGCAGCTCAGATGCTTGTTGGCAGAAGTGCTTTTATTTCCTTTCCTGAAAAATTCTGGCACCAAATGTATAAACAAGCAGCACTTCTTCCTTCATTTATAATTCAGCATGAAATTCTGAACGTTATTAGTTAATTAATATTAAATATGGTGAATTCTTGCTGGTGTGAGTGCAGCATTCCGAGCTGGAGCATATGGAGCGGTGAGGAGCCGACAGATTGAGATCCATCTGTCAGCTGACACACAGAGTCTGTGGTGGGGCAGGGAAACTGCCAAGAGAAACTGGGAGTGGGGCTGAGAGCACCTCCAGTCCTCACGTGTTTTGAGGGAGGGCTAGAAAGATGTTTAAAAAATATGCAGGATCTTTATTGGAAAAAACACACTGGCTTTTGATTGCAAAATTAATGTATTAATAGACAACGTGCCAAAGACCCCAAACTTACCCTTGTGGTTGTGTACAGCCTGCTGTGGTTTTGCTCCAAAAAATTCTGCATCTGTATGTTAGGAAATACTTGGCAGTACCTGTGTGTGGCAGAAATACCTGATGCTCACAGACATTCCTGCAACCTGCAAGGAGCTGGGCTGAGAAACCTGCACTTCCCTGTGCATCTGCTGGGCTTTCAGGTGTACAGGTACATATTCATCAGGCAGCACCTCCTGAAGCATTTGCACAGATTGTGTCATTTAATTGGGGGGGGGTAGAAGTTTGTGGTGTGATCAGCCATTCCTCAAAGACAACTGTAGAGGCTTTCCAAATGAACTCTCCTGTTAAATGTTAACTCACATGAAATGTGTTTTCAGAGCTGGCCAGAGAAACACAGACCTTCTCACGTTTGTTTCTCAGTATGGATAAAATTTGAAATGGTGTTAGTTGAGTTGGTTTTGAATGTCCTCTTCCAAAATGAATTTTTGTGAATTTATTAACGAAGGAAGTGAATCCATAGGCTTATGGAACTTCATAGGAATGTTGTCCTAAGCCCTAAGCTTGGATTTTGCCCCTCCCCAGAGTATACCCATCTTACCAGTTTCATTTTGTCTGCAGAAAGGCATCTTGCACTAACTCCACAGTAAGCTGAAACTTCTGTTTCTTGTGTTTGTTTTGTGATGCTTTGTGGCTTCCTGTTGTTATACAAAAATGCCACTAATTAAAGTAATCCATGGTGTGACTGGGGAGGACTTGTCATAAGTAACAAACTGGTTAACTTGGCTGGGGGTTGCTCATTTTTAACACAAGTTTGGTATTTGTCATGCTGTTCACAGAGAAAACTGCTGGCAAATGTTGCTATTACAGCTTCATCTTTGGTGTAAATGTACAGTCTTTTCCTCTTGTCACTTTTTAATTTCTCGTGTTTCTGTGCTGTCAGAAGCAGTGACAGACACTGAGATGGCAGGTTGGGAACTTGGTGCTCCCTGTGAGTGCTTACCCCTCCAGCTTGGAGGTGATTTATTCATTTTTTAATTTATTTAAAGGCATTTTGGTAATTATATTAATGCTGTATAGTATGAGGACAGTTGCCTTTGGGAACTGGTCCTATTTGTAAAAAAGTTGTGATTATTTTAGAAACCAGAATTGTATTTAAAGACCTGTAAGCTGGGCAGGCGTGTCTTGCAGCATCCTGTGTCCAACTAATACCTGGAGAAGCAGGTTAAAATACCCGTGGCTGTTTTGCCTGACTGTACCTGCTATGGTTTGTGACCTTTTAAGTCAGAATCTCTGCAACTTCAAGGGTTTGAGGGGAATAGGGGGTGGCTTTTTTTTTTTTTTTTAATAAGAGATCATTTCTGAAATAAGGGGCTAAATAACTGTTTTTCAAGATTTATTTAGAAGTGGCTGGTGAGTGACACTAAAGTGACAGAAGGAAGTAAAACCCATGTATAAAACCTGTTTTCCTGTTACCTTTGGCCTGTCTTTGGGTTAAGTAAGGAATGAGGTAACAGAAAGCAAGTTTGTGTCATGGCATTAATCCAGAGCTGCAGCCCCAGGTCCAACCCATGGCAGGGCTGAGTGGGTGTCCTCAGTGGGGAAAAAGGTTTCTTTGCCTAGGAAGTTACCAACAGAATTTCTTAAGAAGATAGGACAGCTATAGCTCAGACAGCACAAGTGTATGAACCACCCACTGTTTACATACGAGTAGAGAGTTTTTATTCTCTTGTCCCTCTCTTCCCACAGTTGCTCCTTCAGGGGTCATCTCAGTTATTCCAGATGGACCTGGGATGGGTTGACGGCTCCCAGGGTGGACCTGGGAATAGCTGGGCAGGGTGTGAGAAGAGCTTTATATCACAAACCCAGACAATTTATGTTATAAATTGTAACAAAGTAGAAATAGAAAAATTTTTTTCTCCTTTTGTGTAGTTGTAATAATCTTAATACTGATTTTTTTAGATTTTAATATGTTAACAATTATCAAACTTTTTGTGAAGGAATTCTCTGATCAAAAAAAATCTGTCCTGCTTTCCTCTTGCAATTCAGTTTGTCCACAAAATAAAGATACTTTATCAGAGAATATGTTCATCCTGCTACTAATTCAGTTGATTTATTTCTGATATTATTGCCTCATATTGCAAGAATATTTTCTGATTTGACTTTTGGTCACTGGTTTCCTATCAGAAATGTGACTTTCTGGATAGACATTTGCAAAAGCTCAGGCCAATGGATGGTGGGTGGCCATGGGTTATGGTTTCATGTGAGGTCTCCTGGCAGTCAGATGATGGAGCTGCAGGATCTAAAGGTGATGGAAGGGAACCATCCTTTAAAAATGGATCCCCAGAGATTGCTGCAGTGCGGTAGTGGAAGGACCAATATAAAGAAAAATACAATGTTTCTGCAAGATGTTTTGCTTTCACTTTTAAAAATTTTTGTCGCATTGGGAGTTGCTAATTGTCTTAAATTACTTTATTTTTTTTATTTCTTAGTAAAACGTTTCAGAGAACCAAAACATGAAAGACGTCCCTGGAGGATATGGTAAGTTTCTGCGTGCTTTATTCTTATTTTTTTTTTCTTGCATGTTTTAGAAATTGAAAGGATGATTGTTTGCATATGATGATGAAAGTAAGGAAAAGTGATGAGACGAAATTGGTAACCGACAGTGAGGAACCAAAAAAGTTACTGAAATACAGGAGTCAGTGAAAAGTTACCATCTGTGTGTTTCCTGGCTAGTCCTTTCTTGCTAAACACTTCCAGGAATCTCTACAGACATGTTCATTTAGACATAAAGCTTCAAATTGTGCTTCCTTCTGAAGATGGAAACTTAGCTGGACTTTAACAAAATTCCATATTTCGTGGCTATCCTACCATGCATAAAATAGAAAACAGTATAATAAAAGGTATAAATACATTTGCCGTAAAAGAATACAAGATATCAAGAGTATACTCATGATTATTATGTTTAAAAGTCCTGGGATTGAAGCAATGCCATTGTAAGCTGTGCCAGTTTTTAGGCTGATAAAAGTGCTGGGCTGTCATTCCACTTGTTCAAGACTCTGCTTTTCAAAACTAATCCTGACCTTTATATTATTGAAAAAATAAATACACGATCTTTGTACACTACAGTCTACCTCAGCTTGACATTCTGCCAAGTGCAATGATAGCCCTTAATTTTTAAGCACAGAATCTTGTTCTGGGACTCAAGTATTGTTATTTTTAGCTTGGCACACTGATTAGATAAGTAATTCACTGGCTTCCTGCATCATCCCCAGCACTCTGCTTTCTGTGTCATGCAGTGAATGAAGAGATGAAAGTTTAAGGCAAAGTTGTCAGGGAGGGTAGATGAATTCAGGCATAAAAAGTCATTTGGTTCTGTTGGGGTGTTTGGATCTCTTTGGGCGTGGAACCAGAAGGCACAATGAGTGTTGCTCCATATAAAGAACTCACTGATGAAAGAACTCACTGAGGGCTGGAGTCAATACTGAATCAGTATCTGAGTGGGGTATTTTTATTTTCTCTTTAAGTAGAAAATTGCTTTCTCTCTGATTTTGTCATCTACTTTGGAGGTAATGCTATCAAGGTTGGAATTCTTTTGCAGTGTGTTCCAAGCTGTTGTACTACAGATAAAATTCATGCTTTTAGATGAAAAATACGTTGGGTTTTAAATAAAACACTAGAGATAAAGGACTCATTAGTCAGCTATTAAATTGTTCACCCACAAGCCTGTGATGAGGATTTTATTTTTGTCTGTGCCATAAACTTGCTAAAAAAGCATAAACATAAAAGGCCCAAAATACCTACTGGGGCCAGGATACTCATTGTTTCCAGGAGGTTATTAAAGCCTTACCTAGATTTAGTGAGGTTTAGCTCTTGGATAATTCACACGATACCAAGAGGATGTTCGTGTACTTTAAATTTACAGTGCTGGCTTTCAAGTTAATATGATCTGAGTTATTGTTAGCAATATTCAAGAAAAAACAGAGGCAGAATTTAAAATGGAGCATAGTTAAATAAACTAAATACCATGACACCTTTATTGTTCTGGTGTTTTCATTTGGAGAAAAAAAAATGAATAATGGAGGTTTAATTAACATTAATTTGCAATGTCTGGCTGTGTTGTAAACAGTTTTGTGTCTTAAAAACTATTCTTACACTCTACAGGTTTTTAGATACTTCCAAGCAAGCCATAGGGATGTTGTTCATCCACTTTGCAAATGTCTATTTATCAGACCTTACAGAAGAAGACCCTTGTTCACTGTGAGTGTTTTATTTTAGAATAATTGTCTTTATGGAAGTTCTGTAGCTGAGTTTGGTGTATGTGGATGGTAAAGCAAAATAGGGCTGAGAAGCCAGTTTTCATTGTACAAATCAATCACTTCCAAAAACCTGTGGTTTAAGCTTAGTTAATCAGAGTTCTGCTCTTTAAACTCATGGCTGGCAGGATTCTGGACTCTGTATATAGATATTTTAGACCAAGGGCAAAGTCTTGCTGCTTCTCCCTCTCCGGGGAATGAATGAGAGCTTGGGATGAACATTGTAATACGAATCTATTTACTAAAGGAGGTGCTGGGACTCAAAGGAATGAATATCCAGTTGTGTACACTGACCTCCAATTGCTCTGCTCACTGCATTAAGGCAAAGCTCTAATACAAAGAGTTATTTAGCAAGAATCATTTGTGCTTGTATTTTCTTCTAAAAGCTACAATAGCTGCTGCAGTATTATTTTCCTTGTGTTAGAAATGGGAAATCTTGCTCAGTAGCCAGGCAGTTAGTGCAAAAATTAATTTTGCAATGTCACGCTTGGAGTGCTGTGACTAAATAGATAAACATTTCTCTGTAGTGTATTAAACCTGAAGATTTTGTGACTGAGACCCTGTCAGGCTCTTTGCAGGAGCTCCTGAAGCAAATGGTAATTGTTTGGGTTTGTTCTTGATAAGACTCATGTTCTAAGTAGCTGCACATTGCTGGTAATGGAAGCTGTGAAATTACTTTCAAAAGCCCAGTAATTTGCCTTTTAGAACCAATCCAGTTCCTTCAATGGCATCTGCTCACTTGTTCTTTGTTAAACAAAGGAGACACACAGCTCAAGGAATATGCTTGTGTTGCTGCACAAGCCTGTTCTATTTCCCTTATTCCCCCTCGGTTTCTTTTGTGTTCCTACATGCTGTAAATGTGCAAGGAACTCACTGCTTTTCTCTGCCCACCACAAAGCATTTTGGTAGGGAAATTGCATTTATTTTAATATATTAACTCTAAAGTTTGAGTTTTAATTATGCCAGTTTCTGTAATACCAGGCGTCATTGTAGGATTTTCCTTGCTTACAGATCTACGAATTTCCTGTTAGATTTAAAAACTGGCAGGTGCAAATTGCTTTCATTCCTTTTTATAACTCAGAGTATATGTTCAAGTAAGCTAACCAAAGCATCTTGAAAATTGTCAGTGTTTAAAGCTAAAGCACAATAATTTATTACAATTTGTTTAAAAATACCTTTGTGCTGTGTACTGTGTTTTCAAAATAAAGGGTTTACTGACAACTGCATTCTCTTCTGCAGACTACATAATTTTGTTTTCAAATGCCACTGTTAATGTAAGTGTAACATGACACAAAACAAGTAAGAGTGAGATTATCCACTGTTCTCAGGGTAACAGAAATCATAATCTGCAGCTGTGTAATTTCTCAGACAAGGGTATAGGTTCCTGTTAGCAGAAAAAATACGTGGTATTAACTAAAGCCACTTGTCCTGTCTTTGGATATATATATTTATAACTTTGAATGGGAGTCAAAACTAGTAAGATGAATGCTTCTGTGACTTTAAATAATAATAATTTTGCTCAGCAAATTCGAACTTGAGTAGTTTTCTGTTCTTTCTTGTTTTGTAGCTTGTGAGTTATTTTCAGAACAAAACCAGAAAATGTAATTTTAGAAAACACTGTGGTTCAGAGCTTGGAGAGAACTACAATTGGAAATTGTCATTTCTTAGCTGGGGGGGTGCAGTTTTGTGTATGATCATATCAAAGCTGAGAAAACATCTGTTAAAACACCTTAGTGAATGGGTGGTTGTTTGAATTTTGGACAGAAGCAGCAGGGCAGGGTACTGGGCTGTAGGGGGAAGTTGGAAAGAGTCGCTGAGCTCCCAGCCAGGTGCTCATACCTGTGAGCAGGTCAAGGACCCGCATCCCAGAACGGGCATGGAGTGAGCCTGATGTGCTTGGGAATATCGGGCATCCTTGGCCTGTGCCGTGAGCCCTAATTGGATGTGAAATCCAATGTTGGCACCTCTCCTCTCTTCTCCTCGGTCTCCCTGCCCCTGCTGTGGGCTTACAGCAGCCTCTTGTGGCCTCGCTGACTTGTGCAGGCTTGGCAGTGCTGAGTTTTTCTCCTCCTGGATTTTACTGTTTGTCTAATACGAAGTTAATTAAAACTCAGATTTGTCAGCCAATTATTAGAACATTTTAAAAATTTTCTGTGTAAGTCTTGGCTGAAGCAAGGCATGTCTACTTCATTTTTAATTTTCACTTCCTCTTGAATGGGATTTTGAGCTTTTCTTTTACTGCTGTGAATGCACGTCCTCTGGTTTTGCTTTCCCCTTTTGATACTGTGTGTTTTGTCCATGTGGGTTTGTCTCCACAGCCAGCAGAAGCCCACAGGTCCCTGGTTGCTATTTTTTTCCCTGCAGATAAGTTCCCATAGATTCTAAGTTTACTTTAAGCATTTGGAATTACCAAACAAGACCCTCAGTAACAGGGATTTACTGTGTGGCTTAGAGCTGGCTCTTTCTCAGCTTCGGTTTTGTTCATCTAAAATTTGTGATAATAGTAAATAAACCAAACTGACTTAGAAAACGCTCTGAATTTCAGCTGCATCATTCAGTGAACCTAAGAATTCATTTGAACCCCATAGGGTGCTTTGGTTTGCTTTGTTTTTTCTGGGAAAGCTTGTTCTGGATTATTTCAAATGTTCACTGGACAAGAACTGAAGTGCAAGACAGCAAATCACTTCCTGCCACTAACCAAGGTGAAGTTTGGCCTCAGTAATGACATTCACTGCTCATTGCCTCTTGTTGGAACTGGAGCAATGAAGAGTCTTCTTGTCTTTCCCCCTAAGCATGGAAGTGTTTTGGGTGGACTTTTTACCTGCAAAGTCATTGCTGTGTCTTTAAGAAAACTTTGGGTTTATTCCTTTGGTGTTATTCGAGTACAAGGTTTCCACACAGAGTGACCTGAGCAATGGTAAAAAGGAAATCACAGAACCACACAGAACCACAGAATATTCCGAGTTGGAAGGGACCCACAAGGATCATCGAGTCCAACTCTTAACACTGTCTCCCTGGCGGGAATCGAACCCGGGTCTCCCACACACCAGGTGGGGGCACTTACCACTGTACTAAAGTGGAAATCTGACTTTAATTTAAAGGAGTAATTTAATTTTGGAGTTTGTGGAGTGTGCACACGCACACACCAGAGTCCATGAAATTAGGTGATGGAACTCAACTTTAAGGGCACAATAAGAATATTGAGACTCTGAAAACTATTTAAATTTTAGGCTAACTGTGTAATTACCAAAGTGGGTAAATGTTTGTTCTCAGCACTCTGGCTTTTCAACTCATACAGATTTTTTATCAATCGTAGTGATAAAATACCCTGAATCTGTGGGAAAATGGGCATTGCTCCTTGTTTTCTTTTGCATTTTTCCTCCCAGGTACCTTTTCAACTTCTTGCTGGATGCCACGTTAGGAATGCTGCTGATCTGCCTTGGGATCCGTGCAGTCAGCAGCCTGGTGGAATGGCAGCAGTGGGAGCTCCTTCGCTTTGGGGAATATGGTAAATGTTTTGTTCTTGCATTGAAATGATTTCCAGGGTAGAATCTCAGGGTACTTCAGCAAATATAAATTTTGACTCATCTTAAAATCATTTTAGAGTAATTTTAATATTTCTCTTGTAATGAATCTTCTTTTAGGTTCTGTATCTCATCATGCACCTTCTGTGTCAGAAAGTTCCAAAAGTCTCTAAGCATTGACTGAGTTTGGAACAACTGCATGAATATTTTATTTTTTTTAAGAATAATTCAACAAATTATGATGTTGGCTAATCTCATGGAAAAAATAACAGCATGATGAATTTATTCTGAAAGACTTCTCAATAAATGATCACTTTAAGGTCATTTCCTACTAAAGCTTTCACTGAACCACATGCCATTGTCTGGAGATACAGACTCAGAGTTCTGCCAGCCCTCCTTAAAGTAAACAGCCACATACTTTCAGTGAAGCAATGGCAAGGTGGCCTGCACTGGTTCAAGTCATGATCACTTGAACAGAATTCTGCATGTAGGGCTTGTACCACTGGGGGAAAATGTGTGTGTCTGTGGTGCAGGCTGAGGGATGGACCAGGGAAATCAGTTCCATGGGAAGTTGCAGGGTTTGTCTTCCATTACGTTGTCCTCTGATCCGCAGAACTTGTGGATTTACAGCTGCAGTTGAGTATCGCACATGCTCAACATTTAATTCTGTTCAGCCTGTTATTTTCAGATGGCTTTGTCTGGGAATGGAAGTTCTATATGGATGCTAAAAAATCACATGAAGCTCCTTGAGATAGGAATGGGAGGAGATGTTGCCTTATCAGCAAGATATGGCTCTTCATTGGAGAGAAAACAAAAGAAAAAACCCAATGGTTTGGGGGAAAAGGAAGTTTTAAAAATTTGAAAATGTTTGCCTAACAAAGTAGAAGTTTTCATAACAGTTTCAGAATTGTTATTGGGTTTTTTTGTTTCGTAGGTTTCTTTTGTTTTAATGATTCTAAGTGACTGACAGAATTAAGAATACATAAATAAAGGCCTTTTGAAATTGGAGCACTTGGAAAGCTTGAGAAGTTTACAATTAAATCAACTAGCATTAATTGCTTTTTGCTTAACAAGTGTGTTTAGACTTAGTATTTTGAAGTTAAATCTGGATGTTTAGTATAGAATCCCAGAATGGTTTGGGTTGGAAGAGACCTTGCAGGTCATCTCCTTCCACCTCCTGCCATAGGTAGGGACACGTTCCGCTAGACCAGGCTGCTCAGAGCTCTATCCAACATGGTCTGGAGCACTTCCAGGGATGGGGCAGCCACAACTTCTCTGAGCAACCCGTGCCAGTGTCTCGCCACCCTCACAGTAATTAATTTATTCCTAAAATCCAATCAAACCCTCCCCTCTGTCAGTGTGAATTCCCCCTTGTCCTGTCACTCCAAAGTCCCTCTCCAGCTCTCTTGAAGCCCTTCAAGACCCTCAAGGCCACAATAAAGGTCACCCTGGAGCCTTCTCCTCTCCAGACTTCACTTCTGTTCTCCACCCCATGGGTGACCAGGGATCTGCTTATTGAAAGGTGTCAGATCTTGGAGCGTTTTATCTGGAGTAGTAAAGTCAAGTTCTCAGCATGGAGATCAGTGTGATTTAGTTTATTTGCAAGTGTGAGAAAACAAACAAGAGCCTTGCCCCTGTCTTCAGACAAGTCTCTTCTTGCGATTGAGTGATGTTGTTTGTGTTTCTGGAGCCTAAATAATCATTTGTCTCAAGTTAGTTCTCACTGTGAGCTCATTTCCCTTCTTAGCTCTATTACTTGATCCCTGGTGATTCATTACTTGAAGCTGTCACAAAAATAGCAGTGTCCTGCTGGTTTTAAAAGCCTCTTCTTTATATGGAGGATAGTTTTTGAGCATAAATGCCTCAAGGAAGGAATGGATACCAAAATATCAGCATTTATAAATGGTTGCTGTTTGAACAGCAAAACAGCGCTGCACACTGATTTATGAACAAAGCAGTGTGACTCTCCCTCCAGGGCCTTTTTTACTTCCGAGTTTTTAATTTTATTAGATTTGTCTTCATATTTCCAGTTTTGTATTTTCAGATTTGTTACATAGGCAGCTGGATTTTAATAGAAGTGCAGAATCAGTTCATGTGTTAGAATATGTAAAGAGGAGAAAAGCAGTCATGAGCTGTACTGAAAAGAATGTTCCATGTGTTCTCCTTCCCTTCATGTCTTGGGCTACTTTAGCTGGTGTGAGTGAAAAACAGGTGATAAATCCCTCTTGGGGACTATAAACTCTGTTGGCAACTGAATCTTTGTTTGTCTTTGCTTCTCACATGGCAAAGCTGAGAAACTGTATGTGATACGTCTTTTCCTTCCAGCTCTTTGTTTGCCACTTCCAGAACAAGTTGCTTGTAGCCATAGAGGGAAGATAGCGCTGACTTTAAAACCATGGAAAATTTATTTTGGAGGAGTACTGTGAGTTGGTGTTTTCTTAAGAGAATTTTTCAGGACTTGAAGAACATAGAGAAGATACAGGATAGAGGAGCAGCAGGTGTTTTGTTCAAGAGCTGTCTAAAAACATGCTCCTGCAAAGCAGTTGATGGCAGTAGCAGACACTAGTATAGACTCGTTTTGCTTTGCCCAGGATTTTCCAAAAATGCTGCTTCAGTTATCACTACAGAGGATTCAGAATGTTTCAGTTTCATTATTTATTTGCTTTTCTTACAGTAACAAGAATTCCACTAATTTGCTGGGTTGTTCTAAGAGTGCAACTTGTCCGTGGCAGTTATAAAATCAGAACTCGAGAGAGACTGTGGGAGACTTTAAAAATGGAATTAGACCTTTATGATTTCAACATTAACTTAAGAGTTCCAATTGGAGTTTGTTTACTGAATCTCTGGACATATGAGTGTCCCAAATATTCTTGGGAGTACCTTCCGGATGTGCTGATGTAATTAACATGAATAGCATGGCTTATAAAATCATAGAAAAAATATGGTTAGAAAGGGTCTGCAGAGGACATGGAATCCAACCTTTCTCTCAGAGCACAGTAAAATTAAAGCTGAAGTGGCTTGTTCAGGGCATGGTCCAGTCCAGTTTTTAATTTATCCATGGTCTGAGATTTAGGACAATGTACTCCAGTGCTTAACCACTCTCATTGTGAAAGTTTTTTTCCTTTGTACCAGAACTGTAACTCCATCCATCCAATCTGCATTTTCCTGTTTTTTCTGCAAGGATACTATTGGGATGCTGTCAAAAGATTTGGTGAATTCAAAGCAGACAACATCCCTGCTTAATATCCACAACTCCTAATTTCAGTCATGTACCAAAAAAAAAGAAACAACTCTGAGGAAACCAGCACTTTTCCCCACAAAAATATCATGGGACAAAACATTCATAGTGGTAGTGCCCAACACTTTTAATACAGAGTTTCACAATTTTTGGACATACAAAATCTCCTGAGAGTTGGAATAGATGCAAAATTGCTATGACTGTCTTTGCTTTTAGGAATTAAATAGAGATGGGAAAAAAACTTAGAATAAACTGGTAGTGTCAATGGTAAGGCTGTAACTAAAGGTAGGTTATTTTGTAGTATTTGCTAGTTAGTGAGGAAAAGCAGAGAATGCCAAGAAAAATGTGGAGTGCAGAAATTAATTGCTAAAATTAAATCCTCAAATCTAATTCAGGCCTGGTATCTTCAGAAGAGTCACAGTTGCTCAGTTTTGCCCTTTTTTGACTTTTTTATTTCTTGTATAAGAAGCCATAAACTGCAGTTTGTAGGTGTAAAACTTGAACGTTTTAGTTGTTTTCCCCATGGACTGTTGAGTGTTGATCACTAGTTCCTACTGTAAAACTTGGTTAGGAAGTTTTCTTTGTTTTGGGCTCCTGTCTGATTTACCAGTTTCTCTGTGTAGCATTTAAGCAGCAAACAGTAAGCCTGAGACTATTACCGAGTATTAATACTGAAAGCCTTTCAGAAATGTTCCAGAAAAGGAAGTAGCAACTGTCCATTTTGCATTACAAACACATAAAGGCATCTGATTTTCCATTGCCCATTATTCATCCCCAGGCTAAAAGTTTTGGGCTGTCTTTAAAGATGTTGCAGAGGCTACAGCAAAGACTTGACTTTTTTTTTTTTTTTTCCCAATCAGCTGTTGCTTTAAGCTCACCTGCAAAGCTTGTTAGGCTTAACAGGCCTCCTTTTTGCTTTTTTTCCCCCCCTCCTGCATGCTTTCTTAGAGTCTAATAATCTGCATAAGTTTTCCTTGTGGAATATTTGTGGTCTTCATTCTGTCCTGGCAGACAACTTCACACACTCAGGTTCTCAATCTGCTCTCAGGGTGCAGCAAAATTTCAAACCCTTTCTCACAGAAGTTAAAAAGTGGTAACAATTTTTTTTTAATTGTGTTCTTATAGCAGTTACTGCACCTGTTGCCTCAATTTCGATTGGTTACTTATGGTAACTGACTTGTAGAGACGAAAAATATGTTAAAGGTAGCCTAGGGAGACTGCCAAATTGGTGTTTCTACTTTAACTGAAAGGAAACTTGTTTGTTCCCAGCTGTGCTGCCCTTAAGTTTTCCCTTTTAAGACACTTAATGCTTCATGATAGAGGGTCAAAATTAACAGTGTGATGCAACTTTATCTGATTATATGAGAGAGCATATAACAGGTATGGCTGAACCAGATGAAGTCCTGTTACAGTCAGTTTCCAGCTGATACTTTTTGAAAGTTGGGGTGACTCTGAGGGAGAGGAAGGAGCACCACTGGAGGAATTGGAGAAGGCACTTTAGGAGGATTTAGTTGCCCTGCTGCCTCTTCTACTACTGCTTTTCTAAAGTGTTTACTGCAAAGTAAAATCAAATCTGTTCATATCTTGAACCTGTCTCCTTTCTTGCAGGTGACCCCGTGCAGTGGAGCGCTTGGGTGGGCCAGTGTGCTCTGTACCTGATGATTTTGGCATTTGAGAAAACCATCATCATCATAGTGTTGCTTATACCTCAGTGGACAGAGGTTTGTGTTCTTGCAGCATTTTGCAGGTGAATGAGTGTCAGGGGGAAGCTGTAAAGGGTTCCAGTAGTGTTTATGGGTTTGGCTCAAGTATCATAACTGTCTACAGTCCTTGCCAATTAACTCTGTGGTAGTGGTGTGTTCTGTTAGTTTAATTGAGGTACTGCTAATGAGGCTTTCTGGCATCCATTGCCAGGAATATCCTATTGTATTTTGAAGGGCTTTTATATACTGTGATATCCAAAGTTTTATTCTATCTCCTTGTCTAAAGTCCTCTCTTATCTTAATTCTTTAACTCTTACTTACAGCTATAGTGTATTCTTGCAGTATTTTAAAGAATTTTCTTTGCCAGACCTTGGTGATACATTTAACTTAGACTTTGAGAAATGTGCAGTGTGTTAGTGAAGCCATTGCTGATGACTGGATAAATATTTATTTTGATAGACTGTGCAATCGAATATTTGAAGTGATGTTACTGAAGCCCATTAGAACCAGTTTAGCCCTGTTGTATGCTCTGGAATACTTTGGGGACTGTCGTCTCCTTACTATGTATTTTGTAAAATTCTGCTTTGTTTGCATTTCCTAAAGATGAAAACTAAGGCATGTTCCTTGGGAACAAACAGCTCTAAAATATTCAAGATGATTCTAACACAGCTCCTCAGACTTCTGTAAGCAAAAATGACAGAGCTAAGTTTCTTGTCAGCCTCACTTACTTATCTGTGGTAATTTATAAGCTGTCCTAAGTACTCTGCTTTTCTCAAAGCTGCCCTTTTTTGGTTCATCTGTGTTACTTCTGTCGCATTAGCTGCTGCATGAACATTGCACTGCCTCAGCCAGTTGTGTGCACATGTTGCCATGACCTGAACTGCTCCTCTTCTTTTCACAGGTGGCTTTATTGAATCCCATAGAGAACCCTCAGCTGGAGCTGGCTATCGTCATGCTGATAGTTCCCTTCTTTTTTAATGTTAGTACGACTTGAGTGCTTCTGGGAAATGTTTACTTGGATATCTTTCAGCCATGTCTTCATTATTTAACATTAGTCCTTAAAACACAGTGTTGTATCGGTGCCTAAGTTAATTTTTAAAGAGAAAGAGTATTAAAGAATGGGAAAAATATCTGGATATGTAGATTTTACAAAGCTGAAATCCAGCTTGAGCTAAGGAACCCGGCTCAGAGGGGAGGCAGAGATGCCTCACAGAACTCTTTGGCCTGATGACGTGAGTAGATTGAATGTAATACTGAAATACTGACATAGAGATCACAAAATTACAGCGAATCTGCTTCAGGAAGCAGTTGGTCTGAGGACAGATGTACTGTGAAGTATCCTGTGTCTGACTATGCCCGAGAGTGGCTGGCCTACGGTGGAGCAGAGGAAAAGGGCAAGTGTGCAGTCATCCTTCCCAAAGTATACTGTTCAGCTATCAGGGATTTAGGGATTAGAGCCAGAGATAGTCTTTGCTTGCTGGTAAAGCTTTGCTACGTGAAGAGTTAATATATGATCACTGTGAATAGTTGCTGCTTTCCTTATTTTCTTTCTGCCACAAAAGAATAAAGTAGCTGGGTTATAGAACAATGAAAATTGTAGTAAGCCATGTGACACATGGCCTATACAAGATTTAGTTGTTTGGCCAATTCAGAATTACTGTCAGGTCCTACTGCTGACCAGATGGACTTTTCTTCTACTCTGAGGAAAGCTGAGCTGTCACTTTCCCCTTCTCTTTAACAGGCATTGATGTTCTGGGTAGTAGATAATTTTCTTATGAAGAAAGGGAAGACAAAAGCTAAACTTGAAGAAAAGGAAGCAGGACAGGATTCAAGAAATGGAAGTAAAGTCCGATACAGGAGAGCAGCGTCACATGAAGAGTCAGAGTCAGAAGTATGTAGAGTTAATTATTATAATTAATGCAATATCAAGCCAGTTCATCCCTTCTGACATTGATTTCATTGTAATACTGTCAATGTAGGTTTGATTTTCTGTGCATGTACAGTCGTTCTAGTATTTGCTGTGGAGAATCAGTTAAGGAAAATGTCCTTGTTGCACCACTTGTGGCATTTAATTTCCTTCCAGGCGGGCAGGAAGAGACAATGATATATGTAAATATCACAGGTGATCTGTGTTGCAAATACTTAAAAAAAAAAACCCACAGGAATACAAAACTAACAGACAGTTCTAATTTAAAGAGCTTTCATTGTTTAAAGTGAGAAGGAGTTGGTGGAGGCAACTGACCCAATTTTGGAGAATTATTTACATACTTACCGTAGCACAAATTTGTTCTAAATTACACTAAGTGAGCAGTTTTTAGTTCAGCTGAAGGATGGGTGGTTTCTGTGAAGGTAAGTTGTTTTAACTTTAGTAAGTTAATGTAACTTTTCTGTGTCATAGACAGTGCTATTCATATGGAGGTTTATTTAAAAAAATGATTGTCACATTCCCAGTGGGGAGAGAGAGCTTAAATACAGTTATAACCCCTCATTTGCGAGAAACGGGTCATGTCAGAGGTCTCACAAAACATCAAATTCACAAATACGTGCAGGTCATTAATATGCATGCAGGCCATGCCCACCGCTCCACCCCCAGCCAATCAGGAGCTCTGGGGAGCCTCTTCAACTCCTCCCTACAGATTCTCTCAGCACAGGGCAGGAAAGGGAAGCATTTCTGCGCCCTGGCTGCCCCTGAGAATCCCTGGACTTCTCTTTGGGCACACTGCCACTTCTGCATCTGCAGCCGGGGCCGGGCTGCTGTGACCGCGTGTGTTTGCACTGTCCTGTCGGCAGCGCAGACCTCGCAGTGGGGATATACTGTATTGTCTCTCAAGCTGCCCCCAGTGTTCTGAAGGTGCAGGAGTCACTTCTTTGTGTTTAGGCCTAATGGCTGTAGTGAGATTAATATGCATGAATCCTTCTTTGAAATCTGCTGGAGGTCCCAAATAGGATGTGTGATGGTGTTTGATAGTGCTGGCAGTAAATCCTAATTGTGTTCTATCAGCTATTTCCTGAGCAAATGATGAGGTGCTTTGCAAGCATAAAAAAAAAGGAACGGGTTAAAAATAAAAAGGAGAAAGAGTGTGACTGATCCATGTGCTCAGATGCTGCCATTTGGTTTTAGATCCTTATTTCAGCAGATGATGAGATGGAGGAGTCGGATGTCGAGGAGGATCTGCGCAGACTGACCAACCTGAAGCCCATCAAGAAAAAGAAGCATCGTTTTGGGCTGCCTGTATGACACCTTCCCTGGCCTGTGCACTCGCAGGTTTCGTGGCAAAAAACTTCCGTCAGTGGGGTTTAATGTTGCAATTGCATCTCCCTTTTCATACAAACTGACTTAAGAGCAAAGGTCTGCCAACAGAAGGCGAGCAGTTGGAAGACTTCCAGTTCAGTTGCACTACAGACACACTGACCAATTATGCAAGAATGTCTTCTCATCATGTGTGAAAAACAGCCGGGTTGGGGATGAGTCACTGACAGATTTGTATGGAGGTGTCAGAAGACCAGAGAGAACAGTTACAGAATCTTTCACTTTTGGTTACTGATGAGACAGTGTAAGAAGTTCTCAAAAAGGCATCAGAGTTGACTAAGTTAAAGGAGTATGTTTTATTACTAAAACTGGCTTTTGCAGCATAATTCCTAGAGCAGAATAGTTTATGGTTACAAGCTGTAACTTGACATTATTTTTTTAAGTATACAAATGTTTACTTGCTACCGGGTACCTATGGAGCTAATAGGTGGAACAAAGATTTTTTTCCAAGTCTCCTCAAATCTATTTGACTATTTTATACTTAAGTTATATTTTCATACAGTTGTATTTAAAGATTCTCTTTGTCAGAGAAAAGGGCGCAGTTCCCTTTTTTTGTGCAGAACAGGTCAAAATATTTGTAGTGAAAATCTTATTTATCTTTATGTCCTGGTTTAAGACAAAGGGATTGTAAAGGGAAAAGCTCTCTGTTACTGCTGAAGTCACCAAATATGTATCACTAGAAAGGAAGTCTTATGTGTGCTTTTGACCACATAATTCAAAAATACCTTTTTTAATAGGAGGTGGTGTTTGCATATTTGACAAACGTGCACTTTAGTGTATAACAAAACTCCGTTGTGATAGGTTATTTGTGAAATGAGTACCTATGGATGACTCATTATTTATGTTTCTGCAAGTCTCTTGTGCATTACCTCTGAAGTGACCCAAAACAGATGGAACATTTCTGATGCTTTTCCTTTTATAGGGCCTGCGGAACAGCACCGTGGTCTGATTGAAGCAGTTGTGCTACAATATTGCAAATACAATTCTGTCCCTTGTTTTTTGTTGGAAAAGCAACTTAACAGCAACAACAACAAAAAAATTCTTCTGTTTCATTTCCATAAAGTCTTGTTAACTTTTAGGAGTAAAAACCCAAACAAACCACGCAGCACAAGGAGTGCAGTGCAGTTGTTAATACAAAATTTCTGTGATTTCTAGTGTATCTCTCTTCTGATAATTGACAACGTGCTCATCTGAAACCTAGCAGACATCTTTTCAGTGACATCCTTTTGCTTTGCATATTTCCTAAGTGATTGTTTCTGACAGCTTTCCTTGCTCAGTTAAACCTTGTGCAGGGCAAGGCGATGTGTCAAAGAGGTGACAACAGACCTTAAGTGCAAATCTGTTGTAGTGTCTGGACACCAGAAAAGTCCCAAGCCTTAAACCAAACAGTTTCATTGGAAAACTGCTCAGAACTTTTTAAGATTTTTTACATTTTTTTATAGATTTACTAGGTCTTAATGTGATTTATTATCCAGACCATTCAAACGGGCCTTAGTAAATACTGAGCTGTGCTTACTCTCACTATTCCAGCATTCCTTTTCCCAGTGTGACCGCTGAGGAAAACACCATGCTCTCAGACCTCGGCGTATCCAGGCGGCTCAAAGGGACATTTTACCAAACCTGAGGTTTTATTTGAGCCACTGACCTTCATTACTGTGCACTGAAATGTAAGAACTGCAATAAGTTACAGTACTAATGTTTCTTTTAGACTGAATCTAGAAACCAGGGACATCGGGAGCTTAACTGAGTTCTTTTGACATGCGGGGAGTGGGGGTAGAGAAATGTCCCTCATTAGTGTTGCCTCTGTTTTAGGTTTTCTGGGGTTTCTTTTAATTGATTGTGTGACTTACGTCTTCTCATGCTGATTTACCACTGGGTGGGCGCGGATCTCCAAAAGCACAGCTTTTCAAGGAATTCATTTTCATCAACGGAATAGTCTCATACAGCTCACTTTTCCAAAGGGATTCAAGAGCTAGGATTGGCTCTTGTCACAAATGTCAGCATTTATTTTTTTAGCATAGGGTTTGTTCTATTTCAGGTAGTGAGATACTGAGCACGTGCTGTGTCCCACTGCACCGCCCTCGCTGTCCTCGCCCGCTGAGATCCCTGAGCTGCGCACACAAGTTTAACTCTACGAGCTTGCATTTTATCTTCCTTTTCCCTTCTCCAGTTGCCTAAATTATCAAAATTATTCTAGTCTCATGTTTAGTCTGTGAAGTGTCAGTATAAAATTATGGCCTTAATCCTGTGAAAATACTTGTTTTGAGCAGACCTCAAACTTATTGACCAAGTACAAACCAGTGTAAAGTGCTAGTGAGCAGTTTCTTAAAGGTAGTTGTAGCAAAGGTTCTGAATGCCTAATTTTTCATGTCTTAAGTGCTTAAATATCACTTGATGTGAGATTTTTGGGTTGCCTAGCAAGATGATGCAGTAAAGCGCTATGAGCCAAAGACACAGAAGTATTTTAACTGCCACAGTAGTAACAGGAGGGGCAACCTTCACAGGGGAAAAACCATCTCTGTCTTTGTCTACTAAGACAATAATTTATTCACAACTTCAGCTAAATAACAAACTCTGAGTGTTCTCTCTATTTGTTCTTTGCTGTCATGTGAAAGAGATGGAAAATGTTAAATAGGTGGGTTTCCTCTGTAAAGTAAAAATGGGAATTCTTGCAGTGGGTACAAGTAGGACAGATGCTCTTACCTGATGGGCTTGCAAGTGTGAGGGGGGAGTATGTGCCTAGTGCTTCACTATGTCTTACTGCTCGTTGAAATGTACTGGCAGGACAGTCTGAAACAGGCTTCTCATGAGGAGTTGATCTGGTAATGATATTGCAACATCTCAGCGTTGGCATTATCCTCAAACTGGCCCTCAAATTTCTGCCTGTGAGCACACTTCAGGACAACTCAGAATAATTCAGGCTGTTGTTAATTCAGGCTCTGCTTAGAAAATGTGATTCTATTTAGGGAAAATAAGTTATGTAGTATATGCCGAAGTAAGAGAAAGGGATTATAACTGAGAGAAGAGACACAGAAGTATTGGTGGAGATTGAATTTACCATGAATGGTCAACCTAAATGTATTAACTGTTTCTAGCCTCCAACCTCTGATGTCTGCATAAACTTTAAAACACTGGTGTTGTCTAATACGTGTTTTGGCTTTAATACTTTCAGATCCCCTTGTCTTACTTTAAGTAGGTGAATGCTGTCTGTTAATGTTGCTAACTAAACTGTACTACTTATAGCTTTTCTTCAGGGAAAACTCAGAAATTGAGTTGCAAATTAGAGCAATGCAAAGTGATCCCCTCTGGCAGGTGTGTGATTCCTGCCGTGCCTGGGGAGGGAGGCCTGGGCTCTCCCGCTCTGCTCAGAGCTGAGCATCACAAGGAATCTCTGCCACTGTGCTTGACTAACCCATGTTTGCAACTTTGCTGTGCTTTTTACAGGAGAAACCAGTAGTGAAAGCGAATAAAATTCAGCCACATCAAGTCAGAGTACATCTACAGCATAGGCATGCAAACTTTTTTTTAGGTGACGTTTCCAGTTCAATTACTGAAAATGACTACTATGGTTTTACAAAGTAAAACTGCAGTATCTTTGAAAAAGGGACTCTTTTGTAGGTGTTTTTGTCTTGCGTGGATGTCTGTCTCAAACTGAATGTGGGGTTTGTTTTTAAGTAAATTCAGAGTATAGCAAATGTGAGCAAAACCAACAGCTGTATTCTGCTGCCCTCTGTTTGGACCATGTTGTTTAATCAGTGGTGTTACCTTAAACTTTTAAGGGTATCAGATGTTATTACATTGTATAATGGTTTACAATAAAGTTTGACTTATTACAGATTTGTACACTTGTTTTATAATTGTTTTGTTTCAAGTCCATGTGTTTCAGTGTTCATAGTGTGCTCTTGTGGGAAGCAGGTTTTGCTTGGAGTTTAACTTTGGATCTACTTTTGTGCATTCTTATGTTGATTTTAATTTCAGTGCATTCATTCACCTTAATTAATGACAAGTCCCATTTGAGCCAGAAGAACCACTGTTCTTAAGTTGCCATATGTTTTTCTGCAACCCTTTCTCAGCAAAGGTGTTTTCCACACTTCCTGTTGCTGTGGAAGATTTTAATAGGTGCTATTGAATAAATGAGCCTATTGTATCATTGTCATTCATGTCCCATTTAACACCTCTCAGGACCTCAACCATGCGGACAGTATTTCTACTCTGAGATGTAAGTAACTAGATTTAGGTTGGGGTTTGGTAAGGAAAAATGATCTGTGTTCATGATCTGTGCAAGGAAATGATTGTGGCTGTTGTTAAGCACTGGTTTAGGAAATGTGTGATCAAAGAGAACAGAATTGCCCAGGCTGTGGGCATGGCTTAGAAACTTCAGGACATGCCACCTGCCTCTGTGAGCTCCTCACCTCCTGCCCCAAATGGTGAACAAGTTCTAAGTGGTTTGATTTTGTTTGTGTAATCATTTTGTTTGTATAGATTAAATTGCTGTGAAAGCACAACTGTGTTGCTTTTGAGTGAGAAATATGTACCAATTAACTGAAGCAATTTTGAAAGCTGAAGGGATAAAATAGTTCAGTGTCTTGAGTTCTAAATATTTGTTTTAAACATGCAGAATGTTTTTCCTCTCAGAGAGCATTGGAATAGTGATGCTTGTGGAGAAATGTCTCAGTACGGAAGTGTTGCTTTGTACAGTAGGCAAAAAATCTGCTGTTTTTCCTAAAGAAAATGTTTTATTTTTGCTTTTTTTCCCTACTAAAGGCACTGTCATTCTGCAGAAGTGCTTCCTTTAGTTCACTAAGCAATGGGTTTAAAATAAAAATTCCACCTAAGGAATGGCCAAGGACGTAACATGCAAGCTGCTTAGTCCACAAATAATTTCCCCCCAATAAAGGAAAACATCTCTGGCTTGGAGGGAGTTCAGCTGAAAGGCAGAGTGGGCACCCACAGGCCTGGGGGTAGTTCATGACCAACAAATCCTACGGTGCTGGAGCTGTTTCATAATGAAAAATACCAGTCTTATTTGACGTCCTGTGCTTCTGTGTAGCCTAAAAACACGGGCAGAACTCGAGGAAGGGCCGAGGCAGGTTTCTACTGCTATTACAGTAGTCGAGATCTCTCTCCAGCAGATGTTTGAAGGTGGCTGCCTTTTCACATTAACCCACCTGTCTGGAGTCTTGGTTCTTTGGAGGTGTTGAGTGCTGGTTTCTTTGCATGACGCAAAGATTTAATGTAAAAAAGGGAAAAAATCCCCCACCCAACCCTCTCCTAGTGAAAAGTAGAAATTGTGCTTAGAGGTGGGGGTTTTCTAATTAAAAAGTTGTTTAGAGAAAAACGTTAAAAGTTCTGGGAAGGGTTTTGCTACTGTCAGCATGTACAGTGGGAACACTGCGTTTATTTGAGTATGAGTGAGCTGTTCCTATACAGATGATGGGTGAAATAATTAAACCTACTAAAAGTGCTGGAAATAGAAAGTAATTTTACCCTCAGTTGTGTAAGATCAGTGATAGAACTCTAAGGGTAAAATCAGTTAATAAAACTAGTTTATTAACTGTCCAAAGTGTACAAACCACTCTTCTGCTAAAGATCCCTGTGCAAAAGCAATTCAGGGCACAATGTTATGCTCCAGGCATTAGGTTTATATAATCTTTAGAGAACGCTTATTTTGTTAGGCTGGGAAAGAAATGTTCACTCTCTTTATCTCCTCCTCCCTCCCCCAAAAGGAATCAGAGTCGATTTTGTGTCCATAACAAAGTTTTGCCTTTTAAAGTTACGAATAGAGCCCCGGCGGACTCCCCAGGAAGCCGGTGTTGTGGCAGGCTGGGCTTCCCCGCATCCCGCTGCCGCAGCTGTCTGCTCCCGTCAGCCCGGCTCCCTGAGTGCTGCACACCCGAGTCATCGCCAGGAATAACCCAACAACAACAACAGCCTTTCTCAGTCGGAATCATCCCGGGTTCTGCTTTGGGAAGATGACCCAGCTCATGACTTCACGTTGGATGCTCTATATAAGTCCAGGAAAACAACAGGCGCTCGCAGAGCTCACGGGCTGGATTTAATCAAAGCCAGGAAAAGACCTCCGGAGGGATTTTGGGAGCGCCGCAGTTATGTCACAGGTACAGGGAGATCTGTGCAGCTGGCTGCCCTCGGAGCAGGGTGCCTGGCAGACCTGCTGCTAGTTTGGATGCTTTGCTTGAGGAGTTTATTAACCAGCGAATTCACCTTTTCTGCTTTGTGACTTGTGTGATGGCACTGAAGTAATTTTAACAAGTGCATTGTTAGGAGGGATTATTTGATGAAGGAAAGCAGCTGCCCTCTGCATGGTTAATTAATCTAGTTTTAAAATGTTCTGGTTTACCTTAAATATTCCTGTAGAAGAGAAAAACCATTCCCCCTGCTGTGGTTTGGGGTGTTTCACAGGAGGAGGGATCTCTGCCTTTCCAACACACTTTCTCAGTGATTTGAAATTCTGGCAGTATGTAGTTTTGAATTTGGAAGGAGCTGGCTATGCTGAACTGTGCTGGTGTGTAAAGCTTAATGTACTAACACGTAGGAAAAGAGTGTGACTGAAAATTACAGCTCTTAGGATATAGTATTGGTGACTGAAATTTTGTATTACACTTTTTGTGTTCATTTTGTAACTAATGGTTTGTCTTTACTGCATTCCCCAATAATCAAAGTGCTCTCAAGGTCAGTTAAAAATGTTACATTTGCAACACAAGCTGCTCGTGCCTGTCAGAGCTCTCCCCAGCATGAGAATTTTATGGGATGGGTGAGATGGAGATAGAAACACAGAGTAGAGGAGCACAGGTCTTCAGCCGCATAGAGTAATTCAGTTCAGCTGTTTATTCCAAAGAAAAGGGGAATTAAAAGCCAGTCATGTGTCTTGTAAAACAGCACTTTTTAACTTGTGACAGGAGGAGATAAAGCACAGGCTGCACTCCTGTGCCAGCTGGGAATGGCTCCTGGCAAACCCTGCTCACAAATTCCGGGAGCAATTAGCAGTGGTGGGGCTGTGACAGTGGCAGCTGCTGGCCAGGGCTCACCGTAACCTCTGTGCAGCAGCTTTGCTCTTCAGCTGGGGGCCAGCTAATCCACAGCAACTGTCCTGCTGGAAAATCCTGTGATCAAAGCATGGGAGGGTTTATCTTAAAATAACTGGGTGAAATTCAACAGCTCTGCTCAGCTTGGCTGTGTCTTGGTGCATCTAAAGTGCTGCCTTTCCTCACTGTGTCCCTAAGAATTCCCTTGTCCCAGTCTGAAGAAGCCCTGCAGCTACTGTCTCTTGCCAATAATGGGTGAAGGATTTTTGCACTTCTGTTGAAAGAAACAAGGGTCTTTGGTTGCCTGTGGACTGGGCTGTGAGTGTGAGGGACTGTTCCCATCACATGCCAATTGTTGTTACGGATGGGCAGGTGAGACCCTGGCTGTGGGGATATTTGCTTCCTCTGCTGACCAGTTACCAACTGTTGTGGATTCTGAAGGGTTTGCTACCACCCTTTCCCCTCACTTGCCTTGGCTGCTGTTGTCCCCAGAGATTCTGTGCATGTTTTTTTTCCCACAGCACATGCAAATGGGATTGACAGAGAGCTATTCTGAGCGTTCCTGGGATTTACAGCCAGCAGAAATCATGCCAAAGGCCCCAGTGGAGCCAGCCCACCCAACCAAGATCCAGGCATGCAGGCACTGTGTCTGTATGCTCCCTGGCACTTGCTGCTCCAGCCATTTCTAGGCCTTGAGGGATTTGTTTCCCTCCATAACTGTTTTTAGCCACACAAGAGGTGCCTGGAAATGCCACAGTGGGCTCCACGACTGCCAGCACCCACATACCAGAAGCCCAGTGACGTTTTAGTTGATGGTTCAGTGTGCAAATATTTCCGACCTGGTGTGTGGGTCTTCTTTTTAATCATATCCCTGTGTCCCTGCATCCTGCCACGAGGGTTGCCTGGTGGGACGCTGGAAATCTGTCCATGAAATAGTAAACCAAAGGGGGAATTCTTGTGGTGCTGGCTGCTGCTGAGTGAAGTTATGTCAGACTGTGGGGCCCCAATTTAAAGGTAGGGGTATGCTGATAAGAAGTAAGGTAACCCCAATTTTCTTCTAGTGGGATAAACTGTAAATAGATTAGTACTTGGCTGTTGCTGTGTCCCACCTGATGATAAATGCATTTCTGTATTAGATTTCCTCCTTGTTCTTTGGGTTCTGAGCCCAGTGTTTCAGATGGGTTCAGTACGTGCTTGTACTCAACCCTGTTGAGTGCTCAGATACTTTTGTTCCCTAAATTTAAGATCAGTAGCTATGGGTCAAGTGTTTATTCCAGCTCAGTCAAATGCAGCTTCAGAATCTCTCTGATCAGTCTCCCAGAGAAGTAGACTGAGGCACAAGCCAAATTTAATAATGAAGTGTTTCGTCCTTACCGTATGTTGGACAGATTCTTAAATTACCAATCAGTACTTACAGGATGACCAGGCAGGGCTAGACAGATAATCTAAAAATAAAATAAAAATCTTTAAAAATTAAGCAATTCACTGCTTTTTCAAAGGCAGCTAAGTCAGAAGACAATTTCAGAACAGTAAAATCACATCAGATTTTGGGAAGAGCAGCGAAATTGTGATTATTTAACTGGATCTAGAGAGTGTGTGTAGTCTAAGAATTGAAACAAGTGGAGTATTGTGTCTCTATGTGTTGTAGCCTTTGGGTTGAGGCAGGTTTGTTTGTTGTGCTTCAAACCTGAAATACTGATGTGTGGGGAACATGTTTGTTTCTTAGCCAGCTCCTGTGAAAAAGAAGCGTCCTCCAGTGAAGGAAGAAGACCTCAAAGGAGCCAGAGGAAACCTTACCAAAAACCAGGAAATTAAATCCAAAACCTACCAAGTGATGAGGCAGTGTGGTAAGTCTCCTTGATGGAAATGATTAAGCAAAGTAAAACATTGACTTGATTGCTCTTTTCGAGTGAAAGGGTCACCTCTGGCACAGCAGCCTGTGGTGCACTCATCACCTGGCCTGGCAGGGCAGGGGTGGCACCCTGAGAAGCCAGCTGGGCTCTGATTGCTGTCATTGCTCTCCCTGTCTGGATAAAGTAGGAGGGAGTGCCCTGATTTTGCCTGACCAAGATTCAAACCAAGCCCTGGAACTATCATCAATGTCAGTGACTGCTGAAGTTGAGAATCGGAGGCTTGGTCCATGGGTTAGGGAATCTGTAGTCTCTCAATTGATGAATTTTGATGTGTTTGAGATTCAGCAGAAATTGAGGAGAATAAAGGGCAGAAGGTGAGATAAAAGTGAGTGGCTGTTTTCACTGAACACCCTTAGTGCTCTGGCTGTGTATTCATTTTTCGCCACTAGTCTGAGAGTGTAAGGAAAAATTTTGATGGTTGCCTTCCACTAGACCAGGCTACTCCTTTAAAAGGAGACTTGGGGCCAGTCAATGATAATTGAGACATGATAATTTGGGGCCAGTCAATAATAACAGGTTCTGTCAGCTGTCCCAAGCTTGGAATAGAAGCGCTGTGCTGTAAGGTTTGGGAAGTTGACGGACAGATGAAGTATTTATCAAATGGGTATTCAATGGGTATACAATCAAATGTATTTCAGCAGCACTAGTTTTATTCCCTGAATTTGGATGCTAATTCATTGATTATCTCTCCTGATTTTCTTTTCCAAGAACAAATGGGCTCCGCAGCACCTTCTGTATTCAGCCGGGCTCGGACAGGGACTGAAACAGTCTTTGAGAAACCGAAAGATGAGCCGGCCAAGAGCGTCTTTGGCTGACAGTGAAGCTGGATGCATCTCGCCCAGATGATTGTTGTAATATTTTCCCAAATTTCTATCCCTTACACTGAAGTCACTGTAATTCAAGTAGCTATTTTCCACTGTAGATCATAAAGAAGAGAATGTACTCAAGTCATAGGGTAAAATTCCATGTTCATTTTTATTACATGCTTTCTTTCCATGTATTGGACGGTGTTTGCTATAACGGTTTAATAAAAAAAGGTTGTTGGACACATCTTGGCACACTGTGGTGACTCATTGGAGTTTAGACTCAGGTTAATTCTGACCATCCCCTCACGGCTCCCCCCTCACAACAACCCCCTCAATCTCTCCCCTCACACCCCTCAGGGCAGATGTGCCAGGATTTCCCCCCCTGCAACTCTGCCCGGAGGGCAGTGCTGGGCCTTCAGAGTGCCCCAGCACCACGGGAGGGATTTCAGCCCACTCCCAGTGGCTTTTTCCTCATGTCCTGCTGGATCAAGTGAAAAACGTGGTGGCAAACACAGCCGCCATGTCCTGCCCCACCAAGGAGCCGAGTTCGATACCTGTACAGCAGTCAGGCCTGCTCTGAGGGGGAGCTTGTTTTTGCAATGGTTTTCACTTCTTGATTTGCTGCATTAAACATTAAACCTGTTTTGCACCAAAACCTGGAAGTGTTTCTCCTCAGCTGAGCCTCTGCTCCAGCACAGAACATCCTCTGCTCTGTGGGCACTTGCCAGGCTTTCCACACACCCCAAGTCCCTGCGGCACATCTGGGTATGGTAAGGGAGGTGACAATTTTATTTGAGGAATTACTTTTATTCTACACAGATTAGACCTGATTAAGAGATAAAAGTGATGTGAAAGGTCTCCGTGCACCACGAGAAATGCCTTATTTGCCTTTGGTGTCCCAAACACTTGACAGACAAAATGTGACAATGTCCACACAACTCCCAGAGAGGCTGCAGAGCAGGGCTTGCATAAGGCAGCAGCAAATCCTTTGGATTTAGGCAGGGAAGCTTCCTTTAAAAAAATAAGATATTGTTAGTGCGTTCCCTTCCCCCATTTTTTTCACTTTCAAAGATTATTATTTGCAGACCAAACCCTGCCTCCTTGCTTTGCTGGCAGGGAAGCTTCCTTGGGGCCCTAGGTCCTCACAGATACCTTGGCACAGCCTTTTCCTCAGAAAGATCCTTCCAGAACATGAAAAAAATCCTTATGGAAAAAAGTTCCCATCCTGATAACGCTGGTGCTGCCCCTGCAGATTTGCAGGCAGGTAGCAGGAGAAGGGGGTGCTGTATTCAGACCCTGCTTTGGGTATTTTGGTGCCAGTTCAGGAAAGCACAGAAACCTCTGTGTCCCATGGATTTGCAGCACAGATGCTACAGGGAAGCAAAGGAAGTTACCTGCCAGAAACTGAGGATTTGGCTAACAGGTTTATTTCTAGGATGGCCTCAGGTTCAGTGACTTGTGATGCTTCCCATTGTGATGAAATTCCAAGGGCTGGGGATCTTTCATGCTTTTTCTGTCTTTTAAGATGGACCTCATCTGAAAAATGCACATTGGAGATTAAACTGTATCCCTGGGACAAAGCCACTTCCCATGTGGGGCAGCAAAGTCTGTGCTCTCCTGTATGGAATGCAGGAGTCCTCTGCTTGTCCCCTGGAAAATTTAATGACTGCTGCTGGAGATACTTGTAGGTGAGAGGGACAAATAGAAACCTACCTGGATCATTTTTGTCAGTATTTAGTTCATCCTTGCAAATCTAATCAGTCCAGTCCTGGGAAATGTGTGAATGAACTTTGAACAGGAAATGGATAGACAGGTGTCTGAACAAAGCCCCAAGGTTTGAGTGTTTAGGTACTTTTGCACTCAAAAATATCTCCTGTTGTGATGGTTGATATATATCTTTTCTCCAAGGTGACCTGGAGTTGTTTCACTGTGCAATCCTGCGCAGTGGGAGCTGCAGGATTGGTGTCCAGTGTTCCAGCAGCAGCAGCACTGGACACCAGCAGGGATGGCTGGTGTCAAGGTTTGTACTGAAACAGGGCTTGGTGCTTGAGTGAGGGGCAGGGCTGAGCTTCAGGGTTTTCCTGCAGCTGCTTCAGCAGGTCCCAGAGGGATGTGGAAGGGGTTTCACAGCATTCCCGGCTGCTGGCTGGTTCCAGGCACCCAGGAGTGGGACAGAGCTGACCATACAGCTTAAATCTATGCAGTGAAACCAACTCTTTAACATCCGTTTGATTTTACATGTAGGCATTAGAAAACTGATGACAGATCCACTTAATTAAATCTAAAGCTTCGGCTCTTGCAGCTCGTAGGCCACTAAGTGTATAATCCTGTGTATTTTAAGGGATTAAAGCATTACACAAGTTGTACAAGTTAATCAAATATATAGCAGTTTAATTTTTTCACTCTTAAAATACTGTATCTATATTTATATGTCCTGCTAGAAAGAATACAGTATTTGTCAGTGGTATAAACAGCCTGTCTGGGAGAAATGAAGTTTATTTTTTAAAAGAGTTACTTAAAGCACAAGCCTTGTAAGACCAGACTGTGCTCAGCACATTCTTTATTGTGAACTTGTAGATGTCTGGTGAGTGATCAATTACTGAGCCCTGCATTAGTGTCTCCTCATAAATCCAAGGCCACTAGAAGCTTCCTCTCCATCTGGACCCTTTGTCCATAAAATATCCGTGAAGCAAACACAGATGCTTTTATGTATTTTCACAGAATATTTGTGTTAATTTAGGACAATGAATGGCATCACCTACCAATGGCTTGTCAAAGGAAGCCAAAGGGGATGTTTCACAGGCTCTGCTCTGCACCTCTCATGGGCCATTTGGACACAAAGGTTGAAGAAGCCATCAGCTGTAAAACTCACATGTTGCATGTCCTGGCAATCTCCAAATTTGCAGAGTATTTGAGATAACATTAAGGATGTGCTCTCTAAAATTATTACTGTGGAATATGTAGATTCCTGCATCTTGATGCACAGACCAGTTCCTGTGGGATTTCACACGAGATCTAAGTTTAAAAAGAAAACACAAGGTTTTCTTAACTTTGTGTTGTGAAACCTTAAAATGATAATGTTTAACAGCAAAGATCTGTTGGAAAAATAAGTGGTAAACAAGTCCAAGTTTTACCTGTGTTTAATAGGTAAATATTAAGTTTCTTCAAAGTCTACATGATATTCCCAAGGACAAGTTACTCATTAACTGATAAAGATAAATAGAGATTTCATTTGAAAATTTGTCTTTATCCAAAATGGAGCAGAGAACTTTGCTTGCAGTGATGGTCTTTTCCTCACTCGTAGCATTACCAGAAGCTGTTGCTCAGAAGGTATTTGCTGTGTTTTTATTATCAATATCTCTGATTGGGTGGGATTGCAGTAGCTGGCCAGGTAATAGTTACCCTGTCGGTAACTCCTGTGGTAACCACCACCTGGGGAGCCTTGGGCGGGTTGTGTTGGGATTTCAGGGCTTTGGGTTCTTTTAAGATCTTTTGGGTCGGTTGTTTGAGCTGTTACAACACAAATGCAACAGGGGGATCATGCTCTTCCTCAGAGATGTAAGGTATCATATGTAAGGGATCAGTGACTCTGCCTTGGCCACTGGATGAGGTTTGGATCTTGACACAGGACCAAAAAAGGACTGTTTGCAGTGCAGGACTGTTGCAGGAGGTTTCTGACACCCATTTAATAATTTATATGGAATGGAAAGAGGGGAGTAGGCACTCTGGAGGAAGCTGTGGCTGCGGTATATGGGCCAGCAGTGCTTTTTGCTTTCGGGTTCACAGCTGGGGCTGGTCCTCTCCTGTTTCCTTCACCAAAGGCATAGTGATGCTCCTCCTGAGCTACATCCCACTGCACCCTGCTCAGTGCTTTGCTCTGGCCACAGCCTGAAATGCTGCAGGAGGTCCAGGTCCTCATCCCTGCAGCATCCTTTTGTCATGGAGGAGGACCCTTTCTGTACCTGGCAGAGGAGTAGATTTTGTACAGGGTAAGTCTTGCATGGAGCAAGCTCCTCCTGTGCCAGAAGGATGCTCTGTGTGCAGTGATGGCCGTCCCTTCCCTTGCCTGCCATGCCCTGCCCCAGTGATCCACAGCCTGGGACTTGGGGTTTCTCAAAACTAAACCTTCCTCTGAACATGCACAGGTTTGAGTATGGCAGGGCAGCAAACATGAGCAGAGGTGCTTGAGAATGCTCAGAAAGCCTTTGGGAAGAGACACGTCTGGGAGAGACAGACCCAGCCTGGGCAGGGACAGGCACCTGAGCTGCTGGGATCAGGACACTATTCTCTCAATGAATATTTTTGGGGTTTACCCCATTATCCTGGATAGGCACCAGGACATGGAGCACAGCTTGGCCACATGCCATGGAAACAGAAGCAGCCATCCTTTACTCAGCTGGTGCTGGCTGTGGAACCTCCTTCCCGAATACCCAAGCCCAGAGCTGTGGTCACAGTTTTGTGTTGAATGGCCATGTTTAGCCTGGGTAAATTTTTGAATTTCAGCCAGAGCCACAACTGAGAAGAGAAAACTGGATGCTGTTAGTTGGTAAGCAAATAGAGGAGATTAATTATCAAAATAAGATCAGTTAGCCAGTCAAAAGACTTGGAGGCTGAAAAAGTGAAAGTAGAAGTGCAATGATCTGCTCTGATGCTGAGCTTTTCTGCTTTGGTGAACTGTTGGGCTGTTGTGAGGATGGTGATGCCCAGATCAACCTTTCCCAGTGTCACTGCTGAAACAAGGGCAGGACCTTTAGAGACAGCCCAAATGCAGAAGAAGGGTATTCACAGAGGCAGGTGCTCCAGGCAATTCTCAGTCCAGCCAGGCTCTGGGGTGTTCCTGGGCAGCTCCAAAATGGTGCCCCCCTCCCTTGGGAAGCAAGGACTCAGACCAGGAGAAACAAAAGTGCTCAAAGGACATCTCTGCTTGTGCAACCAGCAAGGGGCTGGAAGCCCATGCAGGGCCTCAAACCTGCTAAACATTGCATGGAAGAGAGGGTACTGAGCTGGAAAACAGGCAGCAAAGTCAACAGCTGGGAGAGCAAATAAACAGTCACGGAAGAGGCAGGGCCCTTCCCATGGGTCGAGTGCTTAAAGAAGCTTCTGGTCTTCCTGACATTAATCTTGGGTGATGCATTGGGGTGATGCAGCAGCTGCTTCACAGTACCCTGAGGAAAGAGTACCACAGGAAAGGTTCAATAAAAGGTTCTTTGGAACAAAACCATACAGATGTAGGCACAGATTTTCCATGGGCTTGTAGAGATGTGAATGAACAGATGGCCAAACTGGTCCTGAACAATGCCCTCCCCAATTCCAGCCAGATTTTCTACCGGTTCATTCCTTCATCAAACTTTCCCAACATCACCACGCAGGTAAGCACTGCTTAGAAGCAAAAAGAGAGTGTTCTTGTTTCAGCCTCTTTACTTTTTTTCCAGCCTATTGAAATCTACAGCCTCCACGTGGACTGCAAGGTCACCTCACGGTTTGCTCACACTGTCATCACCAGCAGGATTGTCAACCGAGCCAATAAGTCCCAAGAGGCCACTTTTGAAGTGGAGTTACCCAAGACAGCCTTCATCACCAACTTCTCCATGTAGGACCAGTCCTTACCTGCAGCGTGAAGGAGGCAGCTCTGGGGGCTGGGGGTTCATCTTTCTTCTCAGGATGTGCTGAGCAAAAAGCACAAAGGGTCCTGCACAAAATGCTCTGTGGGGCGAAGTAGGAGGCAGACAAATAGAAAAGGGGGGGGGGCCTTGGTGGGGCCAGGCTGCCTGGGGCACAGGGTGGGTGACAGACATGCTCAGTGAGGGTATTGCTCCTGCTGAGGCTGCCTCAAGACACTGCGAGGAGAAGGGTTCCATTGTGGTGGTGGCTCCTTGCGTCCTCCTGGGTGGGCAGGGATCTGGGAGCCAAACAGTGTCACCTGCTCATGCCCAAAGGGACACAAAGAAACTTCTGTTGAGTTTCTTTCCCCAGTGCATTCCTTCTAATATTAGTTTTTATGGAAACCAAACAGGTCCATTGATGGTCAAGTATACCCAGGAATAATAAAGGAGAAAGCTGCTGCTCAGAAGGAATATGACACTGCAGTCTCACGTGGGCAGAGCGCCGGCCTTGTCCAGTAGGTTGTCATTCTGAGTAACACTGCGCCAACGCTCCTTGGCTTCTGCTTTGTCTGGGGACAGGTTAAACCCTGGAGCCAGTCACATCTCACTGGAGGCAAATGCACAAATCAGTCTTGGATTTTTGATGGGAGGGACAGTGTGTGTGAATTCAGTCGACCCTCTTGCACTTTGCACCCCCCATATTGTGGCTTCACATCTTAGCAGCAGGATTTTTTACCCATGGAGGAGGCCCCTTTTCACAACTGCACATGCGCGACCTGCCGCCGGAACAGCACGGGCAGCTGAGCTGCTGCGGCCCCGCTTCGCCACCCCCACCCCAGGCTCCACCGCTTCCCCACCCCACCCCAGGCACGGCCACCACGGCAACCGATACACAGCAACACAGCGCTGAAACAGCGCCAGGGATCGGCTGAGCGTGTGGGACAAATTTGCACATTAATGAGCTGCCATTCAACACAGAAGTAGGGCTTCACTGAGCCCGATTAAGACTGTGGGTCTGTGATACAGGAGACCCAAATGTATATATATTTTCATATATATATGATTTATATCTGGTACTGCAATGGGCTCCAGTGGGAAGTGTCACGGTTTTGCATTGCTCTGGTGAGCCCGATTAAGACTGTGGGTCAGTATAATCTGTGAAATAATCTATGACTTCAGGAAGGATAATCTTGTTTCACTACACCAAGTTGCTCAGAGCTCCATCCAACTTGGCTCCCTGTCATGTGTGAGCACCTTGCCACACTGGGATAATGCTCAGTGTTATCTGCTTCCCCACCAGCACAGAGGACCATGGCACTTGGGCAGACATTGCATTTTTGGATTAAATTTATCGTGTGCTCCCCAGGTATTAAGTCCTAGCTCTGCTTGATCCCAGTCTGAGGCACACGAGTTTCTGCCCCACTTCTCAGCCTGCACCCGTGGCACATTAATGTAATACACATATGTGATGTATATAACAGCGCTGCAATGTAAAAAGTCTCCTCTATGATGAACAATGTTTACTGCTACTCTTTATCCCATGTGGTCCTTTTGCCATTATTTTGCACACTTCATAAACTATGCCCACCACAAGGAAACCTTCCCTGTGGGAGGTAAATCCCTATTCTCCACCCCCAGCATCAGGGACAGAAAACTGGAGCTGTTCCACGTGTCCGTCAGCATCGCAGCCGCCAGCAAAGTCACTTTTGAGCTGATGTACGAGGAGCTGCTGAAGCGGCAGCTGGGGAAGTACGAGCTGCTGATCAAGGTCCGGCCGAATCAGCTGGTGAAGCACTTCCAGGTGAGCTGGGCCGGGCAGGGAGAGGGGCTGTGTGTGCTCCTCTGAGATACTCATGCCGCTTTCCTCTCTGCTGTCAGATGGACGTGCACATCTTCGAGCCCCAGGGCATTCGCTTCCTGGAGACAAGCAGCACCTTCATGACAAACGAGCTGACTGAGGCACTCACCAAAGTGCAGAATGAAACCAAGGTAAAGCTGCAGCTGCCAGGTGTTACTGCCTGCGGCAGCTCTAAGAAACGTTGCTTTAAATTTTTTCTTTTGGTTGCTTTGCAGGCTCATATTTTATTTAAGCCAACTATAGATCAACAGAAGGTAAATTCTGAACACAGCGAAACTCTCCTCAATGGTGACTTTATTGTGCGTTATGATGTCAAGAGAGAAGCCACTGCAGGTGATATACAGGTGAAAAAAGAAGTAGAAATAAAAGTGCTTTTAGACCATAGATAGGCCTGAATGTGAAGTGCAATCAGTAAAACAGCAAATTTTCTTTGAAACACCAGGAAGTCAGAAAGTGCACTTTTCATTATTCCAAGGTCAGCAGGAACTGAGGGCACCAGACACATTGCAGGAACAGAGCTCCCAGGAAAAACAAACAATCTTTCAAATTTTGTTCTAATACCAAATCTGTATTGCTACTTCATAGATGTCTCTTCACATTCTTTTTATTATTCTTCTGACTGAAGTAGGATGTTTTGTGGCTTCTTCTAAATGAAGTTTAGAGGAACATGATTTATATAACTCTTAAAATAATTGCTTGGTTTCCTTATGGTTTTTCTAATAACTGAGGCATAACTAAAGGCAGCAGGAACTTAACAAATATTTATGGACCGATGAATATTCTAGAAAATAAAGTACAGTATTTTCCATATCATTTAACTACATGGATTGCTAAAAAATTGCAGCCACAGTCACTGAGCAGAGATGTGCTCACAGACATGATGAAGAGGTAATCTGATATACAATGATAATATGGGATATCATACAGATGGCACTGAGGTGTCTAATACAGATGTATGTACATATGCTGCTCTCTTGTAACTTGATCTCTACGGATAGTCTTGCTTCCAGCAAGGAAATACATTTTAATTTCTTTGATTTGGACTTACTGAGAAGAGCAGAATGCTGATCCTGACCCTACCCCCCACCTTCTTGCTATGCCAGAATGTTTATTTCTTTAGATGTAATAGGGGTGATTTCATATTCTATGTTTCAGATTGTCAATGGGTATTTTGTGCATTACTTTGCACCCAGTGAAATGCCAGTGTTTCCCAAAAACATCGTCTTTGTTATAGACCGAAGTGGCTCCATGTCAGGCCAAAAAATCAAGCAGGTAACTTCCCTCAAAGCATGGCCTGTGCTTGCACCAGGGACACACACACACCAGCCTTCCAAGGAATCAACTGGGAATTTCTCTTTTGAAACACATGCTGGTTTTGTACACAGCAAAATCCACTTCAGTACAGTGGTAAGTGTCCCCACCTGGCATGTGGGAGACCCGGGTTCAATTCCCGCCAGGGAGACAGTGTTAAGAGTTGGACTCAATGATCCTTGTGGGTCCCTTCCAACTCAGAATATTCTGTGATTCTGTGAAAATGTTCAAACTTACAGAAACACTTGAAAATACCTGTGCAGATTGAAGCTGTTAAAGAGCAGCACTTGTCTGACACAGCTATTGTTATGGGTATCACACATGAAGGCAGAAAGTGCCTTCTCTCTGTGTTTGCAGAATATTTTGCTTCTAATTTTTGTTTATTCAGTGAAGTTAAAGAATCCATTTGTCTCTTTTACCTTTATTGATGTGTGTAGCTCTGCTAAAGAGCAGACAAGCTCCCTACAGACCTCATAAGTGGGGGGCTTTTTGTCTCTAAATCAAGTGAATTGCCTATTTCTGACGGTCTCAACCTAAAAAATGACATCAAATTTTAATAAATGCATTGGGCTGTGTCTGGAATAGCACTGTAGAGACTTCCCTCATCACCCTGCAATTCCAAACCCCAGTTCTATCAAAGAGGTAGAAATAATCAAAGTGATTGTTTTCTCCTTTGAACAGACAAGGGATGCCCTGTTGAAGATTTTGCAAGACCTCCGCCCCGAAGATCATTTCAGCTTTATCACCTTCAACAACAAAGTGGCAGAGTGGCAGAGCTCTCTGCTGCCAGCCACCGAGGAGAACGTGGCCAGTGCTGCTGCATTCGTGCAGACTCTGTCTGCGATGGGAGGTACGTGTGCCTGGAGCCACAAATATGTACCCAATAAGTAGAATGAATTGGCTAGAAAATAATTTCTTGTATGTATTAGTTATATAGTGCCCCAGAGCTACCCATCAGTGCTTACAAAGCAAGATTGCTGACTACATTATGAGACGTATATATGTATATCCATACACAACAAGGTGATTACATCACGTCTATGAACCACACAAGCCACAAAGTTTTTTTACCAATTTTTATCACAGGGATAACCAGAAGATTCCCTGATAGTACCTTTTTTTCCTACAGAAAAATGGTAATTCACTCAACATTGGACAGCAATTTGATGATTTTTTTTAATATTAAGGGTCCCCTTGTAAAAAAAAAACCAAAAACTATGTCCAAAGTTCTACTCCCTTGTAAGTCACATCACAGAAATAAAACAGGCAAAGTAGTCATGTGGTGTTTCAATTACTGCACCAGTGAGTACTTGGTGTTACTGTTCAGTTTTAAGCACATCTCAAGGGCTCTGTCTCCTTTACTGTTAAACTGTCACCATTGACACAGGGGTGTTTTACCCCAGGCACTAACACCAATAAACCCAGCGGTGCCCAGCTCTTTTCTCTGGCTCCTCAAATAAGGCAGGGAAACTTTCCTTAAACGTAGGTTAACAGATGACAGTGTGTTTATTTAAGCACTTTTTAATGGATCTAGACATGTTTGTATTTCCCATGACATATGTGTGGAAAATGTTCCCAAAGGAATACTCTGGCGCTGCCACTGCAATGTTATACGTACATCATAATTAAGCCCAGTAGGCTAAATCCCTAAATCCCCGTCTCTGTGAGGGATTACATCCTGCAGAAAACTTTAAACAGCTGTGCCGATGGAGTGCAGCAGTTTCTCCAGGTGATTGTCCTCGCTGCAGGCACAGATATCAGTGGTGCCCTGCTGGCTGCCGTGGGTGTGCTGGACAAAGCCGAGGGTCTCCCGGAGCGCAGCGTCTCCATGGTCATTTTGCTGACTGACGGCCAGCCCACTTCTGGTGAGTACATGCTGCCCTCACGCCTCTCTCCATTGCACTGTTTCATCTTTCGCACTTGCATCCCGGATGTTGGTAGACGTGGCCTGTTTCAGGAGAGCTTTGGGATACTCTGGTGGAGCTACTGCTGGATCTGCAGAGGGGGATTACGAGAGAGCTCTGCCAGGGCTCTGAGGAGTGATGGCACAGGCTGCCTGCCCATGACTGCACATCCTTTAGCTGAGAATTGTTTTGTTAAATACCACTGGTGTCTCATTTTATAAACTCAAGAGAATTGTTGGAGATGCTCCAGGCACAGCTGAAATATGAAAGTAAAATACCTGGAGACAAAACATGGACATTTTGCATATACTGTGTACTGTCCCATTTGAGAGGTATTGGTTTGTTGTTTCTTCACTCTCCTTGCCCCAAACGTGAAATATTTTCAAAGTGCTTCTTGTTTCATACTCTTTCCCATGTCTTAACTAGTAATCAGCTGTGACAACACAAACCAGAGGCTTGAGTTAGAAATCCTGGGTGAAATAAACAATAACCCCCCAATGCAATGGCACAAACATCCCTCGTTCTGAACAGGGGTTTATCTTAAGATTTGTGTGGCACCAGCATCTCTCCAAGGCCAGCAATATTAATTCAGCTGTAAGCCCCCTAAGAAGAGTCTGCCTTCTGAATCGTGTGAGCCATTCTGCTTTGGGGTTGGTGTATTTGTTTGGGTTTTTAAATAAAGTTCAGCTTATGGTGCTGCCTGCTCAGCACAGCCACTGAGATCAATACTCCTGAGGGCATTGTACAAACTGCAGGCTGTTCAAAGCCAGGCTGGGGTGGAGTGCCAGGTGTTACTGCATACACTGCCTGCCTTGGCAAAGCAGCTGGAAAGGAAAAATCTGACCTGCTCCCACAATATTGCCACAGGCAGTGACAGCTCCTGCCTGGAAATGCTGATGGAGAAGCTCTCCATACATGGCCATCAGCAGCTCCTCAAATGGAATAAGATGATGGTATGAAAACCTTTCTCCTCTGTCACCAAAGGGGCTGGGAGAGAAGCATGGCTGAACTCATCTTGGAATGGCACCATCTGTTCTTCTCTGAACTGAGACACATAACTTTTATGGATTATACTTGCCTTCTCAAGGCTTGAAGTGTATCCTTCCCTCACACTGTTAGCTTGTAGTGTGTGTCCCTTCTGTCCTAAAAACCTCCTCTGGCCCCCAGAATCGTGTAAAACATTTTGCACTTAGCCATGACGTCAGGAGGAGTTAGTCATAAAGGGGGAAATTCATGTTCTGGCCCTTCATTTGCAGTGGTGGTTTCATCTCCATTTCAATTACCAGCATTCTGTCCCATTGTTTTTTTATATTTTATCTTAAAATATTTTTTAAAACTTCAGGCACAATTTTCCATGAAACCTGCTGCTGTCTTTTTGTACTTAAAAAAACCCAAACCAGCAGTGATATGTTTCTGTTTCATTTACAGGTCAGACAGATGTGAAAGTGATTCAAGAAAACATTCAGAAAGCAATCAATGGGAAATATGCTCTTTTCTGCCTTGGCTTTGGGTTTGATGTCAGTTATAAATTCCTGGAGAAAATGGCCCTGAGCAATGGGGGAATAGCACGTCGTATCTATGAAAACGCTGATGCAGCCTTGCAGCTCCAGGTCAGGAATAAGGAATATGCCAGAAAAAACAGCTATCAACTACATCGTCTGTCTAATCCTAGCAGCAAAAGCACAGATTTTTCTGAGACGAAATGTTGCATTTTAGTTTACCTGTTAATTTTGGGGAAGGAGGAAGGAATTTGAGGGTATGTGAGGGTTTGTATCCTAAACATGGGTGGGACTGTGACGGTGAAGATGCTGCCTGGAGGCTTGAATTCCATGGGAAATCCAGCTTGTGTGGCATGGCCAGCCTGGCTGGAGAAGGTGTGTTGAACCTTGGGAAGAAACATTTGTTTTTTCCCCCTAAATTTACAGTAATCTGACACTGCTGAAGAAGAAGCTTTTTAAGGGGGTTTTAGACATTCAGCATAGTGCTTTGCATAATTCTGCAGCCATTTGTGTGTGTTCTCTCTCTGCTTCTCTTTAGGGCTTTTATCAGGAGGTGGCTACCCCAACATTAATGAAAGTTGAAATGCAATATCCAGAAAATGGCATCGAGGGATTAACCAAGAACAATTTCAAGCTGTTTTTTGAAGGATCTGAAATTATAGTGTCTGGAAAAATTAGCAATGATCTGGATCTTTTGCCAGTAGAAATTAAAGCTCAGTCGGTAAGTGTTTAGTTTACTAATTGTGAAAAACATCTCTCCCTTCTGTCTTCTGTGGTGTAACAGGAGACTTCCAGAAGTGGTTTGTGTGCTGTATATGTTCCTTACATTTGGGCATTCAGCTGTTTTCCCATTTTAGGTATCATGTGAGAATTCAGTTCTCCCTTCTCAGCTTTGCTACAAAAGATAAACCTTGAAGAATATCCAGACATAAGCAAAGAACAATTTTAATCCTTCCAAACACAAAATATTTTGGCGTTTCAAGCATATTTAGCTTTGTATTGTTAAAATGAAGAAGGAAATCTTGATTATTCATCTCAAAAATGCTGAAATAGGACAATTTTGTTTCTTTCTTTTTTCAACATTGTTCAGAAACATATATCCAGAATCCAGGTTTGTTTGGTAGTTTGGAGTCACATTTTCCAATGGGAAAGAACAAAACTGAAGGGCAAAAATGGCACTTTGGTATAGAAAGATGTTCTTTTAAGTCTAATAATGTGACTATAAGTGAAGTCTAGAACTGTTCTTTTGATGGTCAGTTTTCTCCCACTTCAGCACACGAGTGACTTGACTCTTAAAGAAGAAGCAAATGTTAAAGAGAAGGAGCAAGTATTTCAAGACAAAAAATACATATTTGGAAATTTCATAGAGAGACTGTGGGCTTACTTAACCATTCAACAGCTTCTGGAACAAGCGTAAGATATTTTAATGTTTCATATAGAAAAATTCCGAACGTCTTCAAGCAGATTCCTTATTCACAACTCATGTGATCACAAAGCACAATTCTCCAGGTAGTATCAAAACCGTAGGATACTGGGAGAATACTGCATTACTGTATGATGGACATGAGGTGCCTTTCAGTTTATGATAGCTCTGCATTATTAAATGTGTGTGGGTATATATATACACACATATGAAAGCTTAAGGTAAAATATTCTTCATGACATTACTATGAAAGAGATTATAATTGTATGGATTGTGCTGAGCTGTTCTTACACATCTAAAAATATTGTTTATAGATAAGGAAATGGCAATAGCTGGTGAAAAGAACTATATTTGAACTATACATAGGCTCCAGAATTGCAAAGAATTAAGCACCTCCATGATTTCAAGCATGTGAACAGCTGAGATATCCCAATAAGACTGCTGACCTTTCGGCAACAAAAAATATCTGTTAAGACAGAGCTGATATGTAAAGAAATCTGAAGATGACTTGTTCGTAGCCTCTACATGTCATTTCTTCATCACTAACACAGACTTTAGTATTTCAGCCCAACAGGAGGACCAGAAGAGCCTGGAGGCAGAAGCCCTGGAGTTGTCCCTGCAGTACAGCTTCGTTACACCCCTCACGTCCATGGTGGTCACCAAACCCTCTGACCAGCAGCAGGCAGAGCTGGCAAACAAACCCACTGAGGCTGGTAAATGTAGCACTGAACAGCCCCCTGAAACACGCCACTGTTCTTGATTTATTGTTAACCCCCACTTAGGCTCATTTGAGTGTGACACAGTAATGAGGCAAATTGGAGGTAGGAGTTCGGGATTAGGTTCCTTTCAAAGAAAAACAGGATTTTTTTTTGAAAGGTGAAATGGTCCCTCTTTGAAATGTCCCACTTTGGTTTTGTACATGGACGAAATAATTTAGTGTTGACTGTGTGACACTCATCTGTTCCTCTTCCTTGTGTTAGATAATGATGAGCCCAGCAGTCGTCGAGTAGGAGGTAAATATTTTCTTCTTTTCCTGTAGCATATTTCCACAATAGTCTCTAATGAAATAACAAACAAATGGTTGTTCTGTAGAGGGAAGTATCTGATATTTGGGAACGTGTGAACAAAACATAAACAATGACTGGCACAGTCTTTGCAGGGTTTGGGTGGATGACATAGTCAAAGGGAGAACATTTTCCATTCAGGGAGTCTCAAAGGTGAAAATTGTCTTTGGTCTTGAGGAAAAGGAATTCTTCAAGTGAATGGTATGAATGATGTTTTCTGCTTCTTCCTACCATGTGTGAAGCATCTCTCAAAAAATTCAGCTCAAGATTTCCAAGCTATTTTGGAAGGCTTTCTGAGGATGATTTTGGGGTTTCCACCCCCCTTTCTCTTTCAGGAAACAGTATTTATTTGAATATTCATTTTATAGATGGAGAGCCTGGGTTTTTCTCCAGCTCTTTCACAGAGATGTATTGAGGGAGTCCCAGTGCTGCCCTGTTCTCTGGAATTTGCCTTTCCAAGCTGGTGCTGAGGCGTTTAACAGCAGAGCACAGTGACTGTCCTGCCCTGCTCAGGGGCGCATAGGGCTTGGTGCTGCCCTTCCCTCAAAGCTCCCTTTGGCTGTGGGAGGAGGAGAAGAGTTTGGGGCACCTCTGCAGCTGCCGCCCTTCCCTCTGTTGGTGCGATGGTCAGGCAGGCACAGCACAAGGGCGCTGTGGGAAAGGAAGACGGATGCAGATGGAGAATCACAGATTCGGTGTTTGAAACACTTTCAAAAAGGTATTTGATACAGTCATGAATAAAATACAGATACTCTTTTCTTTCTCTAGGTGCTTTTATGCTGAGGACTGGGATAGCTCCTGGTAAGTGGTCCCTCCTCTGGTTTTATTCAGAATAATTCTATAAAGTTTGATATGTCAGGTCATAGCTACCTTACTTGAAGAAATACGCTTTGATTGGGGATGCCCCCTTGATGTACAATTTAGGTTTTTAGTTTTTATTACATGTGTTTTATTACAGGTATTTCATAATGAACTATAAACCTTTGAAAACAATTTTTATCCCTTTTCAGAAATAAAAAAAATACTATACCTCCTGAAAGTAAATATGAAAGATCTGGAAAGGTATATATGTGTTAAGCTGAAGAAAATAGGTGTTATCAGCCCAAGGGTATCCAAAAATACCACCAGGCAACAAGCAGGAGGGACTCCTGTTTCAAAGGGTGAGAAGGGAGATGCAGGGCATGACCCCAAACTGAAAAACATTGGAAAAACCTTTCATTTCAGGTCGGTGGAGTGCTGAGCTCCAACCTGGCAGCAATAAGAAGCTGTTCCCATCAGGTAGTTGCTCCCAGTGGTGTGTGCAAGGAGCTGGGGTGGGTGTGCTGGGCTCAACACTGACCTGAAATCACAGCTCTCAACCCTCCCGCAGCTCTGGCTGAGCAGGTCCTCGTGCCGCAGACCATCCTAAGAGGAACAGCGTTAAATGGTGAGTTGGACTAGATGATCCTTGTGGGTCCCTTCCAAGTCATAGTATTCTGTGATTCTGTAACAGACACTGCACATTGTGCTTTTCCCTCCCCCACTGGGACATTATATTTTAAGCAATTTCTCTGTAGAAATTAGTGCAGAAGTCTGCTAAGAAGGCTTCTGTCACAACATTTGTCCTGGTTAATTAGCTGACTTAAAAGTGTTTCATTAAACTCTTCTTACTCATTTTAAGTATTTCAGTTACCAGGCAAAGAGGCAAGGCAAGATCACAACCTTCTGGTAAGTGATACACATCCTAGTCCCATTTCAGTTATTAATGGAACTGTAATGTACACTTTTGCATACAGCAGAGTTATTTTTCTACTGCGTCAACTCTATAAAAACTTTTTATCTCTTCTTGCAAACCTTGGCTGATTCTTTCCACTTAAGTAGGAAATATCCCCATATCCCATGAGAGAGCTTCTCTGGCTCAAGGGTAATGAAATGCGGGACAACAGCTCTTCAGCCTCAGCTTTTTTAAGGGCTCATAGTCCTTAGTAAAATCGAGGTTTAAAAATCTGTTGGTTTTGTTGTTGTGTCTGGGTGTGCTTTTCAATAATTACTACAGTGGGTTTAATCATTCTGTTGTGTATTTTGGATAGACATTTATGATGAAATTTTGCTGTGTCTATCCAAAGGGCACAAAATAGGTTTTTCTGTTGTATGCTGATATTGTTCTTCTGTCTTTTCAGACAACGAACACCCACAACTTCTTTTGTCATCACCCAGTGAAAGTGAAACAATCTGTTTAAGTATTGATAGAAAAGCACAACACTCCATAACCCTGCTGTCAGATCCAGAGCAAGGTGAGTGAACCATGTTACTCCCACTACCAAGGGCAAGGAGAGTCACCAGGACTGGGAGAGCAATTGGTGTCTTTGGGAATAACTAAGTTACTTCACTTACTATGAAGTAATTTCAGCAACAAAACAGCAGCAGTTTTATTAAGATCACCTGCACTTCAAAAGCAGTCACCTGAAAAATTTCTATCAATGGTATTAAAGGACTCACTGTGATGCGGAAACTTGGAGATGGAGTAAGTCACTTTGTGCAGCTGGAAATTGACTATGTGAATCCCCCTGTGAAAATCCGCATCTCTGCTCAGGAGATCATTGTAAGCCACAACAGCAAGAGCAACCAGCTGTCATGGGTAGAGTCATCCACCTCCACCATCCAGGGGTAAGAAACATCACCCTGTCCCTTCCTAAGCTTGAAAATGTGTCAGATCTGTGTTCGTTCAGGCCTCCACTTTCCCATTTACCTGAAGGGAGATGCTTCCAAATGTGCTCATGCAGTGAGTATTTCAGTGTGAGTGGCAGCAGAGTATGCTCACAATCCTTCATTTCAAATACTGAGAACAAGAGAAGTTTGGTTTTAATTCTCCATGCCTGTGTAAAGTGAATCAGAACAACTGCCCCACCAGCCTGCTTTTCTGCTTTGACATCAGAGGCAGAACATGGATTTATCTTCCAAAGAAAAGCACTCACAGCAATGAGCAGCAGCCCTGGTGCCACCACCAGGCACTTTGTGTTCCTCCAGCAGCGCAGAGCGAGTGCTGCAAAGTGATGGCTTTGACATTTACTGTCCCTTTTATGCAGCATTTGGCTCCACACAGGCTGGAGTTTTCTTCCTCCTCAGTTCTAGCAATAACTCCCATCTGGGTGGCTGACATTTTTTATGGGAAGGCATTAAGTGTTGGAATAGCTGTCTGTAACTAAATGCCCACTGCTGGAGAAGGGGCACTTTAAAAGGATGCTTTATTTGTTGGACTAATTAGAGCAGGATCCTTCACTACCACAAGGAAGAGCTGAGTGTAGCTGGTTCCACCAGCTTTTTTATATTGCTGGATTAACCCCCCATAGGGATCCACTGTTGGCCTGGGGCAGACAGGACATGCTTTCCTCCTTCCCTTATGAGCAGTTCTAGACAATAACTAGTCCTACAACAACTGCTTTCAATTATTTTTGTAGCCCAAACGGAGCCAAGAACACGCTGTATTTATGCCCTTGTGTAATTTGTCTGCCAAGCAGAATGATCCTTCTGCTTCAAAGCAACACCTGAGCCCTTGCACCCGCAGTGCTGTGAACACCAGCACTTGAGGGATGCCTAAATGACAGTGACATTTGTGTTTCTGCAAGCCCACTGTAACATTAATGGGTCAGAAGAAAAGCAGGGTCTGAAAAAACTTGTGAAATACCTGAGGAAAAAGTATCTGACTTGTTCATAAAACAGATGGACTTATTTTATCTAGTCTACCTTTTTTCTCCTTAAAATGGTGAGAAAATACTCTTTTTTCCCATTCAAGCATTTTTGGTCATTATGGATAGTAAGTTGTAGTCATCAGCAAAAAGATTTTCTGTGTTGGTGTATTTGCAAGACCTGATGTGCAGCACAGAGAGAAAAGATATGTTATTCAATATTTTCCAGCTTAAAAATAACCACCAACAGATCATGCAAAATTCAATTGCAAAGAGACAAAAGGCAACCATTAAATTATTTTTATTAATGTCAGTTAGTTAAGTATATATTATTTCTTCATATTCTTCTTGGAAATAATGTCATAATTTACTTCCCAGGCTTACAGTCTCAGTTGAAAAGGAAAGGAGCATTACAGTATCACTGCCTGACACGGTCACGGTGAAAATTTCCCTTGTCAAGTTTCCAGCTCATTCCCTTGGGCTGCATTTCTTGGACACTGACCATTTCTCTGACAAAGTCAGTGGAGTTCTGGGTATGTATCATTATGGATTTGTGCAGCAAAGGAGGATGGTCTTGCAACTAAGCTGCTGAAATGAGAATATAGTGGTGCCTTTCTACTCACCAGTGGAACAACTCTAAATAGCCCATAATGGGTCCAGGAGTTGTTAAAACAAGACTAAAATAATAGCTGGGCTTTACCTCAACAGTGCTGGGGAATGGCAAGATTTGTGCAGCAGATTCAGTTGATGTCCAATAATGGACTATAAATAACAGACATAAAATTGTAAGCAATGTGGTTTGAAAATGAAAGCCAGCTGGTCCTGGACGACTCGGCTCCAAGAATCCTGATGGGACTGAGCTGAAGTTGTTTCAGAAACTTTTCAGATGGAGAAGCTGCATTATTCTCAAACCACAAAAAGAAGTAATTGTGAAAACCCATCGGAGCCAGGCTGAACCTCTCTGTGGAGAGTGTTGGGATAACAGATCACAACTGAAACGCAGGAATTTTCTTAATTAACTAAGGGAGTTTCCAAATGTGGTCTTCATTTGTTTGTTTTCTGAAAGGAAGAGCTGCTTTCCTGGTGTTACGGCTGCCATTTGGGCTAAATGATCAGCAGTACTCAGATGTTTTTTCTTTTTAAATAATTTGTGTCTCTGTTGCTTAGGTCAAATTTATTCAAAAGCACAATTTGAGGATGTCTCTAAGAACAATCAGAGAGTGGAGGAAAGACTTCTAAGGTTGTCCCAACCTGAGCTGATTCCAGGTAATAGATATGGGGGATGTGTGGGATTTTAGATGTATTTTATCAGCAAATTCAAGAGATCAAAAGAAAAGATACTGAGGGAGTGTTTGTCTATAAGAACACACCTCTTTGGTATAAATAACTTGCACCTGGAGTTTTCCTTAACAGGCTGAATTTGTTGCTTGTTACGTGGTGCTGCAGGGCTCCAGGCTCCTATTTCATTGCGGGGAGTGAACATCCCCTGGGAGTTCGGCTTGTACTGAGAAAATGCCGAAGTAAGACTCTGCTGCTTCCTTTTCCTGGACAGGGAGCTGTTTCCTCAGTTGGATTTACCATGAGAGATATATTTCATACTGTAACCACTTTTATCAAGTGCCTGTGATGGGGCAGAAATTCTGAGTGTGCAGAGATTTTGCTCCCTGGGTCCCCCTCCCACTGCTCCTGCTCTGGCAGTGCTGATGACCTGGATATTAGGGTAGTATGTTATAGGTAGGATGGTGTGTTGGTAGCAGGATGGCAACAGGTTAGGTTAGGTTAGGTAACAGGTTTGACTAGATTAGATTAGGTAATAGGTGATAGGTTGGACGTCATGATCTCTAAGGTCTTTTCCAACCTTACTGATTCTGTGATTCTGTGATTCTGAGGTGCAGCTCTGACTCCTGGTGCCCTGTGCACATGGCAGAGAGATTCTGGGCCTGCCCTTTGACAGTGTTATCACAGATTTTCTTGGTTTGGTTTTGTTTCAGGTTGCACAAGGAAGATTACAGCTTGAGTCAACCAGGGATCCCGTTTCCTGCTGGTCAATAGATCTAACTTTCTAGAAAAAACATTTCTGAGAAAGAAAACTGTGCAAGTGAAGCTCATCCATACTTTCATTCGGAAAACCACACAGTTAAAGCCTTATTGCTACTATATCTATAAATGACACAAATATTTTACCTTGAGATAATTACACTTTCAAGATGAGACTGTGCTTGCTTGTTCGCTATTTGAAAATTACTTCTAATCCAGTGTTGTTGAAGATTTATGTGAACGAACTAAATAAAATCAATGTCGTCAGCTCACAGTTTGATATGGACACATGGACTTAGGTTTCCAAATAAAAAAGCTGTGGCATCATCCAAGCCAACAAATGGTCATAAAAACAGTAATAGATTTCTAAAATATACACCCTCTTCAGGTATAAATGATGGTGCTCTTGTACCACATGTTTTCTGAAACAAGGATGAACCTTAAGGCAGCATTAACTTATCAGGTCTCTCATTTTTCACCTATTTTCTTGCTGTATAAATGTTGCAAAAGAGACCCCTGACTGGGTGCAAGAGGCAGCATTTCAGCCCCTGAAGTCAGCAGCTTGTTTTGGCACCATTTCATACAACACTTTGCAAACACTGGAGTTTTACAGATAATGAGCAACTCAAGCCCAGCTTGCCATGCACAGAGGTAACACTGCACAGTAAACACACACAGAGATACCTCAGCCCATGGGATCCAAGTTGTAGTTTCAGTCTTCACCTTTTTTTCATAAGTTTTAATTCCAAAATTATTTTGTTTCAGAATTTCTGTTCCTAGGTATCTTTGAACCCGTAAATATCCCAGCATTGCAGACAGTTTAACAGAAATTACTTTCTATCATTCCAATAATATAAACTAACTGGAAAAACATTATTTTAGAGCAATGTACTGAAAGAGAAGAACTTTCTTTCCAAAGTCAATAAGCTAAAAACCCACCCTATGTAGTCAGAAGCCTGCTTTTATAAAAGAACTGTGCAGACATGATGCCAAGATATGTTTGTGCAAATTGTTTGTTTCATAATGTAAATTTTCAGGTGCCAATTTTGCTGGACAACGTACATGACAAACAATGTGGAAATGGGAAACACTAGGTTGCAGGAGAAAATGTTTTATTTAACTACAGAACCATGCCAGCTTAACCTGACTAGGTCCAATGTTCTGGTCTTATCTCACTCCTTTCTGTTCTTGTCCCTGCTTTCTCCATTTTCCAGTAACTTCTAACCTTCTGTAGAAACCATTGCTTTCTTTCATCACTTTTGTCTGAATTCAGCAGCCACTGTGATATCCTCTCCCCTTCCCATTTTTCCCCTCTAAAGAACTCCTGCTTTCAATAAAGGTTTTGCTCCTGGAAAAGGGCTGTATCTCCCATAAATTCAATAGTGAGTATATTTTTTCATCTATTTTTTTCCTCTTTGATTCTCTTGCATGTTTGATCACCTCTACCTTTGCTTTTTCAGTTTAACTTATCACATCTTATATCATCTCTGTTTTACCTAAATGGGACATTTCTTGCCCTGAACCCCTCCCTCCAGAGGGAGGGATCTTGCACTAAAGAGACACAGTCCAAAAGAACTGTTATTACTTAAATGTGAGTGCTGCTGATAACTGTGGTATTTCATTAACTGGTAAATATTTGGGCATTCAAAGTTCAGTTCAAATTAAAATACTGAAGTACAGGAGTCCTGGCTGCTGACAGCCACCTCGTGTGCTGGCACCAGCCCTCAGCACTGCACACCCCAGAGGTCAGATGGTTCCAAGTACCATGGATTTATCCCAGGATCTGAGCTGGGCTGTCAGCTGCCCTCTTGTGCTCAGCTGCAAAGTGCAACTGGCACCCTGGGCTTTGTGAAACCGCCATGAGAACATCAACAGCTGTTGGAATAACAGAACCAGGCACTGAGTTATATTATATTATACTGGTGCTTTTATTTTCAATCACTCTTGACACTCTGTGATTGATTTAAATTGGATAGAAGGTTTTTGTTGTGTTTTACAAAGTAACATTTTAAGTAAGACTTTTGAAGGACATTTGGAGGACATTTCAGGGGGTGAGGGATATCTGTGCACGCAGACAGAACAGCTGCCTTGCACTTCAGCTCTGATGAACCACACGGATCGTATGTGTAGGATCAGAACTGTACGAGAATCCATCATGCTTTGTCCTTGCCAAACATGGTACACTTTTGTATTTTGAATAGTTCTTAAACATTGAAAAACACTGTTCTTTCAGGCAAATATTCTGTCAGCCCATGAATTTGGAGGAAGTTGCAGTCGCTTAAAACAGACTGGAAACAATGTAGTCTGTGTGAACGCCGTCTATCAGCCCAGCTCCATTGTCATGGACAAACCAGCAGGGAACGTCAACACCGTGGTGAGGATCCCTTCTGTAATCCTTCTGCCAGCCCCTGAAAGGGAGAACACAGCCAAGGGACTACCAAAGTAGGAACTGCACTTGAACAAGGAAATCTTGCCTAAGTGTTTGTTAAGGACTTAATTATTTTGTACCTTGTTACTATCAGTTCATTGTTTTTAACAACCATTGTGGCATCTGGTTTCTTGGGATCAGACCCAGGATGAATTTCAAGTATGGTGAAGTCAATGGGGCGGAAAAACTGTCCTGAAAATAGAAGCCAAAATTAACATTTCAGGCACACATTTAAACAGAAAACCCAGAATTTCTACATCCCCATGCTGGTTTCCATGTCCCTTCAGGGTTTAGAATGGATAAGCAAACACTAAGTTTCGTGTGAAGTTGAACATCTTTGGTGTTATTTTCTTTTTACAACCCAGAACTGTGTCCATATCATCTGGATGGCAGCTCCAGGTTCTGAGGGCAGAGTACAATTAGCCTTTTCTATATCCTCACTTGGTGTCTTGTCTATTTAGTTGCATTCATATGAATGTTTGCTGCCCTTATGAGATTTTGTAAGTGGAAATTGGAAGGCGAATGTCTGCTCCCTGTGTTTTCCAGCAGTGAAAGCCCACCAGCAAACCCACTGCACTGGCAGAAAACGGGGTCAAAGTTCTGATTTCTGAGTTACCAACTTCATTTTCCACTAGAACAAAGAATGTTGTTTATGAGGAAAATCTTGGATGATATTCTGTGGGTTTAATATATGCTAATAAATCAAGATATACCTTAACAACTTCTTTTCCTATAAGGATACACTGAGGTGTGGCAAATTTTGATAGAGCCTGTGCTTAGGCAGAAGGTGATAAGATGAAAGGAGACATTAAACAACACAAGAGACTGGAGGAAGAGTGTTCTAAGAAAAAACAAGTCTGTAGGTGTGACTTAGAAAGATAAAGAGGTAAAGATGACAATGAATACAATGTGTGCCAGCAATTTCAGCAGCAGCAAAGGAATTTGTGAAAAAAAGATCCATGAAGTCTGAGCCCAAAATATTTTGTGGCATACCTTAATATTGTCAATCAATGTCATCTCAGCTCATTCTTAGTTTGGAAAGGTTAAGTAGAAGTTTGTGTCTACAAATTATGCAGCCTCATAAGGAGAAACCAGTATGGGAACATCAAATGAAGTCATACCTAGTAACCCATGGGTTTGCTCAGACAGTTTGTCACCTTCCAATGTGTACAGTCCCAGGAAATCTTGGTGGAGGGGGTGTTTCTTCCACACTTGGTGCAAGACAACAACAAATGAGGCACCACTGCTCATTGAGAGCACCAGATTTTTTTTCCTGTTAATTATTAAAGTTAAACTGAGGAAAAAAAGAAAAACATGAGTTAGGACATTGTGTTTCCCAGAGTTCACAGCAATGAGAAGAAAGGTGAGAAGAATAAATCTGTCCAAGAAATAAACATGGCTTTATAAACTGCCTGGTGTTTAAAAAAGAAAAGAGAGGGTTTGCAGTCTGGTTTGGTCCTTGGGAGTCTCTGACTGTGTGTTCAGAGACAGTCACAGAATCACGTTAAGTGACACAGGAAAAGGCAACCTGGCCTTGAAACTTCTCAGTCAGATGTTTCTGCCAAAACTTGTCCTTCAACAGTGCAGTTAATCACAGATAGGTTAGTGATGTGTAGACATAGCACCTCCAGCTCAGTAACAGGAATTCTATGGATAAAACCATCCTTTCCTTGGCTGGAGGCTACATGACACTTTTTCCTTTTGTTTTGCAGAGAAGTCAGCTCCCAAACTGCCTAGGTGAGTGCTAGGATAAAGACATTTTGCTTCTCATTGTATTACAGATATCATCCATGTCTGTAATTAAAAAAAAATGTAAAAAAGAAAAGCATCCTGTAAGAGTGCCAGGCCTTGAGAAGGCAGGAATTTTATTTTACACAAGGAAATGTAAAGGAGGAAAAGGAGGAGATATTTCCTGTTCCTTTTCTAAACTTCCTTTTGCACAGCAATAAATGCTGTAATAGAGATATCCCATGGAAAAAATATACCTTCTGACAGGGCAAAATGTCACATTCTATAAATGCCACAGTTTCCATTTCGTAAATGGGGATTGTTTATGGCACATTGTTACGCCTTTGAAAGATTACACGCTATGTCTAAAGTTAACCTTTAAGTATCTGCATTAAGCACAATAGTAAACCTCATTTTACTGTAGTCACAGTAATAGAAAATCAGGGAAAAATTTTCACTTACTTATTCCAAGCAGAAGAATTTGTGAATAATTCAGCAGTTACACAACAGAGGAGAGAACAGAATCCAGAAGGACTTGAATCAATTTCTTTAGTACATTCAGACAACAAATCTTAGAATTATAATATTGGCCCATGTTTAAAGAAGTGTAGAAAGTAATCCAAGAGCCTGATGTCCTTTCTTTAAGCCTTACCCTGCTTGTTGCAAGTTGACTGAGTCAAGCCACGTGAAACCTGTTTTCTCATTGCCATTCTGAATTGTGATCTTCTCAGGAGTCACTGTCACTTTTAAGTCCAGGTGTTTATTTGCAATGCCAAGTTTTCCAAAATATGAGTTTTGGATCTTTGCATCACTATTTGGTTTCTTATCACCAATAAGTTCTCCATTGACTGTGATGCCTAATCCAGAAAGGAAACAAGTATTGGTTTATAGATTGGACCTGAAACACTGGTCTCAAGGAGTGTCTTTAAAATTTAACAACAAAGGAATTAAACATGAGTTGAAAAACAGATCAGAATTAATTGTGCATGCTTGTGCCAAAATAAAATAAAGTTTGGGTGGCTGTCCTGTGAATTTCCATAAGGCAAACAATCATTTTCTTGAGACAAGTTCAATAATATTTCCTAGAGCAGAGTCCATGATGAGCACAGACTGTCTGACTTCAGTCTCTCTTCACCAGACATTCCATGAACTAAGGATTATTTCCTTGCTTGTATTACATCTCACTGAGAGAAATTACTACTGTCAACTCTGACAGTGGTTTTCAAGCAAAGTTTAGGAGTTCATTTTACTCCAAGAAGTGAGAACAGTCACAGCAATGGTACCCTACCATCACTACAGGATGGTACTACTAACTTCCCTCCTAACTGCTGGGAAAAAATCTGATACATTATAAAGACAGAAATAGTTTTAAACACAGAACATTCTGTTAGAAACACTCTGATTTTCTGTATGAAAAGAACAAAACCAAAAAACTCACCTGTAACTGGATCATTTATTAAATTTAAGACAGTACCCGGGTTTTCATTGATATTGAAACAAATGGCATCTTTTTTTTGTGGCACAGATATAATGAAGTGTGGATCTCCATCAACTGTAAAGGCAAATCATTGGTGTTTGTACACTGACACAGAGGCCCAGAGCTCCACAGGAGCATTTAATAATGTTCCAGTGGAACTGTCTCCTTCACAAGCTGAATGCCCAGTGTCCAGCCCAGCCCATCCTCCAAAGGATCTTTAAAAGACATTGAGAGATGTTTAAAGTAAATTAAAATACTAGCCCCTTGAAAATGAAAAATAGCTGTTTTTATGGAAGGGAATTATTGAAAAGACTTGTAAGAATTGTGTAATTTAGACTTAAATACCCTCTTCTGTTCTTCTAAACAGACACTGCTTAAACTACTCACCACTGGTGTACCATGTGGGTGGTGATGCTTGTCCTCGATAAAGTGGTGAAGCTGCAGAAGGAAAAAAAGCTGTTACAAAAACTCACATCAAAATGGCAAATGTACACACTGTCTGCACGGCAGGTGTAAGATGTCAAGAAGTTCATATGCTTGGTAAGTCACTAATTCCATCCTGGGTTTTAAGGCTATAGTCCATAGAATGACAGTTTGTGCCACTTCTTAACCAAACAAAACTTCAGGATAGAGACAGATTTCACCTGTTGTCTAAATTGCTTTGAGGATCTCCACAGAGCCCAAGTAAAGTATCTGCAGAACACAAATATTTCAGACCTTGGGATTAAGCTATCAGCAAGGAAATGGAACTCCATCCATTGAAAACTTCTGACATTCGGGGGTTTTTTTTCCAGAGTGAATTTAAGTCTTTTCAATGAAGACTGGAGAAAATTTGACAGAGGCTGAAAGACAGAAAGACTGAGACTAATCTCCAGAACAAAATGGTAAATCTAACAATCCCATCTCCAAGATTTTCCAGCCAATCATTTGACAGAATCACAGAGTCACAGAATCACAGAATCAGTAAGGTTGGAAAAGACCTTAGAGATCATCGAGTCCAACCTATCACCTATTACCTAACCTAGCCAAACCTGTTACCTAACCTGTTGCCATCCTGCTACCAACACACCATCCTACCTATAACACACTACCCTAATCTCTAGGTCATGCCACCAAGTACATCATCCAACCTTTTCTTAAAGACCTCTAGGGACGGTGACTCCACCACCTCTTTGGGCAGCCCATTCCACTGAGAGATCACCCTCTCTGTGAAAAAGTTCCTTCTAAGGTCAGTTGCTGTCTCTTTTGAATAAAACAGTTGCTTTTCTCCCAAGTAACTGAAGATATTAATTTAAGAAAAAATGTTGACATCATAGTCTCTTGCTTTATATAATTCCAAAGGAGATGCAAATTGAAGTCCATCCTCTGCTCTTGGGAAACAGCTTTCAGGGAAAAATGGTGGTTTCATGAGCTGACATTTACTCCTTAAAAACTATTTAGCTGAATCTTTTTCACCTTGTATTGTTCAACCTTTAGGTGTGTTTTCAGCAGTGAGCAGAACCCATACTAACTGCACAGTAGTAATTTCAGTTGACAGATCCTGCTCCATTTAGAAATTGAAATTAAATGACTTACCCATCGCAGGAGCTGGGGAAGCCTGTGCTGTGAATGAAACAAAATGTTATTTTAGAGGCTACAAAGAACAAAAAACCCTACTCTTTCCCACTTCCATTCACAAAAAATCCAATCTATATATTTCTAAATTATTACCCAGTGCCAGCCCTGCAGAGCAACTCACTTGTACTGGGCCTGAATTTTGTGGTGGTGGGACGATGGAATGACCAGAGGGAGGAGGAACTGCACTGAAAACACTGTGAACTTATCCATCTGAAAAGCTTTCAATCTACTTGTAACATTATCTTGATTTTCTCACCAAGAATTTTATTAAAATATTGCATCCAGGATGAAATAATTAATGTGGGAAGTCCACCTCTAACAAAGATTACATTAATAAGAAATGTACATACCTTCACCTGTTGCCACAGGTAGGTAAAAAGTGAAAGGAAGAAAAAGACAAATTTACAGTTTCAGTTGTATAATTAAACAGGAGGGATTCTGACCTTGTTACAACATATTCTAAGGGAAAAAAAACGTAAACATAAAAGTGTTTGAAAACTCAACCAGCTATTTTCAGTACTTTGCAATTCAATTTGTTCCCAATGCTACAACTCTATATTTGTAGATCAAAGAGAAACACACTCAAAGTGGCAGCAAAACTGCAATGTATTATGCATGGGACAAGAGCTCTATTAGTAAATGTCTTATCATTATGCCTCACCACTATTGCAAAGTACATATTCCTTATTCCTTTTACTCTTTTGCAGGTTTCAAGGCATTTGAAATATTCTATTAATACCTTCTGGATGACTGAGTAATCTGATTTGTGAATCTAGACTTGAGGGTGTATAAAATTATTTTCTTTTCTTATACAGAAGCAGTGTTTTGAGTATTTTCTCCCATTACTGCTCTGTACTTTCCATATAGAGAGAGGATTTCCTTGGAAAGAAGTTCAGAAAAGAGCCAGGTACTACAAGTAATTTTGCACAAACCACACACGTGCCAGGCTAACTTGACTTCTCAAATACATTCAGATTGTGAACATGTCTATACCTTCAGTAGGTTTATCAGCAATCCCATCCTCATTGCCATTTTCTTCTGGTTTTGTTACCACCATGGATGTCAGTGGTGTTACAAACTTGTACTTCAGTGAGAGAGCCAGGGCTTCAGCTGTAAGGTTTTCCTTTTCTTCTCCTGTAGCTGCAATACTGAATACAGGCAGAGACTCCCAGCATCAATGATTGCTGAATTACTCACCAAACTTTGGATTAAATATTTTACTTTAAGGTGAAGTAATTTCTCTCTAGCTAATTTACCAAAAAGGTATTTTTGTTACAGTCTAAAAGCACTCCTTATTCCACTGGCTGTCCAAGAAAAAGGCAAAACTGTGCTTTGTACTTGCAATAATTTAAAATTGTTTAATGAAACAGGAGTACTGAGGCTAGGAAGGGGAAGAGGTTGGGGGCTTTTCCTTACTGACTGTTGTGCTTTCCCATTGGCGCCTCAGTGGGATGTGAATGGCAGCTTCACACCCTAGAGGCTGCAGGAGTCAGACGGGGGGTTCAGAGCCAAGATGTTATTCCAGACATAATTACCGTTTTTCCAGGAGCTGTTCAATGGTGAGATAAGCCCAGAGCCTTTCAATGTACTCTCCAAATATGTATTGCTGTTCCTGGAAAGCCTGAGCTGTTTGCTCAGCATCTTGCTCTGTAGTGTACGACAGGGCATCATTAGCCTGTTGGGAGTAAGGAGGATTCTCTGTATCATAATTAGCCAGGGACTGCCAGAACCTCCCCAAAATCCAGACCTTTACATCTGAAAAATCAGCACTTGCTCAGGAAGTTGCCAGTGTTGTATCAGGAGTTCTGGCCCATTGTTTCCATGAAGGTTAGAGGTGTGTGCTACTGGACATAACACAGTCTCCAAATGTTTTGTTCATCAGAATTTGGCTATTCAGATTTCAAGAACTTTGATTATGGTAGTGATTTCAGAGAGGAACATGTTGAAGCAGATATGTTTCAACCCAGTTAGTACATACTAAGGTATTTGTACTTGGAATACACCTGATTTCATGTAATATATTTGATACACCACAGCCCATGGGGTTTATACAGTCCATGATTTATGATAACATGGTCTAGACTATTTTTGTGTTCTGTTTCTTGAATAGCAGGGGTAAATTTTTTTACTGAATCCAGACGTGGAGAGGTATTAGAAGTAGAATTCTATTTTTAGGGGAAGATGTTTCAAATATTCAGCTGGTTTATTAATCAGTTTTCTTCACCCACTAAAGAGGAGTGTCTGTGAACACGGAACATTTGGCTCCTAAAAGAACCAGTTAGGGTATAAGGGACTAAATACATATAATATTTATACATTCATAAAAAAATAGTATATTTGTAAGTACATGAATGTATTTATAAGTATATATATATATCTTTTAGCAAAACTAATCCAGTCACATTGCACAAAGTTGTTCCAGACTGACCCTACTACACCTGAGTTAGGCAAGTACTTTACAATTTTAAAAGCAATGAGTTTGGCACAGTAATACATCCTGTCATTGAAGTAAAGAAATATAAGTAAATATTTTAAGTATTGCCAGCTTTGAACACTCAGCGATTTTTTGTACCTTACGTCAACCAAAGAAGTCCATACTTACACCTTCACCTCTCACATCTACAGTCAAATGGTTTTGGTTACTGTCTATAAAGCGCCCAGCCACCACAATCTCAGACCCATCATAGAAATGCTTAAAATTGTTTCTTGTCAGGTCTGAGATTTCATTTTCTGGGTAGTTTAATTCCACATCTGTGAGCATGGGATTTGACACCTCGTCATAAAACCCCTATAGGATAAAAAAAAAAAAAGAAAACATTTAATTATCATGGTTTCTTTAATCCATAACCAGAAACATCCTGCTATTTCAGCAATGAAAACTGAAGTGTAAAAATTATTCAAATATTCTGTTAAATCTCAGAGCAAGGCCTAAAAATGTACAAATAATGGAAAGACGTACAAACTCTTCACTCTTGTTAAGAGAGCGAGGAAAAAAATCTGAGAACAACCTGCTGTGGATGAGTTCCATCAATATAAACCAAGAGGGATCCAAGCTTTCTGCTATTTGATAAGGTAAGTTTCTAGATCTATTCCCTGCAGAGACTAACATGCCAACATAATCCAAGGAGACTCGTTATTTGATTATGGCAGACCTTGCAATGAAATCCAGTATCTAATTATTTGGTGAATTTTTTTGAATGGCTGCTACTGGAATGTGAGAAGCAAAAATGGACAGCTCTGTAAGGCCATAACTGTTTTCATGTTTTATACAACCCCAAAATGCCTCAGAAGTATGGTAAGATACACCTGCTCCCACTGAACTTCTAAAACCAATATCTAGAACTTTAGGACTTATTTTCCTTCTCGTCCCGTGACATGACATTAACCTCATGATCTGCGAGGTATGGGATACATAATGACTGCAACAATTTTCCTGCACGGAAGTCCCCTTCAAAAGCATGACTTGTGTCACTCTATGCCAAGTTTTGGACTCTCTGCCATAGCCCACAGTATCTGCTTTTTACTGTCCTTCCTCTACCTGTTTATATGAGGGAGGGGGAAAATTAAGTTCAATTAAAGGTCCCTCCCTACTCAAACTATTCTACGGCTCTAATACTCCGATTACAGCACACTCTGTTGTGTCTCAGTGTCAGACTACACAATGGGATTTTGACTACCTGAAAACAAGAGCATCTGTAAAGTCATCTGCAGTAATGTATTTCTCATCTAACTTAAGTGGTAATTACTGTACCTGAAGCTGTAAAGCCGCATCAGAATCAGGATAAATCCGACGGGCCAATCCTTTATTCTCCAGCGCCATCTTCTCCAAGAAGCCATAGTCAACACCAGGGCCAAACCCGAGGTTGTATAAGGGGTATTTTCCATCAATGGCCTTCTTTACATCTGTCTCAATGGCCTGAGTATTTGATACACCTGCATCAAACCAATACATGTTTGAGTTGTCTTCAAAAATAGATAAAATTATTAGCAAATTAAATGCGACTCATCATGTTCAGATTTCTTAGGAGGCATTATCAAAAACTTGGTTTAGTATCTGTATTATGATTCTGGTATAGTAGCATTTAAATAATGAAAACAGCAAAAAGTCAAAGATGAAGGCCATCTTTAACTAGCATTTTTCATTGGTTATTTAAATCACTTGGTTATTCCATCCTACACAAACTTACCTACATTGGGTTGGCCATCTGTTAACATGATGATTATAGAAGCACTTCTGCTGGACACAAGGTTTCCTTCATGAGCAGCATTCAGGATATCAATCCCCCGCATCAAACCACCATGTAAATTTGTCACTGCAGGGTAGACATAGAAATTTGGGATCAGCAGAGACCATCGAAATACAGGCCTGTTTTCCACTGGGATATTTCTTTACAGTATGAAAATGAAAAGATTTGGGGTTACAAGGAAAGGGACGTTTAGATAGAAAGGTACCTGGACTTTGGAAACATAAAGAGAAATAGATGTCATGTTCTGAGTAAAATTCACTTTCAGAACTGTCTCCTCAGTAGTCTAAAAACCCAAGTTGTAGCATTGTGTTCACAGAATAGATATGAATAAATTAACTTACACATTGACCTATTGGCAAGTCCAGTAAAGTACTTACTGCCTGCAGCATCAATCTGCTTAACAAACTTCCTTGCTTCATCCAAATTCTCTGGAGTGGCCTTGATTAATTTTTCTTTCCAGGTGGACACTTCACTATTAAACAATATGAAATTGAAGAAGTCATCTTCTTTAATGTCATCTAAGATTTTTAGAAGTGCTTCTTTTGTCTGTAAGACAAAGAGATTTAAATCTGTGATTCAACGTTTAACAGAATAGATACTTACAGATTTTACATTATTAATCCTACAGCATTGTAGTGTTTTTAACTTCTACAAAGTATTTAGTGCAAAAGTTCTGAGGCTGTTCTGTTCTTGTTAGTCCCTGTGTCTATTCCAGGGTAACTCCAGGGAAGTCAGTCAGCTGCAATAACATCTGGTAAATCTTTGTAGCTGAGGGGAAGATCAGGTCTCCTGGCACGGATTATGGTTTACTCTGGGATAAGATGACATGGCAAATTGAAAGTGATGGGAAGTGGGTAGCTACAGGTTGGTGGAGAAGTTCGTACAAAAGCAGGCCTGGATATTTTGATGCAGCACCAAAACCTGAAAATTCTGAGCACAAGCTTAGAATGAGGAGTCCTAACTACGAAAAGAACTGCCACTTCCCAGAGAGAGGTACCTCCCAACAGAGGTAATGCACACAGAACAGTATGCACGGCTTAATGGAACTGTCAGGTACAACTGACAGTGCTCTCTGGAATGTTGATATTTAGAGTTTTAAACTAATAACATTTATGTGTAGATAAATACAGTTTAAGTGTATTGTATTCTACAGTAACACTTCAAACTAGTATACGTGTGGTACTGAGCTTAGAGAGGCCACAGCATTAAGTCACTCAGTGCAGCTCAAGCAGTGCCTGTGCACTCGAGGGCATCACGTCCCTTTCAGCACTTTTTCCCAGCCCTATAACTGAAACTCTACTGTAAATGTAGTAACTTACTTGTTCCATTTCTCTTCCAGACATTGATCCACTAGTATCTATTACAAAAATAATATTCCTGGGCAACTTTGGAAGATTAGTTGGTGCAAAGAAGTGTACAAAGTAGCCATTGACAACCTGAAAAATAAAATATTAAAAAACACCCTACAACACCATCAAAGACTTTGGTATGTTATAAAGATAAAACAGGTAAAGGAGACATTATTCTCATTTAATGTCGAGGCTCTAAGTGGTCTGCCTTGCTCAGGCTCGTGGCTGGTGAAGCCCCCATGGTGTCAGCAGTGCTGTCACTCACCTCCCTGTCCTTTAGGAAACAGCAGGCTCTCACTGCTCCCCGAGTGTCACTATGCAAGTTAGGCTGTTTAACAGCTCAGAATTTCAAGTTGTTAGGTTTACCTGCAAATTATCTGGAGTTGTTCTCTTCACATCGTATCTTACAATAAAATCCCCATCCAAGGCAGACTGTGAGCAATTTGCACAGGTTCGCTGCTGGTCAAGAGTTGGTTTGAAAGAGATATGTCCCTGCAAAGAAAAGACCCCCTTAGACTGAATCTTAATGGCCGAAAATTTTCTGCAGCACATATTTGCATTTTTTAAAGCCAGTGTATTCATATTCACAGACATGAGAATAATCTGTGTTACGTGGTTAGCTATTCACCTGTATGTACCCATATAAATATTTAAATATTTATTGGTGGATAAGTGATACATGAAGGTTGCTCTCTAGGACTTGCTCCATGTGCTTACTTCCCCATCTGCCTCAGGTCAGCCCTTCGCTCCGGATGACACCTTTGACAAGGCTGGTGGACAGGCTGGTGGTAGGAATTCTACCACGCTCATAGAAGAGAAAACTACTTGTTACTGATTCAGTTTTTCGGTAAGAGAGAGTCTTCCTGGTATCCAGGTTTCCAAATCCTGCTGTGGGACAAGGCCTATTAGTTTTGGTACAGTACATGGCTTCTGAACTGCATGGAGATGATCTTCAACTTGCTGCCTTGGAATTCAGAGCTTATTTTCACAGACAAGCCTTTACTGCACTTTCTCTAATTTTTTTTCCTGTCACTTCTATTTCTAGCATTGACATTAATTCAGAATTATAGCCATAGTAAGTAAATTATGGAAGTCAGTAGTCAATGTACCTTTTTGTCTGAAAAAGTTTTTTTAATGACATTTTGTAGTTCATTGGTGATGAATGTTCCTTCTGCTTCCAGCTCAGTGATACCCTGGGGCTCAAAAATATTTACTTCAATCTGAAATATTAATTGAAAATTCATTGTCATTGATTAATCCATAATACATAAACTCAGGCTTTTACAGAAGGATTACCAGGCAACTGCAGATGTGAAAGGGATTTTCATAAAAGCAAAAGTCTGCCATTTACCTCAAAATCTTTGACAAGCTGCTTTGGCTTTACTTTGATGAACATCTCATATTTTCCAAATTGTCGCTTCAGCAGTTCCTCATATGTGAGTTCAAAAGTGACTTTGCTGGCTGCTTTAATGTTGACTGAGACAGTGAATTTTTCTGTTTTTCTTCCTGAAGCTCTGTATTAAGTGGGTAGGAAAATAAGTGTCTTTATCCTCTTTTAAAATGTATTTAGTTTTTGGGTTGGTGGCATACGATTTTCAAAAAGAAGTAAAACAAAGATGGTAATTCTGTTTCGTTCTAAATAAGATCTACTGCTAAAATCATGCTCAAACTACAGAATTTATTGAACTTTCCCAGTGAGCTTAAACCCAGGAATACATCAGTGAAAGTTGCACAAACAGCCTTTTGTAATTGCAGATACTGCCTGTGTAGTCAGAAGTTGTTTTTCCTTTTTATAATTTGTGCTACAATAACTCTAACTTAATGGCTGCTCTTTGGTCCCATAAAGTCATTAACATGCCAGAACACAGTATTTCCAATCTCACAGTTTGCTATGGAAGCCACATCATTCTTACTTGACAAGACCAGCAGTCTGTCCCTTTGAAACAGCTTTCTCATATTGCTTTTTTGCAGCTTCTTTTTCCTTTATAGTTCCAGGGTAAGTGACACCATCAATTGTCCTGCAGATGAAAAAGTCCAAGCTCAGTTGAATGATACATGAAAAGTTACTATAGGAATTCTCTCTTTATTGCGTGGTTTGCTATAAAGCATTTTCAGAGATTTGCTATTGCCAAGATTTGAGCCCTTTCACTGAAGCCAGTGAAAGCTAATCCATCCTCGGTGAATTAGCTGGAATGAAGATCTCTGCACTCAGCATTGTAAGAGAATCTCAGACTGGGCTGATGGCAACACGACTCACACCTGCCATATTCCTACATTTCAGCAGCTTCATCATCCTTCTCATCTGATGGCAAACCAACTCTCTGAATGAGACTCACCTGTCAAATGTCGCTGCCTATAGCTTGATTCAAATACAAGCCTTTCATTCAAATATGATTTTGAAATGAAGATATAAATTAAGCTATAATGCCATCATGGAAATTAAGTAATGGAACTTCTCTGCTTTGATAACAGCAGAGTAAGTGGCATATCTGAAAAGATGGATGAATCTCCAGGGAAGGTTCCCCCATTCCCTAAGGTCCATGGTGATGAATAGAAATAATTGAAAATTAGTAATCTTTTCTATAGATGTGCCAATGTTTGCCTTTCTCCACATATCTTAAATGTTAACTTACCAGTACCAGAAAATTACCCAGGAGGCATATAGAAATCTATCAAACGGCAAAGTGATAACGAACAGTTGGGTTCAGTTCCTCCCAGTTGAATTTGCACAGATATTTAGTCTTTTCTAACAATATTGTAAAGATTACATACATGCTGAAGTTGGTAATGAAGGCCGTCTTAGGGAGTTCAACATCAAAGAAGACTTCTTTGGCCACATTCCCACGATTGACAGCTCGACTGGTGACGACATTGTGAGCAAATCGGGAGGTTATTTTACTATCAATTTTCATGCTATAGATTTCTATCCCATTGACAACCTGTAGGTTGAGAAATGAAAAGAAAAAGGGGGGGGAAAGCTCTAGCTGTTACACTGATGTGTGTGTCAATCAGTCATAACTACATTTAAAAAAAAAAACAAACATGGCAGGACAAAGCAAAACAGGAAAGTCCTAATCATGAGAACTGCAGCACAGCCGTGCTTCCTCGGATATTATCACAATGCCATCATGGTACTATTCCACAATTTACAACTACAGCCTCTTTGACAAAATACTGCCACAACAGCAAAGATACGGCAATTATAAAAATTGGGGTTTTTCTCTTCTAAGAGAGTAACTTTTTGTGGTTATTCAAAGAGCACAACTTACTGCTGCCTCCCTGTACTAGTGACTGTAATTATCAGTGGAGTGGATGACTCCTAGAGCAGGGATGTAAGTAATTACCTTGTTTAAAAATAGACCAAAACAATTCCAGATGGCTCCAAATTCCGTTTTATGTTCTTCTCAACTTCCTCACAACTAGGGCTCACTCTTTTTTAGGCAAGGAAATAGGCAGAGCAATGTTTATTTTCTTTGAATTCTCAGGTATAAGGTTGCCGGAGACAATGTGAAAGCACAGGTAACAACAGATGTGATGCCTTAGGCAACTCCATAACCAGGTCAGCACTGGAAAGAACCATGGAGGCCTTAGGGTGGGACTGGTCTCTGACTGATTGACTAAGAAGGTCCTCAAACACGCAAAGCATTTAAACACTGTTGAAGGGGAAGCCAGGTGCCAAGTGCAATCAGCCTCAGAGATGAGGTCTCCTTGCCATCCTTAGCAATAACTTCAATATAAAACAAAAGTAAAAACAAAACCAACATTGAATGGATGTCTGTTAAGAGATACAGAGGTGACTTCAAACATGGTAGTCATTTAAATACCATGAAGATAAAAATCATTTGTTAATTCTCTTTCCTTGTCCAGGAGTTTCCATCAGAGCTCAGACACTTAGTCCCTACATTTAAAACAGGCAGCCCTGGACTATTTCCCTTGACACACACACTAGGAAATATCCCCTTGCTCAGACACATTTTGTGGACACATTAAGAATATTCTTGTCACTATAGATCTTTCTTGGTAGACTGGACAAACCCAAGTCTTACTCACCAAGTCATTATCCACATTTCGTTTCTGTAAAGAGAGAAAAAAGGGAAAAAATCATGAGTAAGGTAGGGAAGCTGCATTTAAAAATAAATCACTTAGCACCTGTGTGGTTGTCACAAGTCAAAAGAAGTTGTCCAGGAGAAAGTAAGCTTGAGAAAGGTTTTCATTAGTAACCCTGAAGTAAAATTGAGAGAAGAGCAAGTAAGGCATCTGAGTCAGGCGTAATTATTTTGCTTATAGCAGCATTGCCAGCTTTGGTGAATCTTTTGGTTTTCATTTGGTGTTAAGTGTACCTTAAATACCATGGTTTTGAAAGCTAAGTTAAACTTTGAAGGTTGCCCATTTTGTATTTTGCTCCAGTGACACAAAATGAGTCTCCTTACAGCTGAAAACAATCATGGACACGGGAGAGATGAAGGGAGAATGAGAGGGGAAAAAAATGCTCAGTGCCATTTATAATTAAATGTCATTGAGACTAAAAAACACACTAAAGTTTGCTTAACAGGACTCCTTGAGTATTGGTTGGCTGTGTGGTGACATCAAGTAAAACCAGACTACACGTATCTTGTCCTGAGAGTGACATCTTTTACTTGGGAATTCCTGGATCTGGACCCTGTAGTATATATTTTCACACTTATTCTCCTTTGGAAGAAAAAAAGGGGTTTGTATCAAAGCATACAAACCCAGTTTCCACTTTGGTTTTTTTTCTCAGTCTCACACATCCAAACAACCAGGCAGACCCACTCTTACACTTTTTCAGACTTACTCCTCAATTTTTCCTCTTTTACCCCCCCCAGCCTCTCATCCTAACATGAGTGATGGCAACAATGGTACGATGGTGATTCAGCAGGATTACAGAGAGGAGAGGGTGTCACTACGAAAGGCTGCATGGGGGGGCAGGGGTGGGAAGCAGTTAGAACATTGTTTTTGCCGTATTTGCTCCCAGAGTAGGTGCAAATATCAGAAGCTGTACATACTCTTCTGGCGGGGAGGACAGGCAGTAAACAAATTTACCTGACGCCAGTTACAGTAACAGCTTGTGTAATTCAGTTCCCATCAGCTCGGCTGCAAACATCCTATCTCATTTGGCTCCAAAAGTCCCAGGGGTCACATTTTGTGGAAACATGTTTGGCTGCTCCACCAAATAGAGGAGCAAGGACAAAATGAGGTGTCGAGTCAGATACACATCACAGGTATGTTTAATGCTTTTGGTACAGTTTGGAAAATGAGACACAGAGAGCTTTTTCCTGTTTATTTTTGAGTGCTTTTCAAGGCATTATATTAAATCTTAAGTAATGCAAATTTTTGGGGGAAGCTTCTCAACTGCTGTGCAAGTCTGGCCAGAAGACATGTGCACATTTCTCTAGGTTCATCTGTCAAACTGTTACTGCCATACAGACGTGGATTTCTTTAATGCCTGTGAGCATGTGCAGCAATTTAAATCTCCCCTTTGCAAAACTGGAATTCCCTTTTATGTATCTGTAGTGTCCTTATAGTATGTCATTTCCCCTTACAAAATACAAACTCAGGTATGGACTTTAGGAAATAAAAATCAGTGAGTCATTGAAATGTCAGTTTGTTTGGTGCACATCTTTTCTTACAGTAGAATTACCAGACCATCTAAGAATACCACAGAAACATAAAAAAATGTGTTATGTAGTTGCAAATTTGGCAAGCCTGACTACTGCCTCCAAATTAAAATGTCCTTAACCTGCATTTAAATTCTACAGAACTGTTGTTGTGCATATTCTTTATCAGAATTACTGTTTTGACAGTTTTGAAGGAATTCTGTTCTCATTCTGTAAAGCTTTTGAGGGGTACTCTGCAATTTTCATTAAAAAGAAACTACAGGAAAGTCTCTCAGTGAAAAGCATTTTTCATTTTGTACTTGGGCTTATCTTCAATAGAGATACTCAACTCAGCTGGACACCAACCAGTACCTGCCCCAGCTGCCCCAGATTTGCACAGGGGAGGGGATGACGTAACTGTGAGTATCTGATTTCGTTCTGCTTTTTGGTTTTTTAATTTTTAATGATTCACCTGGATGTAGCTTGAGATGTCACTAACATCAAGGTCATTTTAAGTAATGTGGGTAGAAAGAGGTAGTGTGCCATTCAAAAAGATTATGCAATTCTAGAGCAAAATGAGATTTTAACATCCTCTACTTTGGGTAATTGTTAATTGGTAAAATATTCTTGTAGCATGTTCACACATTTGCCAGGTGCACCAATTATCAGAATTTTTTATTTTTTCAGTTGTGTAACAGCAACAGACTTTTCCTCTGTTTAATACTGTTTTGCTGTGGCAACAGCAAAGAACAGAGGTGCAAAAAAATCTAAAGAAATTGGACAGGAAAAGAGGAATTTGAACTTCCAAGAAACCAGAGGCTCCCATTACAGTACCTGCTGACAGAAGTCCTGATTGTATGGCTTGGGAAACTGAACAACAGTGTGACTAAAAGGCTCAGTAAAGAGTGTACAGTTACCTTGAAGCAACCGCCAGGAATGAGGTGTATTTGCACAGATCTCTAAGTGCTACACAAGAAAAGCAAGGCATGAAAATTATTTCTGAATCTACGGCAACATTGAAGATTTCACCATCGCAAGTGATGCTAATTGCCTGCCACGGAGCAGAGACTACAGTGCAGCTCATCTACACAAACCAAACTTCCCTGTGAGCCATGAGGGACCCCCGCTGCTGCCGAAGAGAGAGGGCCATAAAGATTCGGCTGTATTGTAGTTCCCTATGCTTTGAACACTCTGAATATGGGGTTCTACAGCTTATTTTTAATCTAGGAAAATCTTTCCCACCCTTAGTAGCTGCATGCACAGGAGCAAGGTGTGCCAGTGCGCACAGGGATCTTTGATTTGGATTTTTGTTCAATTTTCAGCAGGACTGGATCTGCCAACTGCTCTTCCCTGACTATGGCTTTAAAAGCTGCTTTAGCAGCCTGAAGTTCATCAGCCAGCCGGAATTCCAGCCACACTTCACCACTCCCTGCCAGCACACTCTCTGCTCAGTGGGGCCAGGACAGGGATGGGGATGGAGACCTTCACACAGTCTCCTCCATTTCAATCTAATCATATTTCCATGAAGTATAGAAGAAAACTGGGAGAATCAACTGACTTTTCCATAGCATTCTGCATGTACCGATGGAGCATTGCACAGAGCTTTGGCAGTTTTCCGTTTGGAAAAGCTTTAGCATTGAAAGACACACAGAGAACAACAGGTATTATGGTAATTAGGAGGAGAAAGCTACATTACATCTAGGACACATGATGGTTAAAAAGTAAGAATCTTTGACGTTTCCAGTTTGCAGCATAAAATCTCAAGTTGATTCTAAAAGTTAGATAGATGTATTTCTAGCCTGATTTTCAAAGAAAAAGTCTTGTCAATGTCCATAACCTAATCAACAGAAATGGAGTGTAATTTGCTCTGTCCTATTTTACCCAGTAACGCAAAATGCTCCTTGTAACTTTTCAGAGCATGTAACCACTGAGAGAGACAAAAATACTTTATGGAGGTAAGGAGTAGTGGCGAGCACTTTAACAAAAAAAATAAAATTAGGCAAAGCATGAGGCAGCACTGCCTTAGAGATTAACCAAAACCAGAATGGCTCCTTTGAGGGACAGAGATTTTTGAGAGACATATACTTCATGTTGTGCTAATATGCAAATCTTTTGAGAAAAAAACTACCATGCCGTTTGGATAGTGGACATTTATCTTGATGCCATGTTACCTCTCTGTTTTCTGCTTCTTGGAGTCATCTTTTCACTGACACTTTGCATTGCAAATTGTGCTAAAGTCAGTTCCCTGGCAGCACTGATTGCTTTCCACATTTAAATATAAAGCCAGTAAAACATTTTACCATTATGTGGTGATGACGGGAAACAGAAGAATATGGTGTTTTTAAAAAGAGAGGTAGGAGAATTTCAGGGCTGATTGTCAACTGAGGCTGATTAGAGTTCAACCAGTCCAAGTCCCAAGGTTGATCTTGTGTCCACTGGTAACACAGAACACGTAACTCCTGCTGCCAGCACTGTATGAACTCTCTTATAAATGCTGATAAATTGCAAGAAATTAATCTATGAAGAGCGGGAGCCCCACAGGGTTGTTTACTTACCTTGATGTTTCTGACATGTGTTACCAAAATGTCTGATGATGCAAAGGCAGGAAGCAATAATAAAATACAAAGCAAGAGATTGTTTTCCATTTTGGAAAAAAAGTAAGGTTCAAATTGGAAGGATATGCATAGATATATAATGCTTTGTTTACCAAGTGTTAATAAATAACCCAAAGAAAAAAGTGGGATTAGGCATTAGGGATTTGGCAAAAATCAAATAGTGAATTCTGAATTTGCATAATCTATAGAATACTTCTACAAAATCTGCTCCAGACTGTTTCAGCAATGTCTCTTCTCTGCAATACGTAACTCCAAACAGAAATTCAGCACCCATTTCTGCATGAGCAACTGAGATTAATCTCCACTCCAGACACACTTCTTTTCCAAATGAAAATTGTCATCTTCCTGATACTTTCTTAAAGGCTTTCCCTGGCTCAGATTTACTGCAGCCAAAACAGAGCTTGCAGCCTGTGAAATCTATTGAACCTCCCCTTCAAAAGTGCTCCTGTTAATCTGCGTGTCACTCAGGCACCCTCTCTGGGTATTATTATTTGCTGTGTCCTGCCTAATACAGTGAGTGTCCCCATCTCTCATGGGGGAGTCTGGGGGTTCGATTCCCACCAGGGAGGCAGTGCTGCTGCTTAAGAGTAGGACTCGATCCTTGTGGGTGTCTTCCAACTCAGAATATTCTGTGATTCTGTGATTATATTGGTTCCTATTCATTTTCATGGTTGAAGCCTGGTCCAAGCTCACAAGTCTTGCATCCTGCACCCTCAATGCCCACACAGCCTGCACACGCAGGGCACTTTTCTTTTATTTGTTACCTTGACAGTGTCAATTCGCAATTAAACTTTTTAGCTGGCTCATCTCTGTTGATCAAACAAATTTTGGAGAACTAGGGGTTAAATGCTTAGTGATAAACATTTTATTTTCTGATTTCCCTGCAGTCCGCGTTCTGAGATGCCCAGCGTAAGGGACACAGGAGAGGTACGGGAATACTTTTAAACCAGTCTGGAGGTTTATNTGCGGCGGGGTCTGCTTGGGCTGTGACCCTGACACCTGTGACCGACACCCAGAGATGGCCTTGGACTGTGGTGCTGCCAACAGCCCCAGGCACGACAGGGACACGGGTGTGGCTGTGACCATCCCCTGGTGTGGGACGGGGCTGTGACCATCCCCTGGTATCNACTTTTATTTGTTACCTTGACAGTGTCAATTCGCAATTAAACTTTTTAGCTGGCTCATCTCTGTTGATCAAACAAATTTTGGAGAACTAGGGGTTAAATGCTTAGTGATAAACATTTTATTTTCTGATTTCCCTGCAGTCCGCGTTCTGAGATGCCCAGCGTAAGGGACACAGGAGAGGTACGGGAGTACTTTTAAACCACTCTGGAGGTTTATAAAGCAATTCTGTGCCCCACCCAAAGGGACAGGCTGGCTCTGTGGTGCTGCTGTGCTCCGGGCAGGACCTGCTTGTGGGGTGTTGTTGCAGAACTGCCCACTGGGCTGTCACTGTGTCCCTGTCGCCAGCCTTCCCCGGGGCTCAGCACATGGATCTCACGGAGCAGCAGCCAAGGACACATATCACACAGTGCTTGTGAAGGGACACCCGTGTTCCTGCGGCCGCACAAGGGGCAAAGCCGCCCCGGCCCCAGCGCTCCCCCCGGGCTCCCCCAGGCTCAGTGCCCGCTCCCAACATGGCCGCCTCGCCCGCTTCCAAAATGGCCGCCGCGGCGCCGCGCTCGTGCCGTGGAGCTGCGCGCCGGGCGCCCCAT